>PVKU01000524.1:0-167500 GCA_004027475.1 Anoura caudifer
TCTTGCTGCTTTCAGGATTTTCTCTTTGTCTTTAATCTTGGGTAACTTAATGGTGATGTGCCTTGGTGTGTTCCTCTTTGAGTCCAACTTCTTTTGGACTCTCTGGGCTTCCTGGACTTCCTGGAAGTCTATTTCCTCCACCAGATTGGGGAAGTTTTCCTTCATTATTTGTTCAAATAAGTTTTCACTTTCTTGCAGTCGTTCTTCTCCTTCTGGCACCCCTATAATTTGGATACTGGAACATTTCAGGTTGTCCCAGAGAATCCTCAGCCTCTCTTCATTTTTTTGGATTCTTGTTTCTTCATTCTTTTCTAGTTGGATGTTTACTTCTTCCTTTTGTTCCAAATCGTTGCTTTGAATCCTGGTTTCCTTCTTGTCACTGTTGGTTCCCCGAATATTTTGCTTCATTTCATTTTGGGTAGCTTTCATCTGTTCTTTCATTTTTCGACCAAGCCCAATCAGTTCTGTGAGAATTTTGGTTACCAGGGCTTTAAATTCTCCATAGGTTGGCAATCTCCTCATCACTTAGTTCTGAGGTTTTGCTGTGTTCTTTCATTTGGGTCATATTTCTTTGTCTCTGGTGCACCTGCTAAGTTGTAAGGGGCGGAGCCTTAGGTATTCACCAGGGCAGGGCAACCCTCCTTGCTGCGCAGCCTGTGGGGGAGGGGCCAGAGAGGGAACAATGCAGCTTGCCTGCTCTTCTCTAGCACACTTTCCAACGGACTCTCTCTTGTCAGACTGGAAGCATCTCCCACCGCAGCATCTCCAGCCTTAGCCCAGAGTCAGCTCTGAGTCTCAGTTTTTCCCTTAAGTCAGTCCCTCACACGCAGCTCTGAGGGGCTCAGCAGTCAGCCCTGCCCCTCAGCCGCCTCCCCTCGGTTTTTCTGAGTAGGCCCGCCCAGGCCCGTGCAGTCTGCCTTACCAGTCTAGTTGTTCTGGTTGATTTTTTTCTTTAATTTCTTGGTTGTCAGAGTTCCATGCAGTTTGATTTTCTGGCACTTCTGGTTGTTTATTGGTTTTTAGATTGGTTGCTATTCTCCTTTTGGTTGTGCAAGGAAGAGAAGGGTTTCTACCTATGCCTCCATCTTGGTGGGAACTCTCCCGGTTCTTCTTTTCTTTACACCTTAAGTGCTGTTTGCCAGAGTTTACTTTTTGGCTCTGTTATCACTTTACACACTATATGTACTCCTAGTTTTTCTTATTCAAACTCATGGCTTCAGCTGACTCATCCATATTCCCATCCCAAACCTTTCCCCTGGGCTCCAGATTCTGTTTCAAAAAATCTATGAGATGAGTGGTTGAGTGAAAAAAACAAGTTGCAGATCAATATGATCACATTTATATATAGAAAAACAAAAGAGATATGTGTGTAGTCTTTTATACTAGTAACATGCATATTGTTTTTGTTTTATTTCAACTTGGTCATTAAAAAGGTATTTACTTCTTTTTAGTGTTTGGGGTGTTTGGTTGAATAAAAGCCAGGAACAATGATAATTTTGTAGTGATTGGAATGTTATCCAACTATATATCATTTTCTTTATTGTAAATATTGATGGACATTAAGAAACACTTTTATGTTCTTCTTTTAAAGCACTATAATATGAATATAAAACATGAATGTATTATAACCACACTAACTAGCAAATAACTTTATTCCATAATTAGAATCAAGTTTCAAACAGTTGAATATTGCTGACTCAATGGAACAAAGATTGAGCAAAATGGAATTTACAGAAGTAAGAAGTTATATTATTCATTATTTGACTCAAATTATTTTGCCAATTTCAGTTGTCTTTTGGGGGATGTCACATATACAGAAACTTAGAATTAAATTAAATAAAAGCACAACAACTTATTTTATCAATTCTAAAATGTACAGTTTAAAATATTTTAATGCCTCTGAAATTAGGTTACATCTTATAGTCAAAGGCATCTTAGAATTTCTTCCAATCAGTAGCACTCATGATGTAAAAGTGTGAAAAACTTCCACTGACACCTTCAGGTAAGATCAAGAAGAACCAGCTTCTAGTATTCAGTGAAATCTGGTTATACAAATAATAATGAGATCTAAAACTCACCTATGGGCCAGGTACTGTCCTAAGCTATCCATACAGTGTGGGGCAAAAGTAGGTTTACAGTTGTGAGTATGCAAAAGACACAGTTTATTTTTGTATTATTATTTATTAATTATTGCATTATTTTCCATACAAAAAACTGTAAATGTACTTTTGCCATTCCCTGTATATTAACTCAGATAATTCTCCCAGAAATATTTACTCCTAATTTCATGAATGAATGTACTGAGGTGCAAAAAGGTTAACTAACTTGCATAAGGTCTGACTGCTAGTGGAGTTGGGGAAATTTGCATTTAGGCAGTTTGGTTTCAAAGTCTACATAATACTGCATCTGAGAAAGTATGATTCTATTATAATGGAATAAGCAAAAGAAACAATTTAGTGGTACCAGAGTCCTAAATCTTCTATAGCCTGTTTTTATATTTTTTCATCTCTTTCTGCTAATTCCCCATATTTTTCTCTGAGTTCCAGAGTCATGGTGACTTTCTCCTTCTGCTCTCCTACGCCCTTGCTCCACTGAAGGTGATGACTATGCACTACATACAGTTACAAGGTTCTATGTGAAGGATTTCTGAAATCCTTCTTGAAGTGCTTACCACACAGATAAGAGTTTGGCAATCCTGTCTTAGTTATGTCCTTTGTTTTCTTACATTCTGTATTTGTTCTGTGTTTTCTTACACCTTGTATTTGTCAGTTTGGTACCCATTAGTCAGTCACAGGGCCAAAGCTGTTCATATCTTCTCCCTGATTTGGAGTCCATACTCTGAACCACCGCCTTATCTAAATTGAACCAATATTTTTCACCAAGCCAATATTTTTCAAGGTTTCTCAATTGTTTTAAAATTTTTAAAGATGTTTCTAACTCACAGAAATTTTTTGTTAATTTTTATGTAAAGAAATCTATTGATTTTTTGAGGTCTTTCCCACTTTTCCTATGCTTAGAAGCTTTTTTTCCTTCCCTAGATAGCTAAATGTCCACCTACTTTTTTCTAGCTCTTTTTATTTTTTAAATTAATTAGAAAATTATTTTGATAAATAATTAAGGGAGAATCTAACTTCATTTCCCCCCTAAAATGACTAACCAAATATACTACTCTATTTATTGAAAAACTTTTCTCTTACATGTAGCTAATTTTCATCATTCTTTTCTTCTTTCCAATGGAAAATAAAAGTAGAACATTTTACAAAATTTGAATTACTGAATTGTTTTAGCACATATGTAAATTCAATTTTGCCAGAAAGAAGAATATTCTCTATGATATGAATTTCCTCAAGAATATAAGTGGGTTTTTAAAAAAGATTTTATTTATTTATTTTTAGAGAAGGGAAGGAAGGGAGAAAGAGAGGGAGAGAAACATGAATGCATGGTTGCCTCTCATACACCCACTACCAGGGATTTGGCCCACAACCCAGGCATGTGCCCAAGGCTGGGAATAGAACTGGTGACCCTTTGGTTCACAGGCTAGCACTCATTCCACTGAGCCACACCAGCCAGGGAAAGAATGTTTGTGTTTTAATGCATGAATTATTCTGTTGGTATCAGATAAATCAAAACCAGAAGGATAGAAAAGAGGCTTTCCTCTTTTAAAAAACTCAGCTACAAATAACATATAACAATTTCCAGTAAAAATCTTTTCAATCTTTCCTCGGTAAACTACCTAGAATTGGTGAGAAAATCCTGGCTCCATGTGGTCTCTTGTTACCTTACCTGCTGTTGACAAAGCCATCATCCTGTCATTGTCTTTTCATATTTCTTGAGAAAGGCAATTCAATTTCCCAGACTGCAATAGAAAGATTAATTATGGTGTGACTTCTCACCCCTGTTCAGTTGAGAATAAGTGTATTTCAGAGCTCCTATCCTACCTATAAATGCCAAAATAACATCATTGGAGTAAATTTTTTAAAGTTAAGAGAATTATTATCAGAGTAATGTTCTAAAAATGAACTCTCAGTTTTCCCAATTTGCAGGGAGAGAGAGATCTTCTCTAGCAATGTCATGTTAAAATGTAGCTTCTTTAATTTTTTCATGTGATTGGAGAACTTTTCGTATTTCCTATTTCCTCAGTACTAAGATGAACAGTTTTCTTTTTGCACTTCTAAAATCAAAATGCATCTTATAGGTGATGGGGATGTCTATGGCCTGGGCGATGGTGATTTCATGGGTTTATACTTATTTCCAAACCCTTGAATTGTGTGCATTAAATATGTACAGATTTTTACATGTCCACCATACCTGAATAAAGTATTTTTCTAAAAAAGATGAGTCTTACAGTCAATGTATACATTTAATGAGATAATGTTTTCCTCTCTTCTCCAACCCTCAAAATCTGTCCTTATTGTCTATCTTATGATTGGTGATTTTTGATAATTGAAAAAAAATGCTATTTGTACTTTATAGGTAAAGCACCTAATATAAAATAACAAAAATGAAATTAAGAGAATTGTTGAGGGAATACATGATAACGAAAATAAGCAGTCAAACAAAACTGAGCAGGTTTCAAAATTAAAAATAATTTAATAGAACCAAGACTTTCTTATATTTATAAGTGTTAAGGTTTTATATTTGTAAAATTTAAAATTAATAAAGATGATAGGATACTTTTAAATCTAATGAGTTTATAGAAAATTATAGTAGAAATACATTAGAAATATAAAGTAAATGAACAAAAAATCTACAATAATTGTGGCAATATTAAAACTTTTTGATAACAGCTCCATCAAGATATAATTCACAAATGACTTATTTTTCTGTGGATGCTGTAACAAATACCCATGAATTTGGTGCCTTAAAAAATCAGAAATGTATTCTCTCCCAGTTCTGAGGAGCCAGAAGCCCAAAATAATTACCACTGGGCCAAAATCAAGGTGTTGGTGGGGCTGCACTCACTCTGGAGGGTAGAGTGGAGAATTGCCCCTTCCTGACTCTGCTGGCTGCTTGTATTCCTTGACTTATGGCCACATCACCCTTCTCTGCCTCTGTGGTCACAAGGCCTCCTCTTTTGTGTGAGAAATTTCCCCCTTACAGGGGCATGTATGATTGCATTTACAGTCCAACCAGGTAATCTGGGATAATTTCCTCATCCCAAATGCCTTAACTCAGCAATTTTCAACTGGTGTGCCACAGCTCAAGAAGCACACTAGTGTGCTGCAGGAATTTTTAAAACATGCACTTTCTGACTATTTAGTCAGGGGCATTGACCTCTTTTCCCTTAGATTGTCAAATTTAAAAAATGACAGCAGCTAATACAACAGCCATCTGGGGTGAGTGAATCAAAATTATACCTATTTATTTTTGTCAGATTGGCAAAAAATATATTTTGGGGTGTGCCACAAAATTTTAGTATTTAGTTTATGAAAAGGGTTGAAAATTGCTGCCTGAACTCAATCACAGCTATAAAGACTCTTCTGCCGTATACAGTAATGTGTACAGGTTCCAGGGATTAGGATCTGATATCTTTGAGGGTCATTATCCAACCTTCTACCCATACCTTACACTCACCCATTTAAAGTATATAACACAATGGTTTTTAGTATACTTACAGAATTGTATAACCATTAAGACAATCCATTTTGGAGCATTTTCATCCACCCAAAAAGAAAACCCATACCTATTAGCAGTCATTTCCCATTTCCCTCCTAACTGCCAGCCCAGTCAACCACTAATCTATTTCCTGTCTCTTACAGCTTTACCTATTCTTGAAATTTCAAATAAATGATATCACAAAATATATGACCTTTTGTTATTGGTTTATTTTACTTAGCATAATGTTATCAAGTTTCATCCATGTTTTAGCATGTATCAATACTTCATTTCTTTTTATTGCTGAATAATATTCCTGTGTGTAGACATAGCACATCTTATTTATCCAGCCATCAATTGATGGATATTTGGGTTGTCTTTACTTCTTGACTATTGTGAATATGAACATTTATACATATTTAAGTTTTTGTGAATGAGAGTTCCAGTTGCTCTACATCCTTGGCAACACTTGTTATTCCCTGTCTTTTTTGTTTTGCTTTTAAATTATAGCCATTTCTGTGGGTATGAAGTGGTAGTTCACTGTGATTTTGTAATGCATTTCCCTGATGGCTAAATTGATATTGAGCATATTAATATGTACTTATTGGCCATTTATAAATCTTCCTTGGAAAAATGCCTATTTAATCTTTTGACCATTTTTAAATTCAGTTGTTTGTCTTTTATTATTGAGTTATGAGTACTTGATGTGTTCTAGATATAATCCATTGTCAAATATATAATTTATAACTATTGTTACAAATTATCTTTTTTATGTGGGTTATCTTATCACTTTCTTGATGGTATCCTTTGAAGCACAAAAGTTTTAAAGTTTGATGATGTCCTATTTATCTAACTTTGTTGTTTTGTTGCTTTTGCTTTTGGTGTCATATTTAAGAAACCACTGCTAATTCAAGGTCATAAAGATAGATGTTTAAGTTTTATAGTTTTAATCCTTATATATGAGCCTATTTAAGTCTTTGATCCATTTTTAGTTCATTTTTGTATATGGTGTGAAATAGTAAAGCTTTAAAAAATATTAGATATGTCAAAATGACAAAAAATAAATTAGGATATAAAGAACCTCTATTATCAGTAAGACATTATATAAGTGTATGTTGAACTTTAATCCCTACAGTGACCCTATTCTGTGTCCCTGTTTTCATGGAATATTGGTAAAGCTTTATTATAAATAGATCACCAAGAAAACCATGTAAATTCTAAAAACTAGAAATCTGACATGTTAGAGTCTCTTGTTATGCAATGAAACTGGAAAATAATAAAATTTAAAATTATTTAAACCCAACCTTTTGGACACTTAAAAATTAATAATTCTTGGGTTAAAATTTTACAACTAATTTTATGAAATGCTACGAAATGTTTACTCAGATAAGAAATTACAGTCTTAAGTCTTTTAAAAATGGCAGAGTAGGGATTTTAAAAACAGATAAATATAAAAATAGAATAACTGCATAATTATATATTCCCATGTCCTAGAATTAATTCTTGTTAAAACTTTGTTAAAACTCTATTTTCTAATAAAAATTATTCAATTTTGTGAAAATTATCATGAACAAAAAATGAATTTAATCAACGTGAAATCATGAAGATGGGTATTTTAAAATCACAATTAAATTTATTACCCAGAAATGACCAATGTCACCCTTAGGTGAACATCATTTTAAATAACTTTGTCTCAACAGGTAAATGGATATATGGCATTGCAGATGATCATAAATTCTATTATAAAATTTTAATTACTTAAAACATTTTATTCTACTTGATTCTAGCAGAAGAAAGAGAAATTAAAGTAAAATTAAGGAAATTGTTGAAATTGAACATATCTTCAAAAAAGTTATTCTAAGATAATTCTAAGAAAAGACCATAGGATGAACAACTGAAAGTTTGCAATCATTATTTTTTAATCTCATAGATCAATTATAGAAATAACATTTGATACCTTATTATAAAAGGTGAAGGTATTTAATATTTTTTCATCTTTTTTATCCTTTTTCCTTATATTTCCAATTTTAATTATTTATTTTATAATTTTAATTTTATCCATATTTATACCATTCATTTTCTTTTCTGCAATTACAATTCCCACAGTTGCTTAATCTTAGTCTAATATTTAAATGGATTTGAGGTTCACTTTCTGTTGTTTTACAATGACTTTGCTATTCCTAGGTTATTTATTTCGATTCATATCTTAATCAGCTGAATTTATTGTAAAGTAGTTTTTTTAGGAAGGTCACATGGATGCTAAGAGGGGTGGAGTCATGGCAGGAAAAAGTGGAGGTTGGTGGAACTGGGGTGGGGGGCAGGGGGATGCAGGCAGCAGTGGCTGGCAGATCCCAGGCATGGGTGGCAACAGTGCAGACCTAGTGAGACCATGCAAGGTGGCTGGCTGACCAGGCAGTCCCACATTTGCGTGCAGATAATCCAGGCAAAGAGGAAGCAGCAAAAAGGACTGGAATCCGAGAGAGAACATGGAGCAAACACCATTGTTCCCTCTCAGACCCCGCCCCCACATATAGCATCACAACCCAGTGACTGAGCTGCCCTGCCCTGGGGAACACCTAAGGCTCTGCTCCTTACTATGTAACAGCCCCGACCAGACCAAAAAAACCCCAACAAACAAACAGACCCAAAAATGGCTCAAATGGAAGAACAAATCAAAGCCCCAGAGCCAATTCATCTAAGCAACCAAGAGATAGCCAACCTATCAGATGCAGAGTTCAAAACCCTGGTGATCAGGATGTTCACAGAATTGGTTGATTTTGCTCACAAATTAGATGAACAAATGAAGGCTACAATAAGTGAAATGAAGGAAAATGCACAGGGAACCAATAGAGATGGGAGGAAAACTGGGACTCAAATCAGTGGAGTGGACCAGAAGGAAGAAAGAAACAACCAAACAGAAAAGAAGGAAGAAACAAGAATTCAAAAAAAAATGAGGAGAGGCATAGGAACCTCCAGGACATCTTTAAACATCCCAACATCCGAATTATAGGGGTATCAGAAGGGGAAGAGGAAGAGCAACAAGTGGAAAACATATTTGAACAAATAATAAAGGGGAGCTTCCCCAATCTGGCAAAGGAAATAGACTTCCAGGAAGTTCAGGAAGCTCAGAGAGTCCCAAAGAATTTGGACCCAAGGAGGAACACATCCAGGGACATCATAATTACATTAGCCAAGATTAAAATGAAGGAGAGAATTCTGGAAGCAGCAAGGGATAAGGGGACAGTCACCTACAAAGGAGTTCCCATCAGACTGTCAGCTGATTTCTCAAAAGAGACCTTACAGGCAAGAAGGGGCTGGAAAGAGGTATTCCAAGTCATGAAAGTCAAGGACCTACATCCAAGATTGCTCTATCCAGCAAAGCTGTCATTTAGAATGGAAGGGAAGATAAAGTGCCTCTCAGATAAGGTCAAGTTCAAGGAGTTCATCATCACCAAGCCCTTATTATATGAAATGTTAAAGGGGCTTATCTAAGTAAAAGAAGATAAGAAATAGAACAGTAAAAAGACAGCAAACTCACAGGTATTAACAACCACACCTCAAACAAAAGCAAACTAAGCAAACACTAGAGCAGGAGCAGAAACACAGAAATGGAGATCACATGGAGGGTTAGCAACAGGGGAGTGAGAGGAGGAGAGAGGAGGAAAGGTACAGAGAATAAGTAGCATAGATGGCAGGCAGAAAATAGGGGGAGGGCAAGAATAGTGTGGGAAAAGTAGAAGCTAAAGAACTTATGACACATGGACATGAACTAAAGAGGGGAATGTGGGTGGGAGGGGCTGTGCAGGGTGAAGGGGAATGATGAGGAAAAATGGGACAACTGTAATAGCATAATCAATAAAATATATTTTTAAAAAAGCATAGATTCTGGGTTCCACCTCAGAGTTTCTGATTCAGTAGGTCTGGAGTAGGGTTCCATGATTTGCATTTCTACAACCCCTCAGGTGATGTGGTCATGAGACCACACTTTAAGAGCCATGTATCATCTCATTGTTGTTTTTTTCTTCTTCTTCTAAATATGTAAGTCACCTGAGAGGACTTTTATCCTGTAAAGAAAACTTTCTTGGTTGATTTTTTTTTTTTTTTTTACCTAGCTCCAAAGGAAATAAGAGCAATGGCTACAGATAACTTATTACATGAAATACTTATGCTCTGTAAATACAGTGTCCTCTCCATGACCCAAAGAGATAACTGCTATAATACCCATTTCACAAATGAGGAAACTGGGAAGTTCAGTGACTCACCCAAGATAACTCGGCCAGTAGATATGGGAATTGGGATTTGAACCTAGACAAGTTCCAAATGTGAGTTTTTAATATTATATCATTCCGCTTCCCAAGGTGACAGATAAGACCTTAACAGTGCTCATTGGTCCTTTAAGAATAATTAGGTGGTTTAGGCAGTTAAGGAAACTAAATATTTAGAAAAGTTATTTTGTCCTCCTTTAATTTTCTTCTTTTGATCTCTAAGCCAGCTGAATAATGGTTTATGATTTGTTAGCATGGATAAAAGCTTTATTTATCTCTTGCATAATATATATTTGCCCACGTGACATTAATAAGGAAGTAAAATATCAACTATATCCTTCATTAAAAACTATGTCAGCACTGGTCTGTGTGACTCAGTTGGTTAGAGCTTCATCCTGTAACTGAAAGTCTGTGGGTTTGATTCCTGGTAAAGGCACATACCTAGGTTGCAAGATTTACTCCAGCGTGTATGGGAGGCAACAAATTGATGTTTCTCTCTCAAATCCATGTTTCTCTCTCTCCCATCCTCTCTCTCTAAAAGCAATGAAAAAATGTCCTCAGGTAGGGATAAAAAAATTATGTCAGTGAAATATACCGACAAAATGTTTTAGTTTAACAAACTATATTAGTACTATTCTTTAATTTCAAGAAACAGAAACCAACCTGAGCTAACATAGCTGAAAATGAAATATGCACAAGCCAAGGGCAGAAATGTGGTCTGGCTTCAGGAAGAGACTAGAACAGGGACTTGGAAAATATCAAGACCCTTTTCTCTCTGTTTTCTGATTTATCTGTCTCTATGTACAGACTTTCTCTGCATCCTCAGTTCACGTGGAGTAATCTGGCCAGCCACCAATTCTTAAGTTTACATTTATAGATCCAGTCTCTCTCAGAGACCAACTAGCCATTCCCCACTCCTAATTCCCAATTCCCAGTGGGGAGAATCTGAATAACTTTGTTTAGGTTAAGTATCCTCCCCTGGTCCAATCATTTATGGCTAAGGAAGTAGTGTTATTCAGTAAAAATTTGGCTACCAGTATAAATTTGGTTACAGCAGTGTTTGGGGCAGAAGAGGAAATCATTGACATGAATTGGACTAAAAACTCAAGAGGGGTCCACTCAGAAATTCTTCCAGTGTTGGGTCCATTTCTCTCTATAATGAGATATTATGGTCAGATGTAGATCAAGAATGTAATGTTTTTGGCCTATCACATAAGCAAAAATCTGGAAGGCTGAAGCAAAATAGCCACTCATATGTTAGTGGTGGAAGCACAAAAGGGTACAAGCCTGATGTGAAAACCTACTAAAATTACAGATTCATCTACCTTCTAAGTTAGCTATCACACTTTCAGGAATCTATTCAACAGAGTTCAAGAAAATGGCACAGGGGCTCATGAGTTTGGAACAGCAGTGGTAGGAATATGATCCCTCAAGATAAAACAGCGTGCACACTACATTTAAGCTGAGTCTATATCATCTCAAAACGGGTCAACCATGGACTGGTAACCAGCACACCAAATAATTGATCCTTTGACTTTTATGTCTACATCACTTTCCAACTTGCTCAAAATTACAGCATCTAAATGGAACATGATAAGAAAGGGGGATTTGTTCCTTGACTGGAAATTTTTTACATTTAAAAAAAAAAGGAAGAAGAAAAAGAAAAATGGCCCAGGGTCACAGATGTTTCAGACTCCACACTTTCCTTTTTTTTTTTTAAAATATATTTTATTGATTATGCTATTACAGTTGTCCCATTTCCCCCCTTCATTCCCCTCCACCATGCATAACCCCTCCCACCCACATTCCCTCCCTTTAGTTGATGTCCATGTGTCATAAGTTCTTTAGCTTCTACATTTCCCACACTATTCTTGCCCGCCCCCTGTCTATTTTCTACCCACTGTCTATGCTACTTATTCTCTGTACCTTTTCCCCCTCTTTCCTCCTCCCACTCAGACTCCACACTTTTAAAAGAAAAAGGAAATCATAGACAAAGTATACCTTATTGCAATATCAGAAGACAAAAAACAAACTGACACTCCCCCACCTAAAATAGCCATCCTTTACACTCTAATAATTAAATGTAGCTAGTCTTGGAAAACAGATAGTCTTCTATGCCATACATCAAAAGAAAAATACTGCATTTGGCTTTTAGAGCTAGTAATTTACAGTCCATGTTCTATGACTGCTGTTATTTCGTACAGTAAGTTAAAAAGTCTGTCCTATATAGTGCTGATGTGATCTAGAGGAAAATTGCTCCAAAAATATATAGTCCCCCTGGTGTATGGCGTTGGGGGCTATATTGACCACCTCTCTCTGCTGCACAGCCTGTAAGATAGCACTAACATGAAATGCTTTATCTAAGTGGCAAGCAAATGATATAGGGGGTGGGGAGGGGATTTGCAGCCAATAATTTAATGCACACAACTGAATCCTTGGAAAAATCCAAGTAAAGAGCACAGTTTCAAATCAATCATTTATCCTCTTTCTCTTTGCAGTACGTCTATTCACAAATTGCAGATTTTAAAAGTGAAATGTTTGAGGAACTTCTTAAGCACCTTTGCTACTGTGCTGATGAATTCCGGGAGATCGTAAAAATAGATATGCAAAGGCAGATGTTTGTTGAACTCTTCCTGCATTGTGACTGTGGGAAGGTAGGGTAAGACCCTTAACACCATGCTTCCCAAACTGTGCAAAGGACCAGTTGTAAGGTTATCGTTGATGGTGATATTTTTCATTTCCAATCTGCTGTGAATTGATACACAATGAATATGGATTACTGCAGCATGGATCGAGGAGGAAAGGACATATAAAATACAAGCCTCATATTTCTATTATCAGATTCAAATCTGATTTATTATCTGTTACTTTCTCAAATTGCTGTAAAATTTTCTAGATGCTATTCTCAATTTCTGTATATTTCTCATCACAGACTTTTACCAGCTTACAGGCCATACCTCGCATGGCACATCATTTCACAGTATAACTTGTTTCTAAATCTGTGTCCCATTCTTAAGAATGGGTTGCTTACGATTGTTTTTACTTACTCTCTTTCCTATAGAAAAGAGCTACTTGGAATGGAAAGCTTACATCTCATTATGCTGCTTCTTAAAAAAAAAAAAAGAGAAGTTTTTATCAAAAAATATTTCTAAGAATGGTATTTGGGAGGATATTGGTGTGCTAAGATACCAACTGGATTTTCAAAAATAGATACAAATTTTACTGATATATGTTTATGAACTTCGTTTGTATCCCCATGTTCCAAAACAGATTGCAATGAAGGATCATAAATTAAAAGCAAGATAAAATAAGTAAAAAATAAGAGAGAGGATAGTAAATAAAGCTGGGAATGAAGCCCAAAAATGCATATTACAATGACCTAAATATTTGTTCTGGGATGTCTACTAGTTTGAATCTAAGCTTCCTAGCCGTGAATGTGAAAATGAAAACATGGCCAAACATTCTATCGACAAAATTTATAGGATAAATACAGACTGGTGTTAAGAAGTACAGAATCTCGGGGGTCAAAGTCAGGAGTTTCTCCCACAAGTACTCTCTAAAGGGACTCTATATGGTGAAGTGAACATAAAGGAAGTGAACATCCTTTATTATAGGCATATAATAAATGAAACAATGACTTTCTTAGGGAAGGTTCTTTTTTATAACCTCCTATGTATAGGCAAATTATATCACACCTGACTGCAAGTCAGAAAAAGCAGTTCTTGAAGGAGCCAGTATACTGCAGTGTAGGTTCTCAGTGCCTGCTAATTTGACTTAAGTCAGGACTGTATTTTGTAAAATCTGACATGTTTATATGTCTTTCAGGCAATACTTCTTGAATTTTGGCTCTTTTAACAGAGCTTATAATAAATATTGGATGACATGGAGGTCAAGATTTTACTCTCTGGTAAATGCCTGGATATCAACTCTACTTTGTTGGCCAATTTAATACCAATTCATATGCCATAACAAACACAGTGGGATAATATTTAGAGGAATTAACTGAGATTTACTTGCGCCTTTTGCTTTTCTTCCCAGCATTCAAATAGAAGTTACGTGCTGATCACTCAGGGAAGATAGATACAGTCTGTAATAAAGAAGTTAATTGAGTTTCAGAATATTTTTAACTGATAGCTGAGACTAGAGCTCAGAGCCTATACTTTCACTCGAAAATCCTGGGTTCCTGAGGAAAAAAATGAAGAACTGCAGAGTAAGAGAGAATGCAAAATACAACATCAAAGCACTTTTTCTATTTCTGGGAAATTGTGACCAGCTGATGTAAGGAGGACGTGAAGGAAATATGACTAGGGGTTAGAAGTTGTCTGGGTCCCTAAGTCAGAGTTAGTATCTGATCACCTACCCCTGATCCTCATTCAGGGTTGGAGGTTGAAGGCAATATTATAGATACTCTTGGAAATTCTAAGTAGTTTGAGGAGAAATTTAAGAACAGCAAGACTTATGCTTCATTTCTTGATTTTGGTTCAGAGACTGCAAGCTTCATAGAGAAGTCCTGAGTCCAACATGACACTTAGAAGGGTGGGTAACCGCTGCAGAAGGAGGGGTCTACGTAGGCAGGCCTGAGGTTAGTCCCACTCCTGTGGTGAGAGGAAAGGTGATGAGTATCCCCAAATACCTGTGTGTGAAGGAGAGTGGGCATGCAGAGAAGGAGGCAGTAAAAGTTCTGGGTGTACCTCCAAGAAGATACCTGGGATTAAGACAAGAAGAACCATGGGCATAAACAACAAACACAAACAAAACCTCCAAACGACTCAGTGTGATGAACTCCACATGGTTAGAGTCAACAAGTATTATGGCTGGCACTGAACTAAACGCCCCTTTCTCTGAGGTAGGACACTATGTAAGAAGTCCCCAAAGGAAATTGGTCAAAAGATGTGGACACACAGTGCATGGAACCATTACCTATTCAACAGATGAGAAAAATAGTTTAAAATAATAATACATACTGCCGGTAAAGACATAGGAAAAGTATTTTCTCACTATTGCTGGTGAAAATTTAATACTTATAGTATCTTTGTAAAGCAATCTGGCTACATCTATTTTTTAATATTTTATTTATTTTTGGAGAGAGGGGAAGAGAGGGAGAAAGAGAGGGAGATAAACATCGATGTGTGAGAGATACATTGATCAGTTGCCTCTCATATGCCACCAATTGGGGACCTGGCCCACACTCTAGGCATGAGCCCTGACTGGGAATTGAACTAGCAACCTTTCAGTTAACAGGCCAGCACTCAATCCACTGAGCCATACCAGCCAGGGCTGGATATACCTGTTTAAATAAAAAATATATACATCCTTCAACCAAGTGACCCCACTCCTGAAATTTTTATTCCAAAGAAATAAAAGCACAAGTAAATAGAAAATACATGTACAAGAATGATTTCTGTGTTGTTTAGATGAGAGAAACAGGGAGATTAAGGGAATGCTTATGTGTAGAGGGAAATGTTTTTTAAATAATGGTACACCTGTATCTTGGAATATTATGCAGCCTTTATACAAATTGAAAAGACTACACCAGTTGACTTGGAGGAAATTTTGTACATTATTATTGAGTTAAAAAGTAAAATACAGAAAAATGTGTATAGTACAATCCCATTCTTGTAAAACAAACAATGACAAAAACCCTATAGATATATGTTTATATACTTGTAGCCACATCAGCCTAGAGAAATGTTCAAAACTAAACATGGTTAACTGGAATTTTCCTCTATCTTCCAAAGAACAGAATTTTTTGTATATTGCTATGATTCTATTTGCAGCTGCTATCCAAGATGTGGAATCTCTATTGGACCAAACTGATACACCCCTTTCATTTACTGCTATTAGTCTGTCAAGTACTAGTTTCTCTAGAACAGTTTATAAGAACCAACAGAAGTTTAAATTTCACCTGTCATGAACAGCAGTATACTTTCACTGCCTTGCCATAGTGCCAAGGCAATTCTCTTTCTTTCTATCATAATCTAGTGTAAAGAAAACATTTTTTAAAAAATGTATTGATTTTTAGAGAGAGAAAGGGAGAAAGAGATAGAAACATCAATTTGTTGTTCCACTGATTTATGCATTCATTGGTTGATTCTTACATGTGCCCTGACAGGGGATCAAACCGACAACCTTGGTATATCTGGTTGATGCTGTAACCAACCAAGCTACCCAGCCAGGGCTGCAGAGATCTTGATTATGTTGACATATCACAGAACATCATGCTGGCCTACTCTTTTGATGATTTCCACCATGGTGATTGGACCTAGTGAGCTGGAGGAAGCATTAGATGCCTTGGTAATACACATGTGTGTTAGAAGGTGAATGATAAAAACATAAAAATTCAGGGTTTACCATCTTGGCAAATTTTTAGCAATGAAGTAGTCTGAGGAATGACAAGATATCTCTCACAAGTATGAGGCAAATTGCTATAATGTTGTGCCACCAACCAGTAAGAAAGAGCACTATGCATACTGTACCTTTTTACATTTTAGGAACAACATTTACTCACATGTGCTGTTTTCATGCATTAACTGACCCATTAGTATCCAGAGTGGATCCCAGAGCAAGAAAAAGCTTTGCAAACTGCAGTACAAAAAGTCTTCTTTTCCTTGTGCTTTATTACCTAGAAGATCCTACAGTATTTGGAATATATGGGGCAAACGGAAATGCTATGGCAATAGTAGAATCATAGTATACATTCATCAAATTTTGGATCAAAAGCATGCCCTCTACTAAAGTTAACTCTTCTTCTTTAAGAAACAGCTCCTGATTGTGTTTATATTATGGCAATTCATTAAACCATACCCTTATTATTTGTGTATTTTTTGAAAAAAGCACTAGCTTTTTAAAGTTATATGGAAAATAATGGTCCAAATATAGTAAAAACAATTATAAAAAGAAGAACCCCCCCACCAAAAAAAAAAGTAAAAAAAAAAGAACAAGTTGAGGAGATTTTTAAAATAAATTTATACTAACAGAATATTGAATCTGGCATCAAACCCAGGAGACTGTGGGAATTTAGCATATGACATGGGTAGCAATAAAAATCAGTGAGATGGATTATTCAGTAAATGATATTGGGACAAGTGGCTTCCCATATTTGGAAAAATGTAAAATTAGATATCAACTTCTTAATGAGAAAAAAATAAATTCTATCTGATCAGAGACCTTAATATGGAAAAGAAAATTTCTGCAACAGAAAGGTTGCAGGTTCATTTCCTGTTGGGGGCACAAGCCTGGGTTGTGGGTTCTATTCCCAGTCCTGGCACATGTGATGCCCAGTCCAGGTGTGTGCAGGAGACAAACAATTGATGTTTCTTTCTCACATCAGTGTTTCCCTCTCTCCTTTCCTCTCTCTTGTCCTCTCCTTCTAAAAGGCAATGAAAAACTGTTCTCAGGTGAGGATTAGAAAAGAAAAATCTTTTAAAGTTTTAGAAGCATAACTTTTTACCTCAGTACAGATATTTCATAAATAATACTCCAAATAAGCACAAACTATACAGGAAGTGATTAATACATTTGACTACCTCAAAATTAAAACATTAATATGATTAAACTCACCAAAATTTAATTTAAAAATAAGAAATAAACTGGGAAAGGATATGTGCTATCTAGATAATGGAATGATCATTATTAAAAATTTTGCAAATTAATAAGAAGTAGACAACTTTTCCAACTGAAAAAGGGAAAAGGATATGAAAAAGCCATTCTTAAGTGAGGAAACTCCAATACATAATAAACATGAAAACATATTCAATATCACTAATAATCAGGAAGATGCAAATTAAAATAATTAGATAATATATTATGTCCATCATATTAGAAAACAATTATAAATTCTAACAATATCAAGTATTGGACACATATGGAGAAATGATATCTTCATTCAGTAATAATAAGAATGCACATTGGTATAGGTGTTTTGTGGAGCTGTTTGGCAAGAACTACTAAAGTTGAAAATGCACTGTCCCTGGCTGGGTAGCTCAGTTGGTTAGAACTTGGTACTGATATACCAAGGTTGCGGGTTCAATCCCTGGTCAGAGCACATACAAGAATCAACTAACAAATCCAATGAATGCATAAATAAGTGGAACAACAAATTGATGTTTCTCTCTTTCTCTCAAATCAGTAACTAAATATTTTTAAAAGGAGGAAATGTACATAGTACACAATTCATTGCCCTCCTATTATTTACCCTGGGTAAAGGTTTACACATGTACACAGAAGATGTGTTTAAGGATATCCATTACACACATTATATCAAAATACTGGAAGTAATCTAAATGCCCATCAAAAGAGGGATTTAAGAGATTACAATGTTTTTATGCCGTAGCATACCACACAGTTAAAAGAAATAAAATATATTTCTTTATATACATAAATCAGATCAAAAGGTCGTATAAATAAAAGCAATTTTAAGGATACATGAAATGTTTATAAAAAATTTTTAAAAGAGGAGTAACATTTGAATTCTTGCTCCCCAGCATGTGTCACTATTTTGGCTCAAATTAACTCATAAATTTTTTTAATGACATGTGCTATGAGATTAATTATTTATTTTTAAAGTATATACACAAAATGTTAACAATCAGCATTTCTGGGTATTGGGAACACAAGTGTTAGTCTTATCATTTTATTTTTTTTTTGTAATTACAATTTTTCTCAAAATAAAAATGCTATAAAAGAACAAGTAGTGAGCACTTAATTGTTCCAAATGTCATGCTTAGGTCAGATTAGATAAGAACTGAACATTGGATAATACATTAGATTTAGCAATTACATCAGTAACAACAAATATTTGTTCAGCATCTGTTGAGTGCAAGACATTTTGACATGTCACAGAATGGGTTCAGTAGAGTATAAGCTGAAAGAGGCAAGATGCAGCTTTCCTGATTTTGACTCTGCAGATTTTATTTACACAGTGATGGTGGTGATAATGAACGTTTCAATAAACTATATTCCATCTACATAAAAATCTCAGATCTCCTGTAACAACTAACTACAAACTTTCTGCTTAGGTAGGGTTTTTGGATCGGCAGAGGACATTAGCCTTGCTGGAAACATTCTACGACCAAAGTTCAAAAAGGCTGAGAAGTTTACTCCGAAACCCAAGACAATGTAAGTGCCACTCAGAGTGAGTATGCTCAGACTGAAATGATGAAGCACACTAATATGATAATACAAAGTCATTCTATGCCTGTGGAATTTCTTCACATAGTATCTCCCTTAGATCATGGTAGCTACACTTGCTTGTTCATTCCCCATAAAATTTACTCTTCATCACAAGCAGATGTATTTTTCATTATAGTGCAATACTAAAAGTTGTCAAGCTAGAGTTCAACTAGAACTCAATTTTAAATTCATTTAAATGAAGAGGTGTTTTAGTAACAATCCGAATGTTTCAAAAATAAGTTGGTAATGGTAACTCTAGTTTTAATGTCCAACTTAGAATTCTAACATTTTGAAGAAAAATGTTTCCTCTTCCCAAGCATTTTTACTTGTACACATTTACTGTACTTATACAGTGAAATTTTTATATTACTACCCAAACAAAGAGGACTATGGATTTTATTTTTATTTTTAAGAGAAAGTCATTGAATGAATGGGTTTTCCAAGAATGTCAATATTTTACTTCTGTGTGAAAATTTATTACTTAGATAATTACAAATCTGTAGATGATATATGTCGAGTAGTCCCTAAAACTTTGGGAGTCACAATTTTATAGCTTAAATACTAAATGTTTTAGAAGGGAGGGGTCAGTCTTATGGCATGGTCTCACTCTCAGTAGTCCAGGACACCAGTGGTGTTTTGGTGGTTTTCTTTTTAAGGATGGGATTCTGGTGAATACTATTCAGTCTTTCCCTAGAATTCTGAGCTAGGTGTCCCCATAATTTGTCAAGGAAAAGAATTGAAGAATGAAAAAGAAAGAAAGGTAGACAAGAAGAAAGGGAAAGAAAATGAATTTGGGGAAAAATAGCCCAGTGAAAGATTGTCATGGGTTGAGACATGATTTTATTTTTCTATTGAAGATATTGAAAAGATATTTGAGGTGGACAACATGTGTCTTTTTCCCTATCCCATGCCAGCCTTATTGTGGGAGGACCAAAAGCAGAGAATACGTTGTATTTGCCTTGGCAGTTTAAGCAACTCTCCAACTAGCAAAAGAAGAATCATGTTTACTTTCAAAACTATACCTTTTAGGAAGGGATATTTTCTAATTTACAGTAGTGAGCATCTTTTATATTCAAATGGATATGTTTCTGGTTTTTATTGCATTACAAGGAAAGGTAACTGATATTTTTTAAAGAAATGGGCCCATATTATAATCACTGTGCTCAATTCTTTTTGCATTAATTTGCTAGTTCTGATTCTGCATTATAAGATCAATTGTTTAGGTAAATGTTTTGTTTTCTGCACTAGGGCCATTCATTGAATTTGAAGAGATAGACTTGCCTGAGTTCTGGGGAGACATGGATAATCAAAAACACATTTATGAAGACTTTGACAATGTGCTCTTAGAGATGAATACATTACTGTCTAAAAAACATGCTAGCAAAACCCAAAGTGAATTATTAAAGAATTCAGAAGATCAACATGAACACGATGAACATAGAAAATCAACATTATCACCAAGTGTACCTGAACAGCAGCAAGGGACAATTGCAGGACAAGAACCAAATGCAATTTTATCTGACGAACAAGACACAGAGTCAACTGGAGAACAAGAACTGTACAGAGAATCAATAACAGCACAAGGACAACGTGAAGAGTCAACAATGCAGCAAGGAACATACAGAGGGTCAACTGTAGAAGAAGGAACTCTCAGAGAGTCAGAAATAGAACAAGGACCACGCAGAGGGTTGATTGCAGAAGGATCTCGAAGAGAGTCAGTAGTAGAACAAGGAGAACATAGAAAGTCAATTGCAGAAGAAGGACCTCACAGAGGGTCAGTAACACCAAAAGGATCACGCAGAGGATCAGTTGTAGAAGATGGATCTCACAGAGGGTCAGTAACACCAAAAGGATCACGCAGAGGGTCAGTTGTAGAAGATGGATCTCGCAGAGAGTCACTGTCACAAAAAGGATCACGCAGAGGGTCACGCAGAGAGTCAATAATAGGAGAAACACATAAAGTGTCAACTGAAGAACAAGAACCACCCAGAGAGACAATTCCAGAGGAACAGGACATGGGCTCAACTTCACAATCAAAGGAAGATAGTATCTTAACAGAAAGTGAAAAATCTAGGGAGGCTATTCCCCTTGAGCACATTGAAATCCCTCCACAGGAAGAGAAGACTGAGGAGCAAATATGTGAAGAGCAACTATTCACACTTTCGGAGCTGCGAGAAGATCCAGTATCAAGTAGAAAAGATCATCTTTCAGGTAGTAAGGAAATTCTCCTACAACATTATCTCTCTGTTTTGTGGAGTGGTTTTTAAAGTCTTTTCAGAAAACACTCGTTTCAATTAGGGCATTTTCTGGCATATCAGGTCATGCAAATATCTCAGCCCTATTTTGCTACTCAGCCTGAGTCTAGGCCTTGGAACAATCAAGTAAATGCAAACCAGAAAGTCTCTATTGTCTATGTACCAAGAATTCATTTTATACTAGAAACTCATTTGTAAGGAAGAAATCTGGTAATGTTACATAAAGAAGTTTGCATTGGACCTCTGAAAAGGCAGTAGAAGCCCTTTTGTTTTAAGTGTGGTGTCTGATACTAGAAACTACTTTTTAAAAATTTCTTTTATTTCAACTATAAATGGGCCTTGTTTTTTTAGTTACATATGAGATATATGTTCTAGAAATGTTTCTGAAAAATCATATTTAAGACAGAGAGCACTCTGCATTTCAAATATTTATTCTGTAGAAGACTTCTCCTCTGAATTGCCTGTGCCAATATATGAACTTTTTTGAAAATTCTAACTTTTAGAGGGCCAATCCCAATATGACTGAAGATCTCAGTTAAGCATATATTTTTTAAAGTTCTCTTTCTTAATTCTATAGCACCAAAGGAAACTTCTAAGAGATGGGTAACCTGTGTTCTAGATTCTACACTATCATCAACTAATTTGAAATCTTTTATTTTTTTAGCATCATGTTTATTTCTCCACAAAACAGAGCTACTAATTTCTGCCTCTCCTGACATTGGAGTGCAGCTTTTAAAAATTTAATGAAGTTATTATTCAATTAGATGTTATGTTAGTGAAGACTTAATGTTGGCTATGTGTAACAGTAATCCAATATGACAGTGTCTAGAAAAATATAAACAAAAACAACACAAAATAACAATGTCTAAATAAGATAGGATCATCTTTCTCATATAAAAGTCAGAAGTTATATGATAGTTCAGTCCCATGAAATCATCAGTGGCTCAGACTTCTTCTGTCTTGTGTCTCCTCCAACCACATGTCAAAGATGGCTCATTACCATGTCTGCATTGTGACCCTCTGATAAGGAAAAATGAAAATGGATAGGCACCACATCACTTCCTTTCCAGTACCATTGGTCCGTACTTAGGCATGCAGTGACACCTAGCTGTGACGGAGGCTAGGAAATGTAGCCCTCATTTTGCATGGCCAAACTAGGATACAACAAATAGCTTTTGTCACAGAGCTTCTCTCAATAACTAGAGTTATTAACTAATATCATTGTGGCTGATTATGATACAACATATATGAGAAAGTACTGAAAGAAAGTTTCCTGTGTTCTATGTGCAAGTCATTTCTCCTGTTTGTTAACTTAAGAAAGTATGTCCAACTTATAGGCATTTTCTTTTGTACCTTTTAGAAACTGCAGAAGAGAAAGTTCAGAAAAACAAAGCCTGTGAACCCAAGTCCCCCCAAATAGAAGGAAAGTCATGGTCAGGTGACTCATTTAATCCTCCTTTCATTTAATACTCTAGAACAAAAACATTGTGAAAGTGAAGTTAAACTGCCTATGTTATGGAATGTGTATTTTATAGGTGAACTTTTCACTTGTAACTGGAAGAAGTATGCCAAATGTGAAGATGAGGAACAGGCACACTTAATCTATGGTAACTCCAGGTTCACAGGTACATATTAACAACAAAATTAGAAAGGAGAGATTGCAGTATGAATGATGAATTTAATTTACTGTGGTACCCCATGATAAAGACTGGGCTAAGCCAAAACACAGCAGCAGAGTGGACCTTGCATTATTTCGTCCCCTAGCTGATAGACCTAAAAATATGCAAGATGAATGTTTTTGGTGGTAGTAGGAATGTGCTATTTAGGAATGTTCCTATGCTTAAAAACATGTGCATTACTATACAGTTTTAAAAAATCATTACATGGTCCAACAGCTGCTTTGAAGCTATGATCCAGGTATACAAAGGGAATCAGATATTAGATATTACTACTCAATAAAAATCACTTCAGCTATTCCTCTCCCTGGTAGTTTCACATCCAAACATGTGAGACAGGTAAGAATATAGCTTGTTTTTAAAGAGTTATACAGAAAGACCTGCTCAACAGAGAGAGCAAACAGTAGCTTTTAGCTCTCAGATAAACCATGTATTTGACAGTGATTTTCCAACAAGTACTTATATTTTGCTGCAATGCTATTTCATCATTTTTCCTTTCATTGACAAGTAGTAGAACTAGTTAGATCAAGATTATTTCTTCTTATCTGCAAAATTCTTCCTATTTAATTCTGGGGCAAATAATAACCTTTCTATCCTCAAAATATTTTGGTGAGGAGTTCTGACCAAGATGGAGGCATATGTAGATACATTTTGTCTCCCCCCACAACTAAAAGAAGGACAACAACAAATTTAAAAAGAAAAGTAACTAGAACTGCCAGAAAATCAAACTGTAAGGAAGTCAGACAACCAAAGGGTTAAAGAAGAAACATTCACCCAGACTGGGAGGAAGGGCGGAGATAGGCAGCCAGGGAAGAGAGGACACATGGTAAGGCAACAGCTGGAGGACCAGAGTGAGCCAGGCAGCATCTGGTGTACCATGTAGTCCCATATTTGCATGCAGATAAACCAGGAGGAACAACTGGGGAGAAAGACACACCACACAACCCGGGGTTCCAGTGTGGGGAAATAAAGCTTCAAAACTCCTGGCTGTTAAAACCTGTGGGAGTTGCAGCAGTGGAAGATTCTCCCAGCCTCACAGGAGAGTTCATTGGAGAGACCCACAGGATCCTAGAACATACACAAATCCACGCACCCGGGAATCAGCACCAGAAGGGCCCAATTTGCTTGTGAGTAGTGAGGGAAGTGACTGAAAGCTGGTTGAAAGTCAAGCAAGCAGCAGTATTCCCTTTTGGACCCCCATACAGCACCACAATGCAGTGACATGGGTTGCCCCACCCTAGCAAATACCTAAGGCTTTGCCCCTTGCTACATAACAGGCACTCTGAGACAAAGAAATATGACCCAAATGAAAGAACATATCAAAGCTCCAGAAAAAAATACGACTAAGTGATGAAGAGATAGCCAACTTATCAGATGCAGAGTTCAGAGCACTGGTAATCAGGGTGCTCACAGAAATGGTTGAGTATAGTCACAAAATAGAGGAAAAAGTGAAGGCTATGAAAAGTGAAATAAAGAAAAATATACAGGGAACCAACAGTGAAGGCAAGGAACTGGGGCTCAAATCAATGGTTTGGAGCAGAAGGAAGAAAGAAACATTCAACCAAAAAATAATGAAGAAGCAAGAATTCAAAAAAAATGAGGAGAGGCTTAGGAACCCCCAGGATAACATTAAATACTCCAACATCTGAATTATAGGGGTGCCAGAGGAGAAAAGGAAGAGCAGGAAATTGAAAACATATTTGAAAAAATTATGAGGGAGAACTGCCCCAGTCTGGTGAAGGAAATAGACTTCTAGACAGTCCAAGAAACTAGACCCAAGGAAACACACACCAAGGCACATCATCATTACATTACCCAAGATTAACGATAAGGAGAGAATCTTAAAGGCAGCAAGAGAAAAGGAGACAGTTACCTGCAAAAAAGTGCCCATAAGATTGTCAGCTGATTTCTCAAAAGAAACCTTACAGGCAAGAAGGGGCTGGAAAGCAGTATTCCAAGTCATGAAAGGCAAGGACCCACATCCAAGATTGCTCTATCCAGCAAAGCTATCATTTATAGTAGAAGGGCAGATAAAGTGCTTCCCATATAAGGTCAAGTTAAGGTAGTTCATCATCATCAAGCCATTATCATATGAAATGTTAAAGGGACTTATCTAAGAAAAAGAAGATGATAAAAAATATGAACAGATAAATAACAACAAAATCACAGCTATCAACAACTGAACCTAAAAAAACAAAAACAAAAACAAACTAAACAAACAATAGAACAGGAACAGAATCACAGAAATGGAGATCATATGGAGGGTAACCAGTGGGGAAGGGGAAGCAGAAGAAGAGAGGAAAAGTCCCAGGGGATAAGAAGCATAAATGGTAAGTACAAAACAGACAGGGGGAGATTAAGAATAATATAGGAAATCGAGAAGCCAAAAAACTTATATGTATGAGTTCTTTATTTTAAAAATTATTAAAAAGTATTAAAAAAAGATTTTGGTGAAAATACATGGCATTAGTCAAGCTCTTGTGGCCTGCTAATTCATGTTCTTCTCCGGGTCTTACATCTTTATTTTATTTCAATTTGCTTTACTATTTGAAAAAAAATGCATGGGTGATTATTTTATGTCAAATCTCATATGGAAGTCATAAGGGCATGAATGGTTAAATCAACAAATAAATCAAGCATAAGTTGCTGGGTTAAAATTTTATGAAATATGCTTCATGTTGTAACATTGAGCTTCAAGAAAAATAGTAAAGACTCTTTGGGGAAGAGGTTACCGTGGTGGTATTTACAGTAGTTTAACTGGCAAGTTCAGATTGTAGCTGGTTTTGGGTACAATCAAATCCAAGGGCTCAACAATAGCAGCAGGACACTGTCTCTCTGTCCCTTGACCCTGTTCTTCTCTTTGTAACTTTCAGTTTTTGGTTGTTTCTTCCATACTATGACAAAAATGTCCATGAGAGTATCTCTAAGCCTACATCCTACTGGTTTAGGAATCAGAGTACAAAAAGAGTTGTTCTTTCCCCCTTAGTACCACCAAAAGTTCTGGGTCTAATTCTCATTGGCCTACAGTCTGTTGCTCTTATATAAGAATCATTGGCCTGAAATATATTACATGGCCATCTTGGGGGCAAGGGTGGGGGAGGTTAAGTACCACCTGACTTATCTAAACTGACACTAGGGAAGAGATGTTTTGTCAAATACAAAAAAAAAAAGAAAGAAAGGTGCTGTCCTCAAAAAGGGAGCATAGATTTCTGACAGGAAAATAATAGCAGATGTCCATTACAGTAAGTACTCCTTTTTTTTAATCTTTGAAAAAGTTGTTCACTTTACTGTTCACTCTATGTTTCCTGCTTGATAGACCTACATTCAATTATCAGAAATATTCAGTCTTACAAAGAAGTGAAAGGTAGGAGTGCCTTCAATGGAGTTACCTTCAATCTGCTCCAGTTTGTGCAACTCCTGGAGACATTTGTTGGTGAAGATGCCCCTTTGAGTGTCAGTGAGACCCTTACCTCCTTTTTTAAGAAAGGCTATGTTGAAACAAAAGAAGAGAAAATGAGTGCCTTAGAAGAGGTGAGTACTATTGTTTATCAATGAAACAAGTGAGGTCACTATTATAAGTAAATTTCTCAACCTCAGTTGTTCCTAGTGTGGCTTTTCTTTAAAAATTTATAACCCAATTTACCACTATTTCAACAAGCATGTCCATTAAATATTTTATTGTCAAATGTTGTAAGATCACAGTCCAGAGAACTCATTCCCCTAATAATATCATGATTGCTGGTGGCAAGAGATCATTTTGTACTGCTTTGCCTTTCCTTCACTGAAGCTTGAAAAGCAAGTTCTAAGGAGCAGATATGTGTATGAGTAAGAATGTGTGCACGTGCATGTCTGTATGTGCGTTTTCTGTGCTATGTGAGTGCATATACAAATGCACATACCTAGGGTTTGATTATGGCTTGGGTATATATTTTTATTCATGTGCACTGCACCCAGGTAGTACATATTTTGTAAGAACTTACTACTTAGGTGATAGGTAAATGCACTACATTAGCATATAGACAATTTATATGCTCTTATATGAAATACGTAAATTAGATTCACTTGGCACATTCAGTAATCTCATCAGCCATAAGAGTCCTCTCAACTTAATTCTAGAGTTGATATCCCTTTTGCCTCCTCAATGGAGTCCCCTCCCCTATTTAACCAATATATACTCACTTTCTTTTAGCAATTAAATCTATTTATCAATTAAATTGCTATCTAATTGATATAATTAATCTAATAAAAGTCTAAAATGTAATGAATGTCAAGTTAGGTAAATGTTAAATATAAAAAAGAATTTTTGAATACAGTCACTTTTTATTGTTTGAACACAGACATTAACCCTCCTTCATTACAAAACATATCCCACCAAGAAGCCAGGTCAAGCACCCCTGTGTTTATCACATTCCTGAACTACCAGTGAGGACGTGGAAAGGAACGAATTAATGATTCTTAAAGAGGGTAGTCCTCTTCCTAAATTAATGTGTTTTAATCTGTGGAATGCCCTGTCTCTTGGAGCTCTGCCAGCTGCTGCGGATGAGAATGAGTTGTCAGGAACACAATTGTTGTTCTGGCAGGAAAAGAGGGTGGCAATTCCCTCTAGTAGAGAATGCCCTAAGCCCTTCTCCAAAATGGCTTTTATTGGGATCGGTATGTGCAGGGGTATACAGTATGAATGCAAAGCTCATCAATAAATGTCCAAAGGCTATAGTTATAGAAAACAGGTATTATCTATAGATAACAATTGATGAAACACAGGGATCTGCCTCAGGTCAGGATCTGTTAGATATGCTGACACCAGAGGGTTGTTAAGGCCTGGTTCATGACATTAGGAGTTCACTTCCTTATGCTTTGAACTTAAACATCTGGTTTATATCAACAGGTCTATGCAAAGCAAAGCAATCTTCAAAGGGTATAATGCATTCTTTAGGCCTGATTTCCCTCGGTACTAGTATCAGGTTGTGCCTGCCACCTGCATTCCTGGTGTTCTGGTGGAGACTTACAGGCAAGGCCTCGATCATGTAGGGCTACAGTTTCTGATACCACACAAAGTGGTCCCCAACATTAATCCAATGCAGAAAATGCATTATTTATTTTTTTTGGTCTAGAGGTGAAGCAGAAGTGGTATTTAGAAGATTAAAATTAAATGCTTTATTATTCCATTAATATCACGTTAATCCCAAAATAAAGCTATTTTTTATAAAAAGTGCTACACTTTTTTGCCCTGGCTGGTGTAGCTCAGTGCATTGAGCATGGGCCTGTGAACCAAAGGATTGTGGTTCGATTCCCAGTCAGGGCACATGCCTGGGTTGCAGGCCAGTTCCCAGCAAGGGACGCATGAGAGGCAACCATACATTGATATTTCTTTCCCTCTCTCCCTCTCTCCTTCCCTTCCCCTCTAAAAGATAAATAAATAAAATGTTTTTTAAAAAGTACTGCACTTTTTGGGGAATAAACATAAGATGCTAGCTAGTACAATAAACAGCATGTCTTCTGTGCTTTGTTTTGCTGTTTGTATTCCAGGCTAGACAAAAAGCGTCCCGAGTTCGACAGGGACTTCTCCTAGAAGCCCTCTTTCAGATGTGGGATAGTGATGCCTCAGGTTTCCTGGATCTGAAGGAAATTGATGAACTCTTGTATGCATACAAGGAAGGAATGGAAAAAGAATCTATAGAGACAGGTGAAAATATAGAATTTTTCTTATTTAAGTTGGGGTAACAACTTGGCTTCAAGTTTCCCAATTCTGTGACATGCATAGAGTTAAACACTGGTTGTTCTAAAACCATGAGATACCACCTTCACACCTTCTATTATGACCATGAATTATACATCTTTATTGAGACATAACTTACATATAACACTGTATAAATTTAAGATGTACATGTTGATTTGATACACTTATATATTGTGAAATTATTCCCATAGTAGTGTTAGTTAAAACCTCCATCACCTCACATAATTACTATTTTGTGTGTGTGTGTTGAGAACATTTAAGAACTACTCTTAGCAACTTTCAAGTGTATAATACAGTGTTGTTAACTGGAGTCACTATGCTGTACATTGGATCCTCAGAATTTATTCATCTTATAAATTAGACAAGTAGTTAATCCTGGACAAGTAGTTAGTAAAACTACTGCTATTTCTTCACTCTGGAAAAAGCAACCTCTAAGGAACTCCTCAATCTTTCCTTGATTTTCATACTTTGACAGGTTGTTTGTAATTTTTTTCTTTTTTTAGGTTTATCTAATATTTCTTCATGATTAAATTCAGGTTGTTCCTTTTTTGGCAGAATATCATATAAGCAGTAATGTGTTCTCATTGAATGCTATCAGCAATCTCATGCTCTGTTCTAAAGTTACTTTTCTTTCTTTTTGTTATTAGTAAGTATTTTGTGGGTACTTTGAAAGTATATAAACATTCCCTTTCTTGTCAAACTTTTTATTTATTCATTCATAACAGTATGTATTCATGGTTTCCTATTTTATTCAGTGGTTTATAATCCACCACCATCATTGTTTATTTTAATGTTCATACTGTACTAGGTTTGACCCATGGAAGTCCTTTCAACTTGTCTCCTGTGTCCTCCCCTCTAATATTTTGCTGTGAAAAATTTTAAACATACAGCAAAACTGAAAGAATTTTACAATGAGTATCTATATACCTACCACCTAGATTTCTATCATTAACATTTCACTACGGTTTTTTATTATCTATCTCTTAATATTTCCATCTCTCTGTCCTTCTATTTCTCTTATTTTTGATGCATTTCACATTAAATTACAGACATCAATACACTCCTTCCTGAATACTTCAGCATTCATGTCATTAATTAGAGTTCAATACACGCTAATAGTTTGTTTGTTTGTTTTAGGTAAAATTTACACACAATGAAATAGACAAATTCTTAAGTGTATATTCACTGAGTTTTGGCAAATGTGTAACGTGTGTATCCCATACCCCTAGCAAGATGCAGAACAGCCCTGGCTGGTGTGGCTCAGTGGATTGAGCGCTGGCCTGCAAACCAAAGGGCCATTGTGTAGATTCCTGGTCAGGGCACATGCCTGGGTTGTGGGCCAGGTCCCCATTTGGGGGTGTGTGGGAGGCAACCACACATTGATGTTTAGAACCTCCCTTCCCCTCTCTCTAAAAATAAATAAATAATTATTTTTTAAAAAGATGCAAAACAAAAACATGCCCCTTTTTCATTCAGTCCCCACTACTCAATCCTCAAGGCAATCAATCACTCTTCTGGTTGTTTTCAGCATCAATTAGTTTTATCTCTTCTAGAACTTCATATAAATGAGACATATATTCTTTTGAGTAAGGTTTCTTTCACTCAGCATATATATTTTTTTAGTTTCTTACATGTTGTTTCATTATCAACAATTTGCCTCTTTTTATTGCTAAGTAGTATTTCCTTGTATAAATATACTATAGTTAATCCATTCTCCAGTTGATAGGCATCTGTTCCCACTTCTCAGCTATTACAAATAAAAATGTTATGAATAATCATGTATGAATAATCTTTTCGTGGATATGTGTTTCCATTTTCTTTCTCTTTTTTTAAAAAATTCATTCTAGAGAGAGGGGAAGGGAGGGAAAGGAAAAAGGAGAGAAACATTAATGTGAGAGAGAAACATCAATTGGTTGCCTCTTGCACACACCCAACTGGTGACCCAATCCACAACCCAGGCATATGCCCTGACCAGGAATCAAACCTGCCCCGCTGCACCCTGGGTGGCAGGATGATGCCCAACCAACTGAGCCACACTGACCAGGGCATTTTCATTTCTTTTAAATAAAATACCTAGAAATAGAATTTCTTGGCCCCAGGGTAGGTGTATCTTTAATTTTACAAGAAACTGACAAACCGTTTTTTGTGTCTTTTTATGATGTGTTCATCATTCTTTGAGCATCTCCTAGCTTTCTGGCACAATGAAATCCTCTAGGTTCATCTTATATTATCCCTGCTCCCTACAATCACTTATTTGTCCCTGGTTTCTTTTAGTGAAGAATGTTATTTAGAAGCCAAGATCTAGGTTCTACACATGCTTATTGCTCTTAGGTCCCTAACCCCAAGTTTCTTAAAGGGAATATGTATGCTTGTGTGTGTGTACACAGACATTTACAGCTGTACATATCTCTGTAAATATCTATCAAAGAAAAAAACCATAAGTTCACTCCCATACCTTGAAGTTCAGTCCAATACCACAGGGTTCATTCTAGTTTTCTCCCTTTTTTTTTTTTTGTAGCTCATTTCTATCTTGCTCATATTATCCTAAATATACTTACAGTCATGTACCACATAATGACATTTCAGTATTTATTTGATCAATCTCCTTGTATGGAACTAACCCCCTATCACACTGTCCTCTCCCCTACACGGATGTTATCACCACATTTAAGTTCTAACACCCTGTACTCATCAGTCTTTCACACACAGTTTCCCTCCTCACTCTGCTCAGGCTCTGACATCCCACATCAGATCACCCCGCCATGTGGATGCCCTTCACACACTCCTTAAACTCTGGTATTCCATGATAAGTCGCATTTTCATGCAGATGCCCCTCCTCAGTTTACCCTGTCTTCTGACTCTCTTCATGCTGAGCAGACTCTCCACCTGGAAGTCCTCCTCCTTCTGCTTGGACTCCAATTCCCTATGCTGGGTTGCCCCTCCACAGAGACACGCTCCTCACCCTGTTTAGGTTCTGACTTCCCAAGCCAGGCTGTCCCTCAATTTGGATTCCCTTCTCACCCTGTTCAGGCTTAAATACTTCATGTTGGACATCCACCCCATATGGACACCCTCTTTATCCTGCTTGGATTCTGATACCCTAAGCTAAACAGCCTCTCTGCAGGGCCACCCTCTTTGCTCATGTGGGCTTACTATTGCTCTTGTGCATGGCTAACCCCCTCACCCTGCTTAGGCTATGATAACACATGCCAAGACACTTCCTGCACAGATGCTTTCCTTATCCCACTTGGATTTTGATGCCCTGCTCTGAGCCACCATGGCTTCCCTTGACCAGGAGCAAATACTTACCTTACTCCACCCACCTAATAGCTTTAGGACCAAATTGTTCAAGAAGAAAAGAATGAAAGGAGAAGAAGAAATGAAAGTGGAAGAACCCACAAGTTACTTTTAATCTAATTGGACACTACATGATTTAGCACCCTTTGAGTCCAAGTAATAAAAAACCCCCAAAAAACAGCACCAAGTGGTTAAGCAAAAAAGGACTTTAGTGGTTCATACAATGAAAAAATTCAGGGCTAGTTCAGGACACAACTAGATTTTGGAGTTCAAATAATGACATTAGAACAGGTGTCTCCTTTCTCTTTTTCTCTCACTCTGGCCCTGTTCTTTTCTGTGTGTTGACTCCATTTTCATATAACCTTTCCCCTGCGGTAACCAGGTTCACACCCACATCCTCACAGGTTTATTCAAGACCAATGAGAATAAGAAGGAAAAGTCTTCCTAACAGTTCAAGTAAAGAGTTTGGCATATGCCTGGACTAAACCAACTACTCTGGCCAAGGGAACAGAATGCCCTGACTGGCTTGATTGGAGATGCATGCTCCACCTCTAGATGCACAAGTGGAACCTCACTCAAACATAGAAACTGATGTGGGATTAGAGCAGTTTCCCCAAAGCAAAATTTGGGTTACAATTACCAGGAGAAAGATGAGTGGAGAGTAAAAATCAACAAAAGTCCAACTCTAGAAGTGAGATGCTTTCATACGATAAGATGATTAAAAGATGAAATATTTGTTAATTGTCAAATATTTGATAAAGAATGGATGCTTTTATCTTTCAGTGCAAACCTTCTTGAGGAAGGAGAGATTTCGAACTTTAGATTTACACATGTGCACCGGAAAACACATACAAAAATGCTCTTAGTGCTATTCATAAGAGCAAAATGTTAGCAATAACCTACAGGCCCACTGATAAAAGAATAAATAAACTGATGGTGATAATCTTACAGAATGACATTATATAGTGATGAAAATGAGTGAGTCACAGCTGCAGGAACAACATGGATGTATATATTAGCATACTGTTGAATAAAAAAGCAAGTCCCAGAAAACTACATATAGTATGATATCCTTTTTCTAAAGTATACAAACAGACAAAACCAAACGACATACTGTTTGGAAGTACAAATATGCATGCACACACATACACACAATAACACTAATAGGAAAATAAAAAGAAGGGGGAAAAGCAAAAGCAAAATTTCAGGATATTGGCGCAGGGAGTGGAACAATGGTAGCGGCAAAGAGGAAGATGTAAGTTATTGGTAATGTTTAGATTTGGTACTAGATCATGATTGTAGAATAAAAATACGAAAGAAAGATGTGGGTACAGAAGTGTGCAAGGCATGGTCAGGGATCATGAGTAAAATGGGGATACTGAAGCAAATAATTCCTATACGGTAGTATGGGTAAATATTTTTGGAGAATGAACAGGGTCCAAATATACTTTGGACCAGGGAATTGCATAATGCAAGTTTTGTTTTAATTTAATTTTATAAATATGTATTGAGCCTTACCATTGGTAATCCAATTATAAAGTGTTTAATACTGGTTTGGGACTATGGAAGTAGGAAAGGAGAGGAATGTGCAGAAGATACACTGTCAAAGACTAACATGATAGAATTAGATTGATCTATTGGAAATGGAAGGAGTTGGTTGGCCAAAAGTTCATTTATTTTTTTCTGTAAAATGTCTCTGGTAGTGCTTAGTTGTCTTTAACTTCATTCAAAACAATTTTGTTAGGTTGTATTGTGACAGCTGTCATTAACATACATTAAAAATCATCAAAATTGGTGATTTTTTGTGTAGCCATTTTGATATTGAAGACTGAGGAAAATATGCAACTTTTTTGCATATTATGCTTTATTATTTCAATAAAGACAAAAACGCAACTGAAATGCAAGAAAAGATTTGTGTACTGTATGGAGAACATGCTGTAACTGATCCAATGTGTCAAAAGTGGTTTGCAAAGTTTTGTGCTAGTGCTTTCTTGCTGGATGATGCTCCAAAGTGTGGTAGACCAGCTGAAGTTGTTAGTGATCAAATCAAGACATTAACTGAGAACAATTAACATCATACCACACGGGAGACAGCCAACATAGTAAAAAAATCCAAATCAATAAAATTATTGGTGAAAATGAAAAATGGGTCTCTTATTTTACAGAAAAAAACATACAGACTTTTTGGGCAACCCAGTAAAAGGTAGGGACAAATTAAAGTTGACCCTGGAATTTCACCTAAGTGGTAGAATTAAAAATAAATAAATGAATGAATAAAACAGAGAAGATGACATAGGAATCATCTTGAGCTTAGTCACTGTAGATGTTCCGTCGGGCTTAGACACCTTTGATATACCTGGTTTCCATGGGAGGGCAGTTGTCAGACTTCAGTTTGCTGTAAGAGGAATGAAAATTCCCCCACAGATAAATGAGCTTTTGGTTAGTGCTTGGTTTTTTGTTTATGTCTTTTAGCTAAACTGTTCATCCAATTTCCAAAGCCACACCCTGGTGATGAAGTAAGGTTGTCTTCAAAACAGTTTCAGAAATACATAGAATTGATTGTATCTGAACTCAATGGCAATGAAGATCATGCTCTGGAAAGCCTTGTGGAGTTTCTGATGACTGCTGTAGAAACGAGCCACATTGAGAGTCTGAGGAATAGTGCCAGACGGAAGTGGCTGCACCACATTCAACGGGCTGCAGAGACAAGTGGGGTGTCCCTGGAGCCAGTGTACACTGAGACCTTTAAGGCCCTCACACAGGTATATTTCCTAAAATGATATATAAGAAGAAAATTTTCCTTATAGTAGGTGCTGTTCCATGGTTGCAAAGGAAGAGCATACTAAATTCTCTTAAAATTTGTTGGATACTGCTATAAATGTTTTATTCATTTTAATACATTACAATGACCCAAATCCTGTGGAAGATGCAATTGTAATGATTTCAGGTTGGCAAGGTAGAAGCAGAGAGGAAAGATGTAAAAGAATTAAGACATAATTTCAAATTTCATTTGTGTTGACATTCAGATAAACCTAGAACACAAAATAAACTGATACTGAAAAATACCAGCAGGGAGATATGCAAGCAGGTCAAGCTACATTTTCCTTGCATGATATTTTGGGAGTCAGTTCAAAAATGAACTATTTAAATCATAGAGTTATTATAAAGTGGGATCAAACATTACACAATTTTTCACTGCCTAGAAACAAGCTAAGTCTACTACAGAACTCTGTCACTTAAAACACATTACCCTGATGGGTCCCTGTCCACAGCTTTGCCACCCCCTCGCAGACTCTGGCTTGCTGTTCCTCCCAGACAGTGATAGCATGGCTATCTCCTACATATATCACAGATTCCATTGATCAAGGGAACCTGTGTCATTCAGCTCAGCTAAATAGCAACACTTGACTATTCGAATCACCTCCTGAATGGCTGAAGTTTCCAATGTAGTTTGAAATGATGTGACTAGGAACAGGAGGCCAAACAAGAAAAAAAGCTATTACTCCAACTTGCTTCAGAGATCTGCAGTACCCCATGAGTACCCCATGAGTAACTACCCAGAGTAACTACATTTTTGTTAGTTACTCTGTGGATCATTTATGTGAAAAAAGGGAAATAAAGGCAGAAAGAAAAAAGGCATGAAAAGCAAACTCAAATATGTAGAAAGGGGAGACAAATTGCAAGGAAAATGTCTCTCATGTCCCCCAATTTATGGACATGTTTAATATATGTGTTAACACACAATATTCTTAGTGACATAATAAATAATAGGTACAGAGAATTTTCAGTTATTTCCATTAGAAACAGTAGTTGCATAAAGTCTACAATCTGGGGCCCCAAGAAATCCTTTCCTAAAATGACATAAATCAAATTAATAGCCAAGCTATGTTAAGAATTCCTTGAACATTTTTCCATGTTTATATCATAGTAGATGGTTAAGAAATATGTAGAATAAACCCATCTTCTTGCCCCACCTCTCTAAAATAAATACTTTTTACTAAAGTTCAGACAATATGACTATAGTTCAAAGGGATTCAAGTTTTAAAACTCTAAATTTGAGTAGACTTTGAGAGTTTTTTGTCTGTTTGTTTAGTAAACTGGTCTAGTTGGCATAAAATAAATCCATTCCACTCACTAAAACTCAGGTTGGGGGACTGTCCATGAATGGTAATATGTTCATTATTTACTCATGAAAATGAAATTGTTGGGGTCAGATGCACAAAGTGGCTAATGAAGGAAACACAGTTAAAAGAATAGCTATTGGCAAATGCATGATCAGAAATGTTTTGCCATAGGATGCTGAAGTCCATGGAAATAAGAAGATCAGTGCCCACATTTCCCTTTTAGAAGAAAACCGACTACTGCCTGATAGAGGGACTGTTCTGTTAAGAAATACAGCTTGTACTTTAGATGATGCTCCATTTGTATTAAACAAAGTGCTCTACAGGGACATGAAAGGAATCAGGTAAGGATTTCTTGAAAAGGTTGGTTTTGGCCTTCTAAAAGAAAATACCATAATTCCCTTTCTGCAGTAAGCTAGCACTGAAATCCTAGTTAGCTGCCCAAGGGAGAGATGCCTCAGGTCACCAAATGCTTCTAGAGTGGGAGATAAGTGCGAGAGTGGGGTGGGTTTCCAGTCTCAGGTGATTTTACCTGATCATTTCCAGAGCTCCCCTTAGGCATCGAGCTGCCATGTAGGGACTCTGTGTCACAATATCAGTTCAGTTATTTCTGCCTGCTCTATAAATTGTCTCCTGCTTCCTGTTTATATATGCTATCTCTGTTATGATCTGAGCTTGTTTTTAAATCTTTTAAGTCAGACTCTCCAAACTGGTAATTTTACGAGTCCACTACCCTGACATATAGTGCCAATAATCATGGAGAATTGATCTAGTTCCCAGCATGGTTTAATCTAAAGCCCTTCTGTACCTTTCTCCCATCCTCATGCTCCTATTCCTCAGCTTTACAGTAATAGATGAAGGGACGCCAATACACGTTCCCCAAGTTCAGCACCATGGGAACATTTTCTTCTGGAACCATTCCCACCACAAGGCTGATCAAAATGGGTCACTGCTCGCTCTGCCTCTTCAGGATGTGTATATGAGGATTTTTGGGGTCATGGCTGTTGACACCCTAAGAGATCCCCAGAAAATAAACATCTTCTTGCCTCATGAGATCAGATTCTATCAGGTAAGTCAGAGGATATATTTTTCAATAGTAATGGTAGGATGGACTCTCCTTCTATACTTTTTAAAAAGCAAAACTTGCAACTAGGTTAGGGTAGAGCTATGTATAATGTGTAGACAATGTCATCATACTGGTTCCAATTCCCTGTGTGTATGTGTCAGCCTTTGGAGAGCTTCCCCATTACACATAGAAGAACTCTCAGCCTCGGTTGCACATCTATGCTTTAGACTCTCTGGAAGGATTATTAATATGTATCCCATTGAATTAATCATAGAAACAGAATATTATGCTGTAGAACTAGAATCCAATTATTATATCACTAATACCCACATAGTAGGAATGAACTTTTAGAAAGGATGTATTTATGTTTTATTAAGAGCGGGACCTAGAAATCCTTTGGTCTTTCCACAAACGGTGCTAAATGTGATATGCATTCCCATGGTTCTTGATATCAGTGTTATAATTTTTGAGGATGAAGAAAAAACTCAAGTTTTAGGCCCTTTTTTAAAAGTATATTTTGTTGATTATACTATTATAATTTTCCCAATATTCCCCCCTTTATCCACCCTCTGCCTTGCACCCCCAACCCTCCAGCATGCCCCCCTTAGTTCATATCCATGGGTTGTATATATAAGTTCTCTGAATTCTCTGTTTCCTATACCATTTTGACCCCTCCCCGTCTATTTTATGCCTAATTATGCTTCTTCTTCCCTGTACTTCCCCCCATTCCTCCCTTCCCCCTCCCCACTGAAAACCCTCCATGTGATCTCCATTTCTCCTATTCTGTTCCTGTTCTAGTTCTTTGCTTAGTTTTTATTTTTGCTGTTTTTCTTTTTTTTAGGTTCATTTGTTCATATTTGTGACTTTGTTGTCATTTTACTGTTCATAGTTTTTTATATTCTTTAATTTCTTACGTCCCTTTAACATTTCATATGATAATGGCTTGATGATGATGAACTCCTTTAGCTTGACCTTATCTGGGAAGCACTTTATTTGCCCTTCCATTCTAAATGAAAGCTTTGCTGGATAGAGCAATCTTGGATGTATGTCCTTGCCTTTCATGACTTCAAATACTTCTTTCAAGCCCCTTCTTGCCTCTAAGGTTTCTTTTGAGAAATCAGCTGATAGGCTTATGGGCATTCTTTTGTAGGTAACTTTCTACTTTCCTGTTGCTGCTTTTAAGAGTCTCTTTATTTTTAATCTTGGGTAACTTAATGATGATGTTTCTTGGTGTGTTCCTGTTTGGGTCCAACTTCTTTTGGACTCTCTGGGCTTCCTGGACTTCCTGGAAGTCTATTTCCTTCACTAGATTGGGGAAGTTTTCCTTCATTATTTGTTGAAATAAGTTTTTAATTTTTTGCTCTTGTTCTTCTCCTTCTGGTACCCCTATAATTCAGAAATTGGAACATTTAAAGTTGTTGCATAGGTTCCTAAGCTTCTCTTCATTTTTTTAAAATTCTTGTTTCTTCATTTTGTTCCAATTGGATGTTTATTTCTTCCTTTTGTTCCCAATCGTTGATTTGAGTCCTGGTTTCCTTCCTGTCACTGTTGGTTCCCTGAATATTTTGCTTTATTTTACTTTGGGTATCCTTCATTTGTTCTTTCATTTTGTGACCAAGCTCAATCAGTTCTGTGAGCATTTTGGTTACCAGGGCTTTGAACGATAAGTTGGCTATTTCCTCATCACTTAGCTCTGGAGTTTTGCTCTGTTTTTCATTTGGATCCTATTTCTTTGCCTTGGTGCACCTGTTAAGTTGTAAGGGGGCAGGGCCTTAGGTAGTCACCGAGGCAGGGCAACCCTTCTTGCTGCAAGGCACTATCTATGAGGGAGGGACCAGAGAGGGAATAATGCACCTCACCTGCTCAGCTCTAGCCCCATTTTCCAACAAACTCCCATACTCTCGTGTGCAACTGGGAGTTTCTCCCACAGGGGCAACCCCCGCTGTAGTCCACAGTCAGCTCCGAGTCTCCTTTTCCCATTCAGCCAGCCTTGCCCACTACAGTCTGCCATCTCACCATGGGTTCTCTCAGCTTGGCCATCTTACATTACAGGTCTGGTTGGTCTGGTTGACTGTTTCTTTAATTCCTTGGGTGTTGGAGTTCCATGCGGCTTGATTTTCTGGCACTTCTGGTTGTTTATTGATTTTAGATTGGTTGTTATCCTCCTTTTGGTTGTGTGAGGAAGGGAAGGGTTTCTACCTATGCCTCCACCTTGGCCAGAACCTACTAGTTTTAGTCCCTTTTAAAGGTTGTAAAGTAACTGGATCATTTCTAATGTATTTAAATTTAATTTTATGAATAGAAATTGCAATGAAGGAAGACTGAAAGCCTTTATGGAGGCAATAGATTAGAATGTAGCAGCAATCAGGAACTTGCTACGCCCTTGTCATTTGTTCCCCAGTAAGCCCCTGGCTCTTTATGTTTATTTACCATTATTTTAAATTTTCTCTTCCTACTTACTGGATGAATAACTGGAAAGTGGTAGAATCTTTTTCTCTGGACATCTTTTTAATGATAAGATTCATTCTCATCTGACACAATGATGTGATGATATTAAGAAGCAAAATGGAGTAGTATGGAGTTGTCAGTAGATGAACTATACATATCCTTGTTAGAGAACATGTCAAAATGAATTAAAAATTGATTCTTTAGTCCTTGGAGGTAAAGGTTCCTGTGTTACCCTTAGATGCCTTGGGCCCTAATATAAAATACACATATTTTTTAAGAATTTGTGGTTCCTAGAGTTTCTTGACAACAAGACCACAGGTGAGTTCTAAGGAGTTCCCATTCCTTCACTGTAGAACAGGATCTTTTGTCCTATAAGAAGGCTGTGTGATCTAGCACGTTGCAGGCTTTGGGACTCAGCACATCCTGTGCTGCTGATCTGATGACGGTAGCCATGTAAAGATGCAGACATTACAATTGCTTCAGATCAGGGCAGGTCCTACCCATCTGCCCAAGGCTGGTATTAGTTTTGGCTATAAAGCATTTTTTCTCATTTCAAAGTTTACTTTGTCCTTCTGGCACTGTTTTCTGATTGCACATATTACAAATCTCACTGGACGATTATCAGGAAATATAATAAGTTACGTGGACCTTAGGGTAGATCTCTTCTTATATTTTTGATCTCTTGATGATTTTTTTTCCCATAGTAGAAGCTAGAGCACTGCCTTTTGAGAACTGGTGAATAATTTTGTAGGAAGTAGAATATCATTCATGAGAAAGATAATCTAATTGATGCATTGCTAATTATTTTGCTATTTTTTTTTCTAAAAGGAAAAGGCAATTAAAATTTTCTGTCTCTACAGGGTGTTTCCTATGTCTTTAGCACTGCCTATCACTACGTCCATAGCCGGGAGCACATCCTGCATGTTGTGATCACTGGTATCAGTTGGCTCTACGACATCACACCTAGCATTACCTCCATCACTACATACTTCATTGAGCCTAGCCCAGAGCAGGTAGGCAAGGCTGGGCAGTGTTAGACCTTCCCAAGGTAATAGAGTTTCTAGATATTATTGTCTTGCTGATATTTTAAAGCCTTATTTAGTTAGCTGTTAGGCCTAACTGGGGACATGTTTCCCATGACTCCAACTCAAGAGTCTTGGTTATGAGTGGCAGAAATTCATCTCACACTGCCTTAGGCAAAAGGGGGAATTGATTGACTCATGTGACCAAACAGGAAGAAAGGGCAGGTGTCAAGTTGGCTTCCAGGATGACCAGATCCAGGGATTCGGTGCCAACAGGGATTTCTCTTGTCCTTTTCTCTCCCCAGTTCTCATGGTTGCTTCCCTCTGCACTTTGGCTTTGTACTTCAGCTAAAAATGGGCTTTCTCCACAGGGCAAGCCAGTTGCTTAGTAACTAGAAAAAGAATCTTTCCTTGCTGTTACAATTTGGAGAACTCAAGAAAGAAAACTCATTTTGATATGCTAAGATATGCCCTCCTGGCCAGGATGGGGAGTTTACAGTAACTGGAAGCCCCCACCAGAATCATATGGGTGAAGTGGGAAGGGATAAGGCACTACTGTTTTAGAAGAACACAATTACATCATGCCATTTTTTAAATGACCCTCTATCTATAACGTGATGAGTTTTTGCTAGTTACAGGTGCTGAGTCTGGGGTTGGGAAGGGATGGGAGACTCCAAGTACCCCGGGAATTGGGTGGACCACCCGGTATTTATATGTGGTGGGGAGCCAAGAATAAGGACCACTTAGTGTGGAGGGAGACCACCCAGTCTGATAGGCCACAGTCACAATGGGGCTGAAATGTATGGGATTCAAGGAGAATTCTACTTGGCCCATGTCTCACCATACTTAAGCACCTCATTGGGGCCTTAATGGAAATGACACCTAGGTCACTGTGAAAAAGGTTAAAATTGCCCATAGTAGTCAGCAAGAAGCATGGCTTCAAGGATAGTAGTTTCAGAATCACAGTGCTGCAGATGAGACCACAAAGGTCACTGTCCATTTAACTCAGGCTATCTTATGAAGGTGAAGACCATCCCAAAGGGGTGGAGTGGAGGACCACTCAGCAGCAGGGTCTGGGTGGGGTCACAGCCAAGCTGAGACCAGTACAGCTATCTAAGGAGAAACACAAAGGTTTGTCCTAGGTGAAAGACACTATGGTAAGGTTTTGGTGTTAAAAATGACTGAAGGTAGCTATATAAAAAGGGATATCTTTTTTCAAGCACTCAGCTATGGCAATTTTCCTAGCCTCCTTCTTCTTCTTTTTCAGCCCCTCTTGATCTACTCTCTTCTCTTCTCTAGACTGCTCTGTGCCTCAAAAAGTAGACAGTATTAGTGGTCTTTTAAAAGCAGAGAATCTTTTCTGGCTGTGGTCCCTGAAAGATGAAATGATGGGACAAGAGTCAGGGAGATGACAGTAGGAGAAAAATTACACACCCCTTTGCTGATTCTGAATGTGTAGGTCTATGCACAAAGACCCATGGTCTCTGAGGGCCAAGGGTAGTCCCCAGCTAACAAGGAAACCAAGAGCTCAGTCCTTTATTTTCCTGAGGTCTTTGGTGGCTAATACATGTACCTGGTTCACTATTTTAAGTCATATCCATGTAAGCTTTTGAGAAACAAAAACTGGAGATTAGCCAGTGCTTTCTGCTTTTTACCTCATCACATTTCTTTCCTAAGGCAATACGGATTGTCTGCTTAAATGGGCAGAAGAAGGAGGGCAGGAGGAAAAATACCATACCACAATTAGTGTTTCACATCCCATCATACATGATAGAAAAAAATTTTTTTCTGCCTCAGGTTCTTCAAAAATGCTCTCACTTTGTCTGGAACACTCTCCCCACTTTGACCCATCATGCTGAGGTCTTACATGAAGCAAACTATAAACTTTGCCAGAGGACATAAAATCGCTTTATAAATTAGAAGGTCATATCATGATTTTTTTCACAAGAAGACCATTTTTAAAACTACAATTTCTTCCAAAAATTATTTATAAATTTAACAATTCCAAGAAAAATCCCTAAGTGATTTTTTAAGTTGAACAAATGATTTAACTCTTTATCTAGAGGAAGAACAAATACATGAGAATAGCTGTTAAAAAATGAGGATGACAGGGCCTTATAGTCTTGGTCTGGGGAAAGGATGGCTAAACCTACACAAAAGGTTAAAACAATGAAGGTGAGGTTGATACACTGACCTAAAGTCACAGAAAACTTTCTTGTACCAAAGTTGTAGAAAATATAAATTGCTTTTAAAAAACTGGGGAGAAATTGTCACATATCCAACAAAGGGATAACATTGTATGCAAATCAGTGAGATTTTTTAAAAATCCAAAAGAAAAATATACAAAGACAAGTCTATAAGAAAAACTCATGCAAATGGTCAATAAACATGTGGAAAAAAATGTTCAGTTGTTCTCATAATGAAATAGTTAGTAAAAGATAACTTTTACCTACTAAACTGAAAAAGATTATTTGAACTACAATTTGAAATGTCTGTTAGACATCTAAGTGGAGATACTAAATAGGCAGTTGGATATATGAGCTTAGTGTTTTGGGAGAAATCTAGGCTAGCTAACCTAGATTTTAAATGTTATTTAAAATCATGAGACTGGATTATATAACACTGTGAATATATTTAATGCTACTGAATTGTACACTTATGAATGGTTAAAATGATAATATTATGCTATGTATATTTTACCAAAATAATCAAAAACAAAACAAAAGCCATGAGACTGGATGAAGTGACCAAGGCAATGAATGAAGATAGAAAAAAATTAATAATAAAATCTCAGGACCTAGCCCTGAGGCACTTTAAATGTTTGAAATCACAGTGGCACAAAATTCCATGGACCTTGACCATAGTATGAAAACAATTGTTATCCTTACCCCTTACAAACATCCATACACACAACTCAAACAGAAGTTTCCCAAAACAACACTGACTTTTACTACAGGTAATGTTTTCTAATACTTTCTATTATATTTTATTTAATTCTTTTTAAAAAAATCTTGTCAAAAGAGAAAAAAGCATAAGATGATAAGAACTAAAGATAAATAATGTGTAATGAGAAAGTTAAGAATGATTAAATGTTACAAATGTAAAGGAAAAAATAACAAGCCACTAGCAGAAGAAGGAAAATGGGGGAGAAAATAATTGTAGCTCTTTCTCTGAATGATTTCCTAGAATATTTTATCTCGGAACAGTTATCTCACTACTGAATAATGGCTGAGGCACTTGCTGAATTTATAGTTTCTTGGTCTAAATAAAAATAAATGAAAGAGGAGCTTTTTTCAGGCATACTATTACTAGCCCTTTATTTTTTATATTATGCTTCTGGTCTAACAGCAGAAGAGGTTAATTTATACAATGGGTTGGGGGTGGACAAGAGAGAAATTGTTTGGTTTTAGCTAAAGATTTAAACTTAAAAACACAATCACAGAGAGATTCTTAAAAAAGCATATCAGTCTAGTATTTATAACACCAAATAACAAACCATGGAAAAAATAAATTAGAAAAAAAAAGCTAGAGGCCCAATTGCCAATGTGGGGATAATCTTTACAGTTCACTAAGTATACTGTTGAAACATTTCATCCGAAGAGTTTGGTAGAACACTTGAGGTCACACAGTGTAGAGAGGCAAGAGAAGCGGTTGTTCTTCCAAGCAACACCCAGAGTGTAGCCCCAGTGGATCCTAGTATCACAGTTTCCCTCTTAACCAAATAATTTTTTTAAAGAGGGCATAAAAGGCCCCTCTTTGCTTCTCCCAGTTGAATTTGTCACTGCTAAAGTCTAGTATATTATAAAATATATATGTGTTCTATAAAGAACACATTAATATTACAAATTAGTCTCTACCCCCCAAAAAAGTTGACCAAAACCCATGAGTCCAAACTCATCAAACTGTAGACATTGAATATGCACATTTTTGTATATCCAGTATACCTCAATAAGGCTATTTTAAAAACATCAAAATATTCTTAGAACCCATATGTAGGTTATGACCTATAGTTTGAAACTCTCTTAGAGGTGAGGGAGGCAAAGAAGAGAAAGCAAGGAGAATGAGAGGAGTGCTGTGTGAGGCAGGAGGAAAACTGGAAGCAAGTGGGGTTCTGAAAACCAAGCCAAGAAAGTGTATCAAGAAGAGAGTTATTTATTGCATCAAATGCTGCCAAGAGTAGAGGAAGATAAGGATTAGGGATCTGACATTGAGAGAGTCACTAGTAACCTTGGCAAGAACAGTTTTGATGAAGCTATCTCACTGGAGAATATTTTTTATTGTACTTATTTTGGGGGAGAGGACTTTTTTGCATTTTCCAAATGTTCTACAGTGCACTTGTAGCTTCTAAAAAATAATATAAACCCAGCATTTTATCACAATTATCAAAAAATACATTTTTGTGTTTAACCAATCTCATACTGTGAAAATTTTCTCCTGTTGAACACTTCTTTCCTTAGTGACACTGAGTAAGTAAAATGTCACAGTACTTAAAACTAGGGGTCATCTAAACTTTTCTATTTTTTTCCTAATCATCTGCCCACAAAAGCTTTAATGGAAATATGAGGTCTAATTATTCTTTTCCATAATGAAATTGCTTCCTCTTTTTCAAGGGTTCAGACTATGTTTTACGCAATATGATGGTCACAGGGCCCCTGGGTCTAACAGAAATCCACAGAAATCCCCCTACCCTCTTCAGGAAGACATGCATCTTCAGGTATGAGAAGCATCTTCTTGTCTGTTTTGTTTGATTGCCAGAGCACACACCCTGGTGTGATAGATTTGAAGACACAACTTTTGCCTCTTATCAATATACACTGACTCTCATTCTGATCGGGTTTCAGAGAAAACCTCTTGACTGCATGGGTCACATTAAGTCCTTTTTAAAAAACAAATTTCAAAAAAAAAATTTCATTGGCCTCACAGTGCTTATGTCTGGTCTATAGCATGTGAGTTTGTTTCAAACAAAGTAAAAAAAAAAAGAATTTCACTGGTATTTTATATTAAAATTCATGTTTTTAAGTATGATAGTGTTTTATTTTCTATGACTTTTTTGTAAATAAGGAATTCAACAAAATCCACCATGATTATAACAAATACATCCACACCACTTGTCAAAGGTCCTCATCTTAATATTAGCTAGCATGTGAACAGGTTTATTTAAAGAAGGCAGACTGGATAAAAGTGAAGAAGAATCAGAGAATGTTGTATTTAATAAGTTCTAGGTTACTTCAAATGCCTCTCATCTGTGGAATGCAAGGAGCAGATGCAAAACAGAGCTTAATTGAGAACACACCTACTGTAAAAGGGGCCGACTGCTTCTGAGGGTGTCAGTGTAGCTGAGGAGCCAATAACCTATCTCAGACCGAAGACTGAATTGATGTTTAAGTACATATTTAATTAAATTTTAGTATAGCCTCACACCAAAATTTTCATCCAGTTTTAAGCTCTTTTCCATGTTAATTATTCCTTTCAGTGTTAAAGAGTTTTATAGAAGTCCTTGTCACACACAGACTCCTAAACTTTGACCCCTGTAACTTAGAGCAGGTGGCTTTTGAGGAACTCTGTTGACCAATCAGCTTTTCCTCATGCCTGGAAATTATAACATGATGCATCATTAGTACGGTTATCATAAAGACACAAAATGGTGGGAGTAGCGAAAGAAAAATATAATCTTAGCTGTCATTATAGAGTTGATATTGTGAACTGTAAGTGTCCTTTTTGGGACTATGCAAAGCACCAACAATGCTACAAATGCCTCAAAGGAATGATATCTCAGTATTAATATAGATGGGAGAAGAGGAAAAGAGATATATCTATACTTCACTAGAGAAAGAAGTAGCCGCTCCATTTCTGTGAGAACCCCAGGTCCCTCACAAGCAAATGCTGTCGATGCCCAGCTGGGATCCCCCATGTATCTTTTGCAAGCCTTCTCTGGAGGAGAGCTCCTGAGAGATGGAGGTGCCTCAGAGTTATGTACCCTCCCCACACACCCAGAGCAGCTTAGAGCCAAGCACTGACAAAAGTCCTCTTCCTTGCATCAAGGTGAGGTGGATTTCAACACAGTTTGCCTCTGAGAACTCCCTTTGAGATCAAGCTTGAGTTTAGACTTTACCTGAAAATACTTTCTTACATGGTTCCCCCCCTTCCTTCTCCTGCTTTCTTCAGACCCCCACAAGTTTCTCCCGAGAAACTCCCTCAATAAATCATTTCCTTGGTTTAGGCTGTGCTTCTGGAGAACCTGACACACTCATTGTTCCTTCAGGCATTCCACCAGCACTTACTGGACAACAAACAAACAAACAAAAATAATACCTATCAGATAAATAAAGACAATAAAGCAGGGTATCATGATGGAGCTTGACTCAGGTGCCGCTGCTTTAGATTGTGTGGTCAGGGAAGCCTGCTCTAAGAGATGCGTGAGTGAGCTGAGGGAGAGAGCTCTGCGAAATCAAGGGGTGGAGTAGTCCAGGCAGATGAAACAGCAACAAGCACTGGTGGGTGCGAGTGTAGGAGGCACAAAAGACAGTTATGTTTGGGTGCAATGTTATAAACAGGTGGATGTTTTATATGCTTATTCGGTTCTGGTTTCAGAGATTTCCTCTTTAGGTGTACAGACAGTTCAGAAGTTGTTTTGGCCTCTGTCTTTGGAGAAAACCACATAGTGGTTCCACTTCGTGAGAGAACAGGAGAGGCTATGGGAGCTCTTGATTTTAACATTGGCAGGAGTAAGATGTTGTTCTATCGAGAATTTAAAGATCTACAGAAAATGATGAAAGTGATTCAAGCTGCCTGCTATGAAATACTGGGAGAATTATCTGGAGAAATAAAGAGAAATCTCGTCTTAGGTATTGTGAATGTGGTGACAGTCTGGATTTATGGGTTTAATAAATTTTGGGAAAATCACAGATAATGCAACAAATTATGTGTTTTCTAAAATGAGTTGTTGCAATATATGGATTTTCCACATGAAAGAAATTCCTTCATACAGTCTTGGACTAATGAGGGTGGTCTATAAATCAAAGTAAAGGGTAAGGAATCACATTTTCTTGGCTAGAATCACATGGTTTTAGAACTGGAAGGACTCCTAAAGATAATGTAGAACTAGCATTTATTAAATGCCCCATCATATGCCAAGCATTTTAAATATGCTATTTCAATTAGTCTTCACCATAACTCTATGAGGCAATGGTGATGCACCATTTTACAAGTGAGAAAAGTGAAGTTTAGAGAAACGAAATAACTTGCACCAAATCACTCAGTTAATAAGTGGTGGAGGCTGGATTTGAACTCCAGTTTGGGTGCTCTTTCTACTATCTCATTTTACAGATAAAGAAGCAAAAGCCCATCAAAGAAAAAGGTTCCATAGCAAGCTAGGGGCAGAGCCAAGACCAGACCTTGATCCTTGTGATTCTATATCCATTAGGCTCCTCTTAGCACAAAACGAATTTAGGCAGAAGGGGTGGAAGAAGGCAGCATGGAAAACTTTGGCTACCTAGAAGACAGTGGATGGAATTAGAAGAGTAACACATGTATAAGCTGAAAGTTTTCTAGCCATTATATAGGGTAGGGTGGGATAAGAACCAAAAAAAAAAAAGAAAAAAAATCATGTCTTTTGAGTGTTCACTATGTATAAGGCCCAAACTAAGCATTTTTACACATATCATCTCATCTAATGTCCACAACTCACCAAGGAAGTAGAAATCAGCCCCATTCTCACAGATGAGGAAGAAGAGGTTCAGGGACAGCAGAACAAATAACGGGGAGAGTAGTTATTCAAACTAACATCTAACTACAAAACATTAGTTTTTGCCTTTCCTCAAGGCCTCGTCCTGAGTTTCACCAGGTATAATTTCATTTCTGCCTTTTGATTTCAAGACTAGAGAAACTAAGATTGTTTAAAATTGTAAGACATGGTCTTTTTCCTGGGGGGAAAAAGGTTACTATATTATGCTCAGAATCAAATGAAAAAGTAATGAATGTGCTGAACAACCACGTGGGGTGTCACTCTGTGATTCCAGAGATTGAAAATGCGGGCGAAGTCCAGCAGGCGGGAGTTCTGTTCTTCCGAATCATGCTGCAAGAGCTGCAGGAAAGCCTCCGGATGGTTCCCTCCATGCACTTCATATCCCTTCTGCTCTATGATTATAATCCTCTAGCAGAGCCAGAATCTCTGTCAGACAGCCAGTCCCAGGAGGTAGAAGCCAACATCAAACTAATGCGTGACATCCTGACAGGGGTTATCTTGTTCATTGATCCGGAGCTGGAATTATCAAGCGACTTAGGAAACTGGGATAAATGTAAACTGGTAAGTTTTTGTTGTGAATTCCTTTTATTGAGAAACAACCCACACAAGTTTAGGTATGCAAATAATAATTGGACAAATCATAAGTGTACCAGTATAAGAATTTTTTACACAATGAACATTTGTAACCAGCACCTAGATCAAGAAACAGATCCTCAGTGGCATCCCAAAACCCTCCTTGGTACCGCCTCCCATCACTCCCTCAAACACACACACTCACCCCAAGGGTGGCCAGAAGCCTGACTTCTAACACCATAGATTGGTTTTGCTGCTTTCAACAATATATAAGTGAAATTATATAAACTGGTGAATTGTGTACTCTAGTTCCACTCGCTGGTGATCCCATAACTTTTGTTCTTGGTTCACAGCACATTAACAGATACTTCGTTGAGAAAATTTGTGACTTCGATCCAACTGCTAAGGATGTGAAAGTTAATTTAAAGCTCATTGGTGAATATATCAAAGGTAAATTTTGACTTTAATCATGGTTTAAATCATACTAACAATAGTAAAACACAGTTGCAAGAGCTATTTGAATGAAACAAATAGCTCACAAATTCAATTTTTGGGAAAAATGGTTCTGGTTATAGTTGTCTGAAAGGAGGGACATTGTCTATCATCTACCGCATTCTCCAGAGTGACCGCCTGTGGCCCACATGTGAGAGTTCAGAAGCATGTCTGTCTCTCACTCACTGACTATCCGTGCATTACTCATTCAAAAACAAAAGTGAACAGGGGCTGCAGTGAGGATAGGAAACTAATACACTTAGCCAAAAGGCTGCTATTATCTTTAGTTTCAATGAAGAATCAAAGAAAGGAATAGATCATGAGTCTTTGTAGATTTGTAATGCAGACTTTTTGGAGGAGGAGAGTCAGCAGGAATCAAGAGCAGTGAGGCTCCCAGGTTGGAGAAGGTCATGAGCTCTTGGGCCACAGACGACAACAAATACACAAGGGTGAGCAAAAGGGGGTTTACAGTGGTGAGTGCATGAAAGCAAAGAGTTTATTCTTATAATATTATTTACTTATTAATCACTGCATTTTCCACATGAACAACTGTAAACCTAGTCCTGTCCATATACGAGCACACATTCCTCTAGGGGTGCACCTTACCCCACCAGACACCTCAGGTCATTTAAATGAATGGAACAGTAAGGAATTAAAGTTTGTTCCTTTCTGTTACTAGCAAAAACTAATCATTAATTGGGAAAATGGCTCAGTAGAAATTGCTCACTAAACCATCCCCCTCCTCTCCCTTGCCCTCACCTGCTCCCTGTGGAAACTCTGGATCAAATCAGAAGGGTTTCCGGACTTCTGTGATACCTATATTAGGCCAAGAGGCTCAGAACCAGAGAGGCTCCTAGGGCAAGAGGGAGGAAAAGGCAACCCGGAGGAAGACAACCACACCTTTAAGGTGTCTGTGGCAGCGGATGCACGTAGAACAGGGGAAGCACGGAGCAGTGAGCCAGGTGCATGGATGAGAAAGGGGTCTCTGGCCTAGGAAGGCAAGATACTCCCAGAAGTTTGAGCATACTAGAAAATGAGACAGAACACGAGATTCAAACAAAAGTTAACACAAATTAATGGGGACTATAAGCCATGTGAATAAAGATCAGAGTTTTTATTGGGAATGGCTTCTCCTGTAGCCTCATGGCTCTGGGCTGATTCTCTGTAACCTCTGGATTTGTAGGTGTTACAGGTATCACTTCTAAGGAAGTCATTCACAGGAAACAATAGTAGCAGCAATAAAAGTGAAAACTTGTTCATCGTATACTTGCATAAACGAGGTCTAGACTTGTTCACTGTTCACTGGGGACTTAAAAATGCAGAAGAAAGGTTTTCTGTCTCAGTGCCTCATTGCTGCTCTTCCTTTTGGAGTAGATTTAGTCCCCATCATGAGACCCAGTACCCCCTGTTCTCCATGTGTGACCAGTTGGTCAAACTGACATTCTCCCTGAGCCCTTACCCTCGTTGGTCCCCATCCAACCTGCCAGCCTCTTGGCCTAGATCCCGGCCCTGCTGCCAGGGCCACTTGTGTCCTCTCAGACTAATGCTCCCCTTCTTGGGTGAGGACTCAGGCACCCACCACTGTCCAATCCAGTCCCTTTCAGATGGGATCTGGAGATGAGCAGCAGGCCCTTCCACTCCCTGCCTGGCAGGGGTACTTGGGAATTGGCTCTCAGCCTTTAGTAAGCCTACCCCCGGACAAAGGCAATTTCTGTGGAATTGTACCAATGTTTCAAGGGAATCTCTTCAGGCTCCACCTCCAGTTTGCTTATCAGAACTGCCTCCTTTTCATAAACAGCCTTTTTGTGTCAGAAAACAGGCTAATTTCTGTTTGCTTGGCTTGCTGTCACCTTCAATCTGTGCTGACTAATTCCTGAGCACCCTTGATCTCCAATGCTGCCACCACTTTCTCTTTTCCAACAGTGTCCTCAGGTGGCAGGAATACTAACAGCAGTAACCAGTTCTGGATTCAGCCAGAAACCAATATTCCTTGGGCTACCCCACCACCAAAATCAAACCCTTGGCATTATCAAGTCTCTGCAGCAATCAAGACAGTTTGTCAGCCACCCAGACACCAACCCCCTCTCCTTCAGATGCAATTGTATCAGGAAATTCTAAGCTCCCCATTTGGGGAAAGGAAGGGGAAATCTTTGGTACACCTTTCTGTTTGTGCCAGAGAGGAGTCTTCTGGAGTCACCAAGCGTTGCTCAAAGTTTGTCTAAACTTCCTAGCAGTGTTAAGTAAGGCACCTACTCAATGACCCCACTCAGCATGAAATGCTACCAATGATATCTGTAGGTTCTGCTCAGGATGGGGAGGGACTGCTAGCACAGCTCCTAACCCACCAAGCCTTCCAAACTTATGGTTTTCCCAAGAAGAAAGAATTAGGGCTAATAACATGCCCACACTTTCTTAGGACTTCTGCTGCCAACTCCTTCCTCACTTCATCCTAGTTTTAGAAAGGAGTAGTTTTTTTAATATTTAGAAAAGGCTCACTTTATTTTTATTAAGATAGTGACATATAACATTTATTAGTTTAAGGTATGCCACGTAATTTGATATATGTATACATTGTGAAATGATCACCACAATAGGTTAACACCCATTACCACACAGTTACAATTTTTTCTAGTGATGAGAACTTTGAAGATCTACTGTTGTTTTAGCAACTTCCAAATATCCAAAAAGTATTGTTAACTGTAGTCACAAGAGTTTGCATTACACACCCAGAATTTATTGGTCACAACTGGAAGTTTGTACCTTTTGACCACCTTCACTCATTTCTCCCACCCCTCAATCCTCACCTCTGGTGACTACTGATCTGTTCTTTGTTTCTATGAGCTCAGGTTTTTTTTTAATATCCCGCATATAAGTGAGATCATGCAGTAAGCATTTTTTTCTGTCTGACTCATTTCATTTAGTATAATGCCTGCAAGGTCCGTGCACGTTGTAGCAAATGGCAGGATTTTCTTCTTTTTTATGAACGAATAGTATTCCATTTCACATACCGCATTTTCTTTATCCATTCATCTGTTGTTGGATGCTTAGGTTGTTTACATGTCTGGACTATAGCAATACTTCAGTGGACAAGGGGGTGCAGATATCTTTTCAAGACAGTGGCTTCATTTCCTTCAATTACACACCCAAGAGTGGAATTGCTGGGTCACATAGGAGTTCTATTTCTGATGCTTTGAGGACCCTCCATGCTGTCTTCCAAAGTGGCTATATCAATTTGCATTCCCACCAACAGTGTACAAGTGTTCTGCTTTCTTCACATCCTTGCCAATACTTGTTGTTTCTTGTCTTTTTTATCATAGTCATTCTGACAAGAGTGCTGTAATATCTCACGGTGTTTTTGATTTGTATTTCTAGAAAGGGGTGTTTTGTATTCTGGTGGAATTCCAGACAGCTGTGTCACCTTTAGATTGAGGCAGTCATCTGTGATGGAGCAGCTTTGTCCGGAATGCTTGCCTTTCCAAGGCATTGCTATCATAGGAATTTACTTGGCCATTCTCTTGGTTCATTCTTTCTTAGTTTACTCCTGTATTTTGAGGCAGCATATCTCCAGTAGTTTTCTGAGTAAGAGTGCATGAATGGTGAATTTTTTGAGACCTTTCATGTCTGAAAGTTTGCCAGGTGATATAATTTTGAAGACATTACCCCCATATATTCTTTCAAAAATTGAGATATAATTCAAATACCACAAATTTCACCATTTTAAAGTGTACCATTCAGTGGGTTTAGTATATTCATCAGGTTGTGCAGCCATCAGGTTGATAGCCATCTAAAACTATCTAATTTTAGAACATTTCATCACTCCAGAAGAAACCTAGTTCACATTAGCTGTCACTCTCCCATGCCCATCTCCTCCCCAGCCCTTGGCAACCAGTAATCTACTTTCTGTCTTTATCGATTTGCCTATTTTGGACATTTCATATAAATGGAATCATATAATACATGGGCTTTGTATCTGGCCTCTTTCACTTTGCAAAATGTTTCAAGTTTCATCTATGGTCTAGCATGCATTAGTACTTCATTCCTTTTCTATAGCCAAATAATATTCTATTTTATAGATATACCACATTATATTTATGCATTTGTCAATTGATGGACATATGGGTTGTTTCTACTTTTGGACTACAGTAAATACTGTTGCTATGAACATTTGTTTACAAGTGTTTGTGTGAGCATATGTTTTTAATTCTGGTGGGTATGTAGTTAGGGGTGGGATGATGGGTCATATGCAAACTCTATGTTTAACTTCTTGAGGAAATGACTCCATGGTCACCAAAAACTTAGAAACTTCCAAGGTTGATGTTGAGAAATCTGAATCCTTTCTGATGTATGATTCTGTGCATGTGACCTTTCTCTTTTCTGTTTTATTTTTCCAGAAGCTGTAGAATCACCCCTTTATCCCCAAGATTGTGAAATTTCATGATGTACTTTGATAGGGGTCTGTTTTCATCCATTGATAGGAGCACTCACTGGGCCTTTTCAATTGTGAAACTCAGGTCCTTAAGTCCTTGATGATTTCCTCCATGGCATGAAGGGTGCTACTTATGGCTGTGCAATCTGAGCATTGCATGAAGGTGCTCTGCTGAGGAGGTGGGAGGGGTTGAAATCTAACCAGGAGTCCATTCATTAAACTGTATGCTTTAGCTTAACACCACATCTGCTTGGAGGAGGGACATTGCTTTCTTCACACATCTTTTTCTAGTCATCAAGCTATGTGCTCAGAGTACATTCATTCACAGTAGGTGTGTTTTTCTCATTTACACAAAGGTGATCTAGAGGTTGTGGCCCTGCCCTTTCTTTTTTGTGTTCTGTCTTTGGAACTCCTATTGTTTAGACATTGGATCTCCTAAATTCAGTCTCCAAAATCTGTGTATTTTCTCTCCCATTTTCCATCTTTCTGTCTTCTTGCTTCACTTTCTGAGACATTCTCTTAACCTTCTAATCTATTGAATTTTTTTTAATCCTCTTGAGGACATGTTCACTGACCTTAGAGGGAGAGGGAGGGAGAGAGGGAGAAACAGCAATGTGAGAGAGAAACATCAATTGATTGCCTTCTATATGCACCTGAGGATTGAAACTGCAATTGAGGCATGTGCCCCGACCAGGGATGGAACCCACAAACTTTTTGGTGTATGGAATGATGCTCCAACCAACCGAGCCACCTGGGCAGGGCTCCTATTGAATTTTTATTTCTGCATGTTTTAATGTCTAAAAGCTGTTGTTGTTAATGTTGTTGTTCTTCAAATATTTACTTTCAACAACATTTTGTTCAGTTTCATGAATGCAAAGTCTTATCTCTCTGAAGATATTAATGATTTTTTTTTGAAGTTTTCTTCTCCCTGTTGTTTCTCCTCTTTCCTCCTGTTCCAATGTTTTGGTCTCTGTATCTCATTTTCTTTACATCACACCACTGGGCAACTTCCCCTCCACAACCCTAGAAATTTATTCCTTCAAGAAGGAACATGGAAAGTCTCTGGGTTAGGCAGCATCAGACACAGTTGAGAGGAAGAGTACCAGCGTGAAAACAGGGAATGTATTAGTGTGTCTCCTGAATACTGAGACACCTATAGGCTTTCCCAGGAAGCTGCAAACAAAAAAGGAGCAAACATCCTTGACTGGTGTAGCTCAGTGGGTTGGGTGTTGTCCTGCAAACCAAAAGGTCACCGGTTTGATTTCTAGTCAGGGCACATTCCTGGGCTGTGGGCCTGGTCTTTAGCTGAGAGCATTTCCAGAAGCAATTGATTGATGTTTCTCTTCCTCCCTTCCCCTCTCTCTACAAATAAATAGGTAAAATCTTCCCCTCAAAAAGGAGCAAACAAAAGGTACAAATAACTAGTACCTACACCATTGGAGTGCAAGAAAATAGTGCAGGACTATTATTTGTAATATATTTATCCTATCAACGTCTAATTTCTATTCTTTAATGTTTTAAAATAAATAATTTATAAATAAATATACATATATCGGATCAGGCTCAACATTTATTACTGATAGAGAGACATGATCAAAGAGTTTGGCCATGCACTAAAGTATGAATTTTTGTAAAGATTAATTTCAATTTGTACATAATTTTATTTATTGCTATATCATTTTAAAAAGCCAATTCATTGTAATATTGTACTGAAGTTGTGTTAACAATAGGAACAAAAGTAATATACCTGCAGGAACTCAATGTTCAGCCTAGAATAAACTTCCACTGAAGCTTTGATAACTAAAAAAAAATTTTTTATTTTAAAGATGTAATTTATTTATTTTTAGAGAGAAGGGGAAGGGACAGAAAAAGAGAGGGAGAGGAACATTGATGAGAGAGAGAAACATCTTTCGGTTGCCTCTCATATGTGCCCTGACTGGGGACCAAACCTGCAACCCAGGCAAGTGCCCCAACCAGGAATCAAACTGGCAACATTTCACTTTGTGGAGCAACGCCAACCAACTGAGCTACAATAGTCAAGGACAAAACAAACATTTTTTAGAGAGTTAACTTAATTCAGTGTTAAAGCAGAGATACATAAATGGAGATTTAATTATAAATATTCTGTTTTCAGCAAAATGAACTCCCTAGGTAATTCAAAGTTTGATTAAACTTGAATCTGTTTCAAAATCAATAGCTTTATAAACAGATTCAAAGGTTGACTCAGCAATTATTCTAGATCAGATGTCTTCAAGTAATTTATTATAACTCTTAGAAAGGCAAAGCAAAGAAAGCATTATTTCTCATGGTTAGAAAAGGGAAAAAAAAAGCAGTGGACTTGTTTGAAAGCATGAAATCTGTGCAAACTACTGCAAAGAGCTGGCATCTCTCCACCACAAGAGGGCAGTAGCACTCAACCGTTGTTAATGGGAACCCCACAGAGCAGCAATTTTCAACCCGTGTGCCGCAAGAAATTTTAAAACATGCAATGCCTATTTAGTCAGGGGCACTGACCTCTTTCCCCTTAGATTGTCAAGTAAAAAATGACAACAACCAACACAACAATAGCCTTCATGTGTAAATGCCATCTTGAACCATAAATATATAGGCCATATAATAGAGTTGCATCTTATTGGTTACGTCTCATTATAAGGTTGTGTCTGATTGGTTAATGCTTGGTGCCAGATATCCTTGTATATGAATATGGGCACCTGATTTTTTTAAAAAGTCACTTTGGAGCAAAAATGGTAGGTAATTATTATTATTATTATTATTATTATTATTCTATCAAAATCTTTCCCATTTTTTGGTCAGATGGAAAAAAATATATTTTATTTTGCCACAGAAATTTAAGAATTAATTTAGGTGTGTCCTGAGATGAAAAAGGTTTAAAATCTCTGCCACAGAGCAATGGAGGTTTTATTAGAGGAATCATTACAGCTAGTCGTTAATGCATCAACCTTTCATTGGAAAGGGCAGGAAAAAGGAGCTTTGGCCCAGACAGGTTCAGAGCTTCTGTTCCTGGTAACAATAAAATAGGAAATAAGCAACAGAGGCTTGTGAAAGGGAGTGACCTCGCTCCCCATCCTTGTGTCCTTGAATCACCATGGAGATGGCTGACTGGCTTAATAATGGTTGCAGATAGGGGTCTATTCATTTGAATGTCAGATAAGAGCACTATGGCAGGCGTCATTGCAACAGAGCTCTTAATGGGGGCTAAGAGAGGGGAGAACAAAAGCTGTGGGGAGCAGGAGAGCTGTTGTATCTCAGAAAATTAGTTAGGACTGGTTTTAGAAGTGTTCTAAGGTGAACTTTTATTTAATTTTGATTCATAACACCAAGATAATCAAAGTAATCTTTGCATTCTATTGCATTACATTGTTCCAGAAACTAATAAATACAAAAAAGAATTGATTATAACAAGTGCACCTCAATATTTTAAGTATGTATGTTGATTGGTCTAGTATTTCCCATGAGATGAATCGGATATATTTAATGTGTTCTCATGACCAGCATTTGTTTTTGTTTTTATTCATAATTGTCACTAATGTTACTGAGTTATAATGTGAAAGGACTTATTATTTGAAAAACCTAATTTAATTATTCCATAATTTAATGTTGCTTTAACATTTATTGAATACTTACAATTGGAGGAAAAGACAGTGCCTCTGTGTGTGTGCATTAAGACAATTTTAGGATATTGTGTTCACATTTTAGTCAGTTTCAAATAAAAATCAAGCCTTGTGAATGTTTTCCACATTCTTTGTGCCTTCATGTTGATAGAAGATAAGGAAGTTAACTATGTTCTTTGTTTTGTCATTTAATAGATATCTAAGTGACATAATTATCATTGTTGCTAAAGAACTATGGATAGATGACATTTAAAATCTCTCATTGAATTATAAGTATTATGTATGGTTTATTCAACTCAAATTAGCCAACATTTATTAGGCTAGTCATTGCATGAGATACTAGAAGTAACAAAAATGAATCAAACAAAACAAAAAAAATAGACCTGAGGGTGAGAGGCACCTGAAAAATTAATGTTTTTGAGCAACTACTCTGTGACAGATTTTTGCACCTCTTTTCTTATTAATCTTCCTAACAATTCTGAGGTATTATCCCTGTTTTACGGAAGAAGGGCTCAGAACAATTAAGTGACCTGCTCAAGGTCACAGGACTAGTTGGAGTAGAGTCAAGACTGGGACCCAGATGTGTTCAGCTCTACAGTATATTCTTTCTCCATTGGACCATTCTACCTGAATTTTAGTCATTGATGTTAGAGTGGTCAGTGATGTGGGCTATGAAAGAATTCACAAACAGAAGAATAGAGAGTAAAGTTTTTATTCACTCTCCAAGAAAGGAGAGGGGCATAGTGTGGAGTAATATACCAGCATGGGCGGGGCAGGGGGCTTTGAACTTTTATTGGATTATAATTGGATTAAAAAGGGTGGAGGGGATGCTGTTGTGTGGCCCCCCGGGCTGTTGGGGAGTTATAACCCAAGGCTGCAGTTTGTTCCAATGTTATCTTCTGCCTGCGGCTGTAGGGAGTGGTTAGTTCTGTTCTTACTTTCCAGTAATTCCGGTCCTGTGGACAGAAGCTCAGAGGAGTAAAACAGCAGTCATGTTTAACAGGGTCATAGGCCAGCTCAGCAAATGGTGCCATGATAGCAAATGGCACTCACTTTATCCTTTTGGTTGACTCCTGGGAAAAAAGTAACTTTTATGAATGGCAGTTTAATAGTTTGCAATTTAACAAATGAATCATAATGGTGTGCAGTGATTATATGCCTAAAAATAATTTTAAATTAGGAAATAACCCAAACATAGAAGTATGAGACTAACACCTGTGTAGTCATTATGAAGCCATATTGTATATCCTACCTTAAAATTGTGCATGTTTGAGTCAGACATTTTAAAGAAATAAAACATTATAGAAACAGTTGAGACTCTTACCCCTCCCTGATCCTATTTCTCTTCTTCCTCCCTAGAGATAACACTATTTTGAACTTGGTGTTTATCATGCATGATTTATTTTTACTTCATGTTTATGAATCTATAAACAATATATTATTTTGCAGGTTTTAAAACTTTTAAAAATTGTATGCAAAGAACATATTATTCTACAACTTACATTTTGTGCTCAACAATGTTTTGAGATTTGTCCACATGATATATATAGCTTTACTACTTTAATTGTTAAGTTCTGTGTAGTATTCCATTAACTGAATATATCAAAAAAATTTTAATCCATTATCCTGTGATTAGATAAACAAGATTCTGCTATGGTTTTGATTCCAAACATATCTAATAAACTTTCATCATAATACTGGAACTTATATTTTAATTTAAAAAGTACATCACTATCCACACTAACTTTTTTTTTTCCTTTGGTGTAGATCATTCCCGAATCGAAGTATGGAAATTTGGTAACATCGTCATCGAGTACCTATACCACTGGTCACACATCTGTTTAGCTCTCGCAGAGATAAACCAAAAACTAAACAATTTTGTTACACCTCCCTTCCCCTCCAAGATTGACTCCTGTGTGTATGCAAAAATGCCAGGTGGAAGCTGGCTAGGTAAATAAATGCTAGTGGAATCGGTGCTGTATTTGGGATATTTTTGTTACATTCAGTTTTGTTAACTATAAAATATTTCCAACCGGAAAGGAGTGCCACTTAAACATATTCTGTTCCTAGATACTTACTTCAGCACTTTCTAAAACCAAAAGTGCCACCTAAGGAGAAATTTGATCTGAAAAATATCCAGTTAATGTAGCCATAACTAAATGCATATTACAGAATATATTTTAAATTTTCCTTTTAGTTTTAACTTTGCATCTGCCGTGGGACTACTGCGGTTGATTAGACAGAGTTATTTTAATTTTTTTAAGGTACAAAGTAAAGACTGAAGTTTTAGTAAAAAAATGGCTGTCTTTACATCAAAATAGTACCAAGTAATATCTTAAAAAATGCACTGGGAATTGTTTTTCCAATTTTTCAAAGACTTATGTAAGTACCACCCTTTCTCCCTCCCCATCACCCACCTTCCACCCCCATACACACTTATCTTAACAACTTAGAAGTTATTTCAATGAATATAAATTCTTGTGGGAAAATGTTTGTCCATGACTCATGGAAAAAAGTAATCACCTTTAAAAAAAGAATGACAAAAACCTCTCAAGTTCAAGAACTGCTAAAAGAATTTGTATTTATTTAAGGCTTGTTATTACAGCAAACTTTACTGCTTTATTGTGAGATTTCATCTTCGCAATAAAATATCTCATGACACAGTCCATTTTTAATAAAATTTTGGGAAATTAAACTTCATTTTCTTTATTTGGTTGACAAAATATGATGTGTCCCAAACATCTTATAATTCGAGATTTGAGGTCCCTTTTAAGCCTTTTCTGATAAGATGGCAGCATTATTACCAGTCCTCATCTCCTGGGCGATTGCATGCCCAGCTGTAACCTATAAGCCTTTTTGTATTGGGATCAGGGCTTTTCAGGGCATTTGCAGCAACTTTTCTAGGAACAGTGTTCTTGAAGATATTAAATAGATAGGCACATATCCTGATGGCTTCAGAACAAGCTTACAAGGAGTTCATGGTGAATACAAATGGTATTTTGGGCAGCAAGAAGGGCACATTTTTGTAGAATGCTACCTTTAACCACTATCATAGGAATGAAGTTAAGTAAAGGGCATTTAGCTTAATGATAATAAATAATATTGGCATGATGCTTTAACTTGTTTGAAATATTTTCACATACTAGCTCATCTGACCCTCCCAATAACCTGTAAGATAGGCAGTCTCAATATTATTATCCGCATTTTGTAAATGAGAAAGTCTCTAAGAGTGAGTGAGTAACTTAGGTCATAATAGCTCACAAGAGGCAGGATAGAGCTAGCACCCAAGTGTCCTAATTTCTGGTTACTGCCCTTGCCAACACCCCAAACATCTCACTAACACTTTCCAACCTTTATTTTTTTAATATATTTTATTGATTATGCTATTACAGTTGTCCCATTCCCCCCTTCATTTCCCTCCACCCTGCACACCCCCTCCCACCCACATACCCCCCTTTACTTCATGTCCATGTGTCATAAGTTCTTTAGCTTCTACATTTCCCACACTATTCTTGCCCTCCCCCTGTCTATTTTCTACCCACCATCTATGCTACTTATTCTCTGTACCTTTCCCCCCTTTCCTCCTCCCACTCCCCTGTTGCTAACCCTCCATGAGATCTCCATTTCTGTGATTCTGTTCCTGTTTTAGTAGTTTGCTTAGTTTGTTTTTGTTTTAGGTGTGGTTGTTAATACCTGTGAGTTTGCTGTCTTTTTACTGTTCATATTTTTTATCTTCTTTTCCTTAGATAAGTCCCTTTAATATTTCATATAATAAGGGCTTGGTGATGATGAACTCCTTTAACTTGACCTTATCTGAGAAGCACTTTATCTTCCCTTCCATTCTAAATGACAGCTTTGCTGGATAGAGTAATTTTGGATGTAGGTCCTTGCCTTTCATGACTTGGAATACTTCCTTCCAGTCCCTTCTTGCCTGTAAGGTCTCTTTTGAGAAATCAGCTGACAGTCTGATGGGAACTCCTTTGTAAGTAACTATCTCCTTTTCTCTTGCTGCTTTTAAGATTCTCTCCCTCATTTTAATCTTGGCTAATGTAATTATGATGTGCCTTGGTGTGTTCCTCCTTGGGTCCAACTTCTTTGGGACTCTCTGAGCTTCCTGGACTTCCTGGAAGTCTATTTCCTTTGCCAGATTGGGGAAGTTCTCCTTTATTATTTGCTCTCCAACCTTTATTAATACAATGACTATGCATTCCATCTTTTGGAAATTACTTTAAAATTAAACCACCAGCAAGGCAGATTGGTTAAATGTATCTGCCCATCATTCAAGTAAAATACTACCCCTTAACACCAGGAACTTAACTTTTAGTAAAGCAGATGTTACTCATACCCGATAAAAATTTAGTTATGGATTTATACTTACATCTATTTGGCTATATCAGCATGCCATGGCACACTAGTATGCTGCAAAAATTTTTAAAACATGTGTGCCACAGCACACCAGTTGACTACTTAGTGTCCAGTATTGCATGTTTTAAAAATTCTTGCAGCACACAGGTTGAAAATCACTGGACTAAATGGATTTACTGATTTACTTAAATTTACTTCTATAATACTTCAGATGCCTAGACTTGATTGGTTGAATTTTTATTAACTCCTTCTCCATAGCTTATAGGTAACAATGATATTGTATGGTGTAAACAATGCAGACCACTTTTGTTCACAATTATGGCTTTCCATGGTCCAGGAACAATATAAGTTTTCAGGACAATGATATTGGAATCTCAGAAAAATCTCCTATTGGCTCTTTTAACAGCTTTATTAAAATATAACTCACATACTATACGATTCACCCATTTAACATGTCAATTCAGTGATTTTTAGTATAGTCACAGAATATACTAAATTGTGCGGCCATTATAACAATCAATTTTAGAACATTTTTTTACCCCCATCAGAAATCCCATACTCATTAGCAGTCAATTCCCATTTTCCCCCAATCCAGCCCTCGGCGAAAACTACTCTTGCTTTCTCTATGGATTTGCTATTCTGGATATTTTATATAAATGGAATCATACAATATGTGGTCTCTTGTGACGGACTTCCCATTACTTTTTAAAGTGAACATGATCAGACAACCAGCTGGCCTTAACTTCCGTAGTCATCCCCAATCCACTGACTGAGAAGACCCTCTGCAGATAATTTTGGGACTTTCCATTCCTTGCCTAGGTTTTATGCAACGCCACTCCCACCTAACCTCACACCCTATCATTATAAACTCTGTGTTTATACTCTCCCCTGCATGATCTTACAACAATCTCTCCTAACAGACAAGATCAATTAACTCAATATTGCCTATTTCTTTGTCCTTAGGGATGATAATTACCCTTGGTGGGTGTTTCATCTCCTAGTTTAACCATAGTTTACCTCTCCTCAATCTACTGCCTGAGCTTAGACTGTCCTGCCCACAGACCGCAACTGGTGACGCACCTCCAAGTGACCACATTTTGTTCCATGTGATCCTGACTCTCCAGTCACAGCTATTTAAATTGGGATTGACCCCTTGTCAAAGGGAGACCAGTTGTGAAATGAGTTAATATAAAGGTACCCAAACCATGGACAAATCAAACTAGAAATAGCAATAGGAGTGGTGTCTAAAAGGACATTGTTTAAAGAGGGCAAAAATGTCATGACAGGCCTTTAAACAAATTGAAACATACTGCCTTCCAGACACTACAAGTTAGCAGAAGCTGTAGGGAAAGAAAAGGATAGGGAATGATTACTTGGTTAAGGAAAAGAATGGACACAAAGAGAAGCAGAGACTTAAAGAGTAGAGAAGTGACATTAGCCACATTAATGTCCAAATATTAAATGGAAGATCCAGGAGTTTGGGTGCTGAGGTCCTCACAGTTGCCTTGAATCCAGTACCAGTTGACTGTTCTGTTCTCGAAGTCTTTTATTTCTAGAAGTCTAGGAAAGTCAGAGTAACAATCAGGAGTATGGTAATGACAATACTATCTTTTACTGGTTTACTCTGCTCTGTCCTTCTGGCATCTTCAATTAAATTTCCCATACTTGGCTTCAAAATGTTAGGCTTCTCTGTGTCTCTGATTCACTGCTGCAAGTGCCACCATTGCTGCAAACCCTGCCAAGCGATTGGAGAATTTGAACTCTTTGCAACATTGCATCTGAGAAATCAGCCTTCTAGCTTTGAGAAAATCTCTTGAAGGCAGTGGGAATATACAGAATTAAATACACCAATTTAAAAGCTCACATTATATTGGATATTGAGCTGTACTTTGTGTAACTAATTCTCTATTCAGTTTCTTTAAGCAAGAGACAGATAGCCCAGGCTGGGGGCTTTATTTTTACGCTTTATTGATTCTTTTATTTTATTTATTTTTTGAAAGATTTTATTTATTTTTAGAGAGAGGGGAATGGAGGGAGAAAGAGAGGGAGAGAAACATCTATGTGTGAGAGAAACATTGATTAGTTGCCTCTCGCATGCCCCCAACCAGAGACCTAGCAGGCAAATCAGGCACGAGCCCTGACCTGGAATCTAATCAGTGATCATTTAGTCTGGCTGACCTCTCCCAACCCACTGAACCACACTAGTCAGAGCTGATTTTTTTTTTTAAACAAAGTAACACATGCTCATAGTTTAAAGAATCATCCAGCAGTACAAGGTTTAAGACCAGAGCATTTCCCAGCCCCACCCCACTTCTATTTTCCTTGCTTCTGAAGCAACTACTTTTAGTTCTTTTAGCCCAGGAGTTAACAACACACAGGCTAAATCTTGCCAGTTGCTTGTTATGATAAAGTTTTATTGGAAAAAACATGCCCATTGAGGCAGACACTGGCCAGCAGTGTCCACGTCATTATGGGTGAATTAAAACATACACACAGACTACTGAGTCTGGTGGAGGAATAAGGATGACAGCATGGCTTTTCTCTCAAGAGGAGCAAAAGCCGCGGCCTCCGCCATGACAGGCCTTTATTGTAATTCTCCCTCACATTTAAAGATGGTTCTTCCAAACAAACAAGCACAATATAACCAAAGACACTGAAATTGAGAAGGGGTTGATAGTCACCAGAGGGGAGAGGGGAGGGAATTTCAGGGGTAAAGGGGAAGAGTTTGGAGCAACAAGTATAAAGGTCACATGGACAAAACTAGCGGGGGGTGGAAATGGGAGCAGGGAGGGGAGAGCTGGGGCGGTGGGCTGGAATGGGAGCAAAAGACAGAAAACTGTACAAGAACAACTAAAATAAAAATAAAAATAAAAAAAAATAAAGACGGTTCTTCCTCACTATCCCAGTTACAACAAAGGAGCCAATGCCCCTAATCAGATCACAGAAAAAGAGAGGGATATTAGCAAATGAAAAGGCAAAAGTGGTTGAGCCAGTCACACTGGCCCCTGCAAGGCTCAGCATGGATTTTAGAAAGTTACAGTAAGCTTTTGCAGGGTGAGGGAGTTTTTAGCAAAGAGCAAACCTCAAAACAACTTAGGTATATTGCAAGTCGGATTACCCACGAGAGAACCTATCTGTGGGCATGGGTCCTGTGCATCTCCGAGTGGGAGCTGGGCCCATGCCAAGCAAAAGGGTCTGCCACAGCCCATTGTCTTTTACTGCTTTCACACTTCAAGGGCATAGATAAGTAGCTGACATAACACGTATGATTCACAAATGTAAATATTTACTGTCTGACCCTTCGCATGAAGTTTGCCAACACCTATTTTGGCTTAGTTTTGACAGTTGCCTCCATATTGCAAAATAACATGCTGTGTGGCTACGTTTTTTCCTCACCTAGGCAATATTTATGACCTCCCAGTATAAAATGCAAAGACTTAGCTCCTTCCTCAGCATGTGGAAGGACATATACATATACATTTTCCATCCCTCCATTCTTCCCCATATAATTACATTGTAATTTAGATTAGAAGAGATCAATATTCAGTGTTTGCATTATTTTTAAAGATTTTATTTATTTGTTTTTAGAGAGAAGGTAAGGGAGGGAGAAAGAGAGGGACAGAAACATCAATCAGTTGCCTCTTGCACGCCCCCAGCTGGGAACCTGGACTGCAACCCAGCCATGTGCCCTGACAGGGAATCAAACTCTCAACCTTTTGGTTTGCAATCTGGCAATCAATCCACTGAGCCACACCAGCCAGGGCAAGTGTTTGCATTATTATGAATATGTATGCTATTTATGGCTTAGACATGTAGGAAATTACAAGCATTTTGCTTTTCTGAACATCTTTATGCTTTCCCTGGAGGTAATGTCAAAAGAAAACTTTTAGAGTGGCTGGAGTGACTATAATAATATCACACAAAGATTTCAGACCAAAGAATAATTCCATGACCAAAAAGGTCATTTCATAATGAAAAAGGGGACGATTAATTAAAAAGACATAGCTGCTTAAATATTTATACACTTAACAACAGAGTTTCAAAATACATGGAACAAAACTGCAAGTCTGTAGAGAGAGAAGTATATTACTGTTGCCAGGGGCTAGGGGTTTGGAGGGAAATGGGAGTGGCTAATGGATAAATAGTCTGCAGAGGGGTATTAAAGATACTCTAAAATTGATTCTGGTGATGGTGGCACAACTCTCGGAATATACTACAAATCAATGAACAGTATACTTTAAATGGGTGAATTGTATGGTATGTCAATTGTATATCTCAATAAGGCTATTTTTAAAAAGATTATACTAGATAGATATGTGGATTAACAAAAAGATATGGAGACACTGGAAATGGTAAATATGTGGGTAAACATTTTTTTAAAATTAGATAAGCAGTTTTTATTGGGGGGGTTTTAGAGCATTTTTTATTTTTTAAATATATTTTATTGATTATGCTATTACAGCTGTCCCATTTGACCCCCCTTTATTCCCCTCTGCCCTGCACACCCCCTCCCACCCACATTTCCCACCTTTAGTTCATGTCCATGGGTCATACATATAGGTTCTTTGGCTTCTACATTTCTCATACTATTCTTACCATCCCCCTGTCTATCTTCTACCTACCATTTATGGTACTTATTTTCTGTACCTTTTCCCCTTTCTCCCCACCCACTCCCCCACTGATAACCTTCCATGTGATCTCTATTTCTGTGATTCTGTTCCTGTTCTATTGTTTGCTTAGTTTGTTTTTGTTTTTGTTTTAGGTTCAGTGATTAATAACTGTGAGTTTGTTGTCATTTTACTGTTCATATTTTTTTATCTTCAATAAGTCCCTTTAACATTTCATATAATAAGGGCTTGGTGATGATGAACTCTTTTAACTTGACCTTATCTGGGAAGCACTTTATCTGCCCTTCCTTTATAAATGAAAGCTTTGCTAGATAGAGTAATTTTGGATGTAGGTCCTTGCCTTTCATGACTTGGAATACTTCTTTCCAGTCCCTTCTTGCCTGTAAGGTCTCTTTTGAGAAATCAGCTGACAGTCTGATGGGAACTCCTTTGTAGGTAGCTATCTCCTTTTCTCTTGCTGCTTTTAAGATTCTCTCCTCATCTTTAATCTTGGGTAGTGTAATTATGATGTGTCTTAGTGTGTTCCTCCTTGGGTCCAACTTCTTTGGGACTCCCTGAGCTTCCTGGACTTCCTGGAAGTCTTTCCTTTGCCAGATTGGGGAAGTTCTCCTTCATATTTGTTCAAATAAGTTTTCAACTTCTTGCTCTTCCTCTTCTCCTTCTGGCACCCCTATGACTTGGATGTTGGAATGTTTAAAGATGTCCTGGAGGTTCCTAAGCCTCTCCTCATTTTTTTGAATTCTTGTTTCTTTATTCTGTTCTGGTTGAGTGTTTCTTTCTACCTTCTGCTCCAAACCATTGATTTGAGTCCTGGTTTCCTTCCTGTCACTGTTGGTTCCCTGTGCATTTTCCTTTATTTCACTTTTCATAGCCTTCACTTTTTCCTCTAATTTGCAACCATATTCAGCCAATTATGTGAGCATCCTGATTACCAGTGTGTTGAACAGTGCATCTCATAGGTTGGCTATTTCTTCATCACTCAGTTGTATTTTTTCTGGAGCTTTAACCTTTTCTTTCATTTGGGCCATTTTTTATTTTTGTCTCAGCGCATCTCTTACGTAGTAAGGGGTGGAGCCCTAGGTGTTCACCAGGGCAGGGCAACCAACGTCGCTGCATTGTGGCAATGTATGTGGGTGAGGGGTCAGAGAGGGAACAGTGTCTCTTGCTCCGCTCTCTGCCAGTTTTCAGTCACTTCCCCTGCTACCCACAAGCAAATTTGGGCCTTTCTGGTGCTGATTTCTGGGTGGGTGGGTTTGTGTACATTTTAGGACCCAGTGGGTCTCTCCAACAGACTCTCCTATGAGGCTGGAAGTTTCTCCAGTTCTCTCAACCCCGCAGGTGTTTTCAATCAGAGGTTTGAGGCTTTATTTCCCTGAGCTGGGATCCTGGGTTGCTTGGTCTGTCTCGTTCCCCAGTTGTTCCTCCCAGTTCATCTGCACTCAGAATGTGGAACTGCCTGGTCTGCCAGCCACCACCTTGCCCGCTCTGGTCCTCCAGCCGCTGCCTTGCCACCAGTCCTCTCCACCTAGCTGCCTGTCTCCACCCCTCCTACCAGTCTGGGTGAATGTTTCTTCTTTAACTCCTTGGTTGTTGCACTTCCATACAGTTCGATATTCTGTCAGTTCTGGTTGTTTTTTATTTTTAAATTTGTTGCTCCTCTTTTGGTTGTGCAAGGAGACACAGTGTGTCTACCTACACCTCCATCTTGGCTGGAAGTCCATATTTTTATTTAAAAATATTTTGAAAGATGATTGATCAAAGCAATAATTTATTATGCATTTATAACATAGGTAGAAGATGTGTGGCAACAGTAGCACAAAGTCTAAGAGAGGAAAAAATGGAAGTACTGTATACTTTTGTAAGTTTCTTTTTTAATCCTCACCTGAGGACATTTTTTTTTTCATTGTTTTTAGAGAGGGAGGAAGGAGAGAGAATTGGGGGAGAACATCAGTGTGAGAGAGAAATATTGATTGGTCACCTTCTGTATGCACCCCAATCAGGGATCGAACATGTAACCTAGGTATGTGCCCTGACAGGGAATTAAACCTGCAGTCTTTTTGTGTACAGGATAATGCTTCAACCAACTGAGTCACCCCAGCCAGGGCTGTAAGGTTTTTTATATTAAACATAAAGTGGTACACTTTCACTTGAAGACAGACCGTGACAAGTGAAAGATGTGTACTGGAAACCCTAAAGCAACACCTTAAAAAATAAGCAAAGAGGTATGTCTAATAAGCTAGCAATGAGGTTAAATTATGAAAATATTAAACTGAATCATAAAAATTTCTGGTTAATCCTGAAGTGCAAAAAAGGGGATGAAGAGAGAACAAAGAACATATGGGAAAAAAAGAAAACAAATTGTAACCATGCTGAGGATGGAAAAGGGGCCACATGCTAAATCTGACAAACTCAGGGAAGGCCTACATGGCAGGCCTGAAACAAACTTAGAGACTGAAAGTAACCACATAAGATGGTCTGAACATAAAAATTCCTAACTAAAAGCAAGTCACAGTTGGTAGTCATATCCTAGGCTTGTAGCTTTCTGGGGAAAGGTCAATCTTTACCTTAAGTAAACCTGTCTACTGTCTTATCGCATAAGATAACATACCTTTGAAATGTCAGAGTAATATCTTTTTCCAGACCTTCAGAGCACAACCACAGCATCAGAGGATGAAACCACAGAAGTATTCATTATCTTGTTTCCCACATACCACCTCTGTATGCTATAAATGTTATTAACAATACTGTACATACCAATTAAAAGTATGTCTCTCCATTTTACTTTTTATCCAATCTGAGAGGCCCCTATCTCCCATTTCTTTTCTCCCAACCCCTTAAACTACTACCACCCTCCTTATGTCTCCTCCTTGTATTCTAATGGATAAGCTGCAAAAATGCCATTCTCTGGAGCATTTTCTCATCTGTTGAAATTATGCTTCTGGCAATTGGCCCAGATAAACTCACAAAAATTCTCTATATGTTTGGACATCTCTTATATTGACACCACGTAATAATAATCGCTTTAATGAAAATGTTCCAATCACCCAAATTAAAAGGAAGCAATTTATCAGACGAGATAAGAAAGCAGGACCCAACTATATGCTATCACCAAGAGATCCACTTTGAATATAAAGTCACAAATAGATTAAAATAGGTTAAAAGGACAGAAACAGATATACTGTACTAACAATCAAAGCTGGTTATGTTAATATCAGATAAAGTAGATAAGAGAAATAAAAAAATAAAAAGGATCATTTCTTCTATTCCAGAGAAAGAATGTTTTACATAAGAGTGTTTGGAGAATGTTTCAGGCATTATTTAGGAATCTGGACAAATCTTTAGTACCATTATTGCCTTTCTTTATTAATCATGTTTGAGAGGTCATGAAGTCAAAGTAATGGCATTACAGTCCTGATTTTACTTGAGAATAAACTTACGATAGAGAGGTACCATTGATATGGAATAAACATGATTTTCCACAGAAGAAAAAAAGAGGGTCATTTTTTTTTAAGATTTCATCTACCTATTTTTAGAGGAGAAGGGAGAGAGAAAGAAAGGGAGAGAATCATCAATATGTGGTTCCTCTCACCGGCCCCCAACCAGGGACCTGGTGGGCAACTCAAGCATGTGCCCTGACTGGGAATCAAACTAGTGACTCCTTTGTTTTCAGGCCAGTACTCAAACCACTGAGCCACACCAGCAAGGGCTAGAGAGGGCCATTTCTTAATGGTATAGGGGTCAATGCAAAAGGACATAATAAATCCTAAATATTTCAACATGGAACAAAAATTGATGGAATTAAAAGGAGAAATAGACAAATCCACAATTATAGTTGAAGATTTAAATGTCCTTCTGTAGACATTGAAAGATTTCTTGGGCTGCTATAACACTAGTTTGGAATGGGCCAGGAGTAAGTGGGTGCACATATTGAATGTGATTAGAATTTTAAAAAGAGAGTATGGCATATGATTTTGATTCCTATACCAAGAGGTTCCACGGTATCATTTTGGTCCTATAATGAGACACTGTTTGCATACAGACTTTCATTTTCTGCCAAATTACTCTGAGTCAAATATACTCACACTGAACACTTGAAAGGAAAAAAGAATTGATAGCCTAGGGGTAGCGGTTTTCAAACTTGAATATCAGAATTACCTGGAGGACTCGTTAAAATACAGACTTCTGGGCCCCAGACCAGAGTTCCTGATTCAGGAGTTCTAGGATAAGTTGCGAGAATTTGTATTTTTAACAAATTCCTGGGTGATGTTAACCGGCTGGTGCCGAGACCAGACCTTAGGAACCAGTAGCCCAGAATTTTGTCATTCTTTTCCTCCACCGATTTCAAGGTAAATCAGTATCCAAATGACACCCAAAGCCAAAGTAGTCGGTTCGAAATAGCATTTGAATCCACTCAAAAAATACTCAGCCACTAGGTGGGTTCCAGGACTCCCAAAGCCACGCGAGAGTTTACGTGACGACGTCAGCGCCTGTGTTAGCGTCACGTTGGCCGCGGCCACGTTCAGCGGAGACCGGAGCAAGATGGCGATTCCGGGCAGGCAGTGAGTGTTCCCGGGAGTTAGGGTTAGGCTGGGGAGTGAGAGACTACGGCGACTGTGTCTTTGGCCGAGAAGTAGAAGCGCGCTGGAGTGAAGGGGCTGTGTCATCAGGGATAGAGACGGGGAAAAGTGAGAAATCCTGAGGAACAAATACTTCCCCTCCCCACCCCCTATATTTTCCAGGATGGAAGCCCGAAGTTTGAGGGAGAAACTTGTGAGGAAATAAAGGAAGTTAGGCTGAGGGGCAGAGAGCGAGACTTTTCTATTTTCCAAAAGCTCGGTCTGAGGCCCCTCAGTCTTGCTTCCTACCCCGCGCTTGAGTTTCTCCCGGTTTGGATGCCTTCAGGGGCAATGAGAAGAGACAATCCCTGGCTTCCTTAGAGGGCCTTGTTCTCCTTGGCAGCTCAAGTCTTGATTCCCGCCCTCTCTTCCAGTTTTAGGAATGTTGTGTTGAGAAGCCACAGAAAAGGGTAGGCATATAGGGAGTTGGGGTTTACGTTGCCGCAAGAGAAAAATATTGTATGTGCTTGGAATTTTTACTTTTGATGTACAATCCGTACTTCTTGGTGTGGCTTCCTGTGATTGCTGCATCTTAAAGGCAAAAATGTCAGAAACTAAATAAGTTTGCTCTGGTGGGATGGTTCTCTCAGATGCTCCAAGACAAAGCAAGTAATCTTAATGGAGTGTAATAGGAATTTACCCTATAGCTACTTGGGTTTTTCAGTTAATCTTTTAAAAGAATTGTGAGTGATGTTACCCAATAACTTCTTTAAAACTGTGTGTAAGTACACAGTAGGGGGAGGAAATCATCATCTTCTTTTTTTTTTTTTTTTTTTTGACATTTGTTAAGCCACAAGGATAATTCAGAGCGTTTTTATTTTTAGTGAACATGAACTGAGCTTTCAACTAACATACTCTTTTTAAAACCTTACTGTCATTTTACCATCTAAAACATTTTCAAGCTCGTCAGTTACTTCTTTGATTAAAATGATATTTGGGCTTGGCCCTTGTCTACAAATAACCACTTAATAATAAAATCTTAACACATTAAAATTTTGAGATGTCTGAAGATCAGAAACTGTTATGTGTTCATAGGCCATGACATGTTTTGACTTGGTAGCTTCATCTGGAAGATGTAGTGAATGTATTATGTTTTAACATTTAAATATAATGGTGTAATTTCTATTTCAAAAAACAATATGCAGGTATGGGCTTATTTTGCCAAAGAAAACACAGCACTTGCACCCTGTTTTGCAAAAACCATCAGTGTTTGGGAATGATTCTGATGATGATGAGGTAAGGGAACCTATGTTTTTCTACAAATTGGAAATATGTATATTTTTAATTTGAGCTTGTGATTTTGATGTCTTTGCTTGTCTTAGTTATTTGTCGACACAGTGTATATGAAGTGTATTATAATTTACAGAATTATCAAAAGGAATAAAGGAAGAAGCTCCATGGATTTTCTTTATAAGAGATATATGGATAATCTGATTTTTCTTCCTAAAATATGAACTTCAGTTATTTTTAGGCAGGTACACAAAGTTATTTCAGACAACTGAAGCTGATATAACAAAATTGTTGGTGTAAAGTGCCCTAAAAATGAGCTGTCAAGATGTGACCAATTTCCTAGAAATATTTATTATTAGTTCCTTATGAGACTACTTTTGTGATTATTCAGTCCCTGCTAAATGTAATTGCTCGGTTACAGTTATCATAGTAAGTAGTGTTACCATAGATGTTACTACAATAACATCTAGTATGAATATTTTATATTTTAGCTGCCAGAACAGTGTTTTCCTCTGAAACCCATAGTTTATAGTAGAAACAACACCAAATGTGTGCTTATCTTGTACAGTACTTAAATCATTTTCTGTATTTCTAAAAGACTTGTGTCTATTGATCTGGTACTTATTTGTTCTGGCATAAAAAAACAGCTTCTCTTTCAGTTTTTACAAATTATCTGTATAATAGCAGAGACAGGCAATTGAATATATTTGATACTCTATTTTTGGTTCTCCTGTTGAAGAAATTGATTGTAGATGGCTCATCTTTAAAAAAATTGTGGTATAATTTACCTATAATAAAATGTGTGGATTTTAAATGTATGTAGGTTGATGACTTTGGACAAACGTATATGCCCCAGTCAGGATGTAGAACATTTCCCCCTCTCCTGAAAGTTCTTTCATGCCCCTTTGCAGTCAGTCTACTTCCCCACATTCTTCCCCCCACTATTTTGTGATTTTGATTTACGTTTCCCTGATGGCCAGTGATGTTGGCCATTAATGTGTATCCTCTTTGGAGAAATGTCTCTTTGTATCATTTGCCTATTTGTCATTTTGTTATGAATTGTAAGATTTCTTTGCACATTCTAAACACAGGTCCTTTATTAGATATAATTTGTAAATATTTTCTCCCATTCTATGGGTTATCGTCACTTCCTTGATAATGTTCTTTGAAACATCAAAGTTCAATTTTGAGGAACTTATTTTTTTCTTAGGTTGCTAACTGCTTTGATGTCATACCTGAGAAACCATTACTTAGTCAAGGTCATGAAGATTTATACCTATGTTTTTGTGTAAGAATTTTGTAATTTTAGCTCTTAAATTTAGGTCCATGATCCATTTTGAGTTAATTTTTGTATACTGTATGAGGTAGGGGTCCACCTTCATTCTTTGCCAGTGGACACTTTAGTTGCTCCAGCATAGTTTGTTGACTCTTCCCCATTGAATTGACAGTACCCTTATGGTTTGTTTTAATATACAGTAAATTTTAAAATCATTTACCATGGACACAACAGGAAAAACAAAACATGCTCATCCTGTAGTTTCATGTAAATCAACCTGGAATACCATGTACTATGAAGCAACTTATACCCCAGTTTGAGAAGGGGTTTACATAAGTAACCTAGAAAGTTTCCTTATTATATTGCTGTTTCTTTTCCATTATGAAATGAGACTGGTGGTGGCTGGAGAGTGGGCACACTAGAGTCAGAAAAGATAGGGCTAGGCCATTTCATTGTGTTCCTCCCCTTCGTCCTCCCTTTATGTAGAGGGACTTTAACTCAGAGAATTGGTTACATAAGTGACAGAAGATGTGAGAAGCCAAAACAAGAGTGGTGAAGCAACCCAGAGATTAGCAGTAGTAAGATGCGAGTAGTGTTAATTGAGAGAAGCAGGTAGGAGATGGGTCCTGGAGGCCAGGGGCTCAGGTTACAAGGCTGGAATTGGACTTCACTGGAGAAATTCAGTCTTAGGTTGAGAGAAATGTAGGGAGAAAAACTTTGTTTTATCCCTTTCTCCTGCTTTCCAGTATACAGTCTTTGTCTTTTGTTGGTAGAGCCTAACCAGAAACCACTGACCGGGGAGCTGCAGCTTAGTTCTTAATGAAAAGAATATAAAACTGTCTTTAGCATAATTTCCTTACCTATAAAAATTCAGTCTGGTGAATTCCAGCTTACCCTCATACTACTAAGTAAATTCTTAGTTGAGTATGTTATTTAAATACTTGCGATGTTTGAATAGAAAATCTCTTATTTAAAAACTAATCAACAATTTAAGCAACAATAAAATTGTTGGTGCTTTGGAAAATATAGAGAAGGATATTTTCATTTACATATATTGTTATGCTTATGGATTCCCTCCAGAGGAGGGCATTTGCTATGCATGGAAAGAACTGCTATGAAACAGATCCATCTATTGTCTTCAGCTATTCAGCACAAGCAGTTAAGAGCCCAAATTTAAAATAAGACTTCTCTTCCAATGGTCCATCAGAGATTGTCCTACCAAATGAATCCTGTTTGAATATATGCTTTAATCCAGAGTTAGTTTGAAAATGGGACAGTGATAATCTAGAATCTTAAGTTATTATTTCAGTAGTTCTTCTTTTAAAAATGATCAGAACTAATTAGAAGTAACCATTATTTTGTTCATAGGTAGGGGAGATGAAGAGTTTTTACCCCATGTGATTAGTAAGAGGTTTATAGTATATCCAAATGCTACTGTCCGATCCTAAGTGTTTGAGTGGTTTTGCTATGATTAGTAATTTTTTCCAGTCCCATTGCCACCACCTTTATTATTTCCCTTTTGGATTATAATAGCTTTGTAACTAGCTTCCTTATCACCTGTTACTCTCTTGTTCTTAAACCTAATTGTATTTAAAAGTTAAACTGCTAGTCCTGACACTGAAAGCCCTCCTTTGCTTTGCTTCAAAATGCTTATTAGCATATTCTTGTAACTGTGCTCCTCCCATGCAAAGCTCACTGTCATGTTTGTGTTTTTTCACAAGTCTGCTTTTCTCCACTCTGGAAGTCTTCCCATTTTATATGTCAAAATTATAGCCATGCTTTAAAATCCAGTGCAAAAGCTGTGGCTTTTGAGGTTCCCCCCACTGGAAACAAACTCTGCCTTTTTGTGACATTCCTTACCTTTCTTAGAACACTTATCTTTTTATACCTTATATTTATACACAATTTTTGTCACTACATTAGAGTATGAGCTCCATGAGTCAGGATCTGGATATCAGTTGGCCTCCAAAAATAAGTAAAATTATTTACTCAGACGTTCTAACTATCTGTATTGCAAAGAGCCAGGTAGTAGATGTTTTAGGCTTTGCAGGCCAATTTCATAGTGTGAAAGCAGTCATTAGACAATACATGAATGAATGACCATGACTAATAAACGTGTTCTAATAAAACTTTATTTACACAAAGGTAGGTGGCTGGATTTGACTGTTACTTGCTGACCCCTGATCTATACATTCTCAAAAGTACTGGTTATAGCCAGTATTTCACAAGTGTTATAAGGTGGTTAGTGATTAAAATAGATGTTACATGACAATTGAAATGTGAGATTTCTTTTTAAATATTTCTCCATAATAAATACTTGTTCATTTTGCAGAACATAATGAATAATGAATTTTCCTTTTAATCATGGCAGTCCAGATGCTTATTTCTAGACAGTAATGTTCTTATGAGATCCAGTTTTGCAAATGATTACATATTCTATGAATAGGTATGATCCATACAATCAGGGAGTTTTTTATTTTGGATAAAGGTACAAAACTCCTTGATCTCTTTAAAAGAGAGTAGTAGATTAAACTAGATAGCTAAAATTTATTAATTTAGTGTTATATATATTAACTCAGATGAATTGTAGATGACAGCACTTTGATTCACTCAGACACCATGGCATAGTTATTTTATAGATTAAGCTTTCATTTTCATAAGATACAAAGCATTTCTAAAAACTATAAGAAAAACACTCAAACCCAGCAGAAAATGAAGGGGAAAAAACATTTATAGACAAATAGAAGAAATAGAAATATCTAATAAACATTAAAAATATTTCATCTTACTAGAGTTAAGTGTAAATTAGGACAGTAGTGAGCTGCCATTTGTTTACTATATTAGTGAATACTTTTAATAAATGATAATGGCAGAGTTTTGATGAAATGGGCATGCAAAAGTTTTTTAAAAGATTTTTGTCTTTTAGAGAGAGGGAAAGGGAGGGAAAGAGGAAGAGAAACATCAATGTGTGGTTGTCTCTTGAGCGCCCCCTACGAAGGACCTGGCCCGCAACCCAGGCGTGTGCCTGACTGGGAATCGAACCAGTGACCCCTGTGGTTTGCAGGCTGGCACTCAATCCACTGAGCCACACCAGCCAGGGCTGCAAAATTTTGTTAATGTGAATTGTCCCTTTTAGAAAGAGTTTTTTGATTTGTATCTTTTAAAAGTTAAGTATGTTGAGCTTTTCCTGAAAGCGGCCAGAGGTAACCTCTGAAAATGGTTCTCTATTCACTTGACCCAGAAAACCCCACAAAATCATGCGGAAGAAGAGGTCCAAAAGTCTTAGTGTTCACTTTAAGAACACTTGTGAAACTGCCCAGGCCATCAAGGGTATGCATATTTCAAAACGCCACCAAGTATCTGAAGGATGTCACTTTACGGAAGCAGTGTGTGCTGTTCCATGGTTACAATAGTGAAGTTGGTAGGTGTGCCTAGGTTTAACCGTGGGCCTGGATATAGGGTTGGTGGCCTAAAGAGTTATTGCTTAAATGCTCCCTGGGTTCATTTCCAGAGTTCTTTAAAAAAAATTCTGAAATTTTATGCCACTGTTTTATATACTTTTAGGGAGAAGGGAATTTTTATAGGTCCATATTTGGCCATTTTCAGTGATTTTTAAGCTTCTTCAATACATTTTTTTTTGTATACTTCAGACAGTTACCTTACTGTTTTAAAAACCACTGTTGAATTCCCATTGCTTTTACAATACCAAAATCTTTATTTTTGACCTATAAAAATAAAGTCATGCATTGTCTTGCTTTTCTCTTCAGCCTCTTCTCTACTGTAGTGCCCTGTCTTGTCCTTTAAAATTGCCTTAGGCCATGTAAGTGAACTTTAGTACTATCTTCATTTTCATAAGAAAACTAGAGATTTTGAATGGAATTTGAATTATAGACTATGAGAGAATTGATATTTCAGTCTTTTCCATTATAATGATGTCATTTATTTATTTGGGTGTTTTATATATCCATTATTAGTACACTTTTATAATTTTCTTCTATAAAGTTCACATACATCCTTTGTTATATTTATTTTTAGGTACCTTATAGCCCTTGTTGCTGTTGTATGAGAGAATTTTTTTTAAAGATTTTTAAAATTTATATTTAGAGGGAGGGGAAGGGAAGGAGAAAGAGAGGGAGAGAAAAATCAGTGTGTGGACCTGGCCTACAACCCAGGCCATGTGCCCTGACTGGGAATTAAGCCGGCACCCTTTGGTTCACAGGCTGGCACTCAGTACACTGAGCCATACCAGCCAGGGCTAATTCATGATCTTATTTTGAAAGAGTTTGACAGGGGACATGAGGAAAAGAAATGGAAATGATAGTTTGAAGAAGTAATGGTAGAGGTGGTGGAATTTTCCTTTTTGTTGTAGTTTTATTAGAATAGAGATGATTTGTGCATGTTTAAGCTAAAAGGGAAGAAGGTAAAAAAGATACTACAGCTAAGGAAAGTAAGGTATCCTGAAGTTAAATAAATTGGCCTATATTACACACAGGTGAAAAATAGTAGAGGTAGATTTTGAACCTAGAACATCTGCCTGATTCCAGAGTCCATGCTTTTAAACATTATTATTTACTCCCTCTGAGAGACAGTTTGTTTATAATGGAATTTTAAAAGTTTGAGAGATTGGATTTCAGGAGCAACAGCAAAAGGGTTAGTTGGGAAACTAGCAAAGATCAAACTTTAAAGAGACATGGTTTTTATCATTTGAAAGTACACAACTCTGTCATCCAGTGTCTTAGGAATATTTCAGGGAGATGGGGCTATTAATTTTCAACAAAGTGGATATTCTATTGTCCAGTTTTTGAACAATCTCATCCTAAGGGTTTTCAGTGTTAATACTTCCAGAGGATCATTAAGAAACGTGTGGAATGGCTTTTGGTTATTAACAAGTAACTGAGAATGAGTATTGATACCAGTTTTAGATGGGGGCCACGCATGGTAGATATTCTACATCTCATTACCCCCATCTAGGTAAAATCCTCTGAACCTGTATGTAGATTAAAAGCTATTTATAATTTTATGAGCCTGGGACATTAAGTTCTTTTTACACATAAACTCAAAATATGCTCTACACATTTTTGTTAAGTAAAAGTATTTTTAATAAAATACAATATAAAATACTTTTAAGAAGATTGTTTTGCATGGCAAAATGCAGGCTAAATTTTCCCCTAATTTGACTATTTTGTAGATTGAGGGAAGGTTATATCTCATATTGTTTCGAACTTTACCAAGGGTTTAACATCTAAGAAAATTAGGTCACTGTTACTAGTGTCATTTGTGGTATTTGAGTCACCATTTCTGCAGTCAGCATTTGTGTCTTTAGCATTAATGGTGATTACAGTGATTCTGCAATACATGGTTGAAGAATTTGAGAACTGACTTTTCTAACATGGTTGCACTTTTACATACTCAAATACAGTGTATATTACTCTATTATAAATTACTTTCCCTTTATTTTTTAGAGTTTTGTAAGGATGTGTATCCAAAAGTGAATTACAAGGAAGGCGTGTGTGTGTATGTGTATAAAACTTAAAAATTGTGTGTAGAAAATTTATATATGCATTTCATTTCGGTATAGATAAGGGGCATTAACAAATAACTTTCTATAAAAGAGGGATATTGAGTATGATGGAGAATTATCATTTGGTGTCTGCCTCCAGTATAATGGCTCACATACTATATATTACATTGCCATAAATATGCGGTCTGTTTCTCTGGAATTTTTGTTCTATTCCATTGATTTCTTCCTCTAATCTTGTATTCTCTATTTCTAACTAAGGGCAGAAATCAAGTCTGTTATTTATCTTTTCCCAAAAAGGCAATATGTAAGGATCCATTTGCATTGCTGTTTCTCATGCAAAAACTAATCTATCTTCTCTGTCTTCTGCACTTTGTATCCCTTACCTCAGAACATGTAGTGCCCTTTCCCACCTTTTTTAACATTCAGCCTCTGGGCATTCCAGTTTCTTGTATCTTCCTCAAGTTCCAGTCTGTTGAAGATACTCCTTCTTGTTTTCTAGCATGATTATGGATTTCTTTTTTGTTGTTCCACGAGTTTGGAGGAAGAGGAGGCTGCAGCATATATTGATTTGCCACTTAAACCAGAAGTTTTGCATTGCTTTAAGATCTTTAGTGAATTGTTTAATATCTCAGTTTTGATCCTATATTTTTAAAAATTTTATATGTAATAAAAGTTTATTTTAAAGATTAGAGATAGTATATCTTACAGTGCATAGCACAGAGAAGTGTAAATGTAGCTATTTCGCTACCATAAAAATAACCTCTTTGTGTGCAATAACTGTCCTCATTAATCATTAGTCATCTGAAAGTTTCTTGTGCTATGTCCATTTCACTTTGTGTTTGACACTCTTATTTGGTAGCCTGACTTTTGTGACTTTTTAATAGAATCTTAATCTCTATTTTGTTGTGGACCTTAGCTAAGAACCATTATATTTAAAAAAATCCATAAAGAAATTCCATTTAACTGTATGTTCAGAAGAAGTGTGGGTAGACCAGGTTTGGTGTGAGAAAGGGTAGATCGCAACAAAGCACAAATACTGAAAGAAATGATCAAAATTATTTTTACCATACACTTTACATGGATATGCCTGTTTTAGTTGTTGGCATCAGGAACAGTTTCTATAAATAAGCTTAGTTTCCCTTAAAAAATAAACATTTCAGAAAGAAGGCAGTAATGACCATAATTATATTTTTGAATTATTTTTTATTTGATTTGTATACAATCTCATTCACCCAGTTGCTCATCATTTTTAACTGACAATTTCTGATTAGAAGATACTAAGAACTTTACCTTCAAATTTGCTGTTAAATGACAAAATTAGCTTTCTGTTTTTCCAAAACCGTGTGTGTGTGTGTGTGTGTGTGTGTGTGTGTGTGTGTGTATAGACAGGCTTTGTTATTTTGTTACTGCCTAGTCTAATGTTACCATAAAAATCATTAAGGTGTGCTCTGCCTCCCGGGAACATGCCCATACCTTTCCTTCCTCCCTGTCCTTCCCCCACAGGCATGCATCTCCTAAACTCTAAGGGACTCCACAAATATTTCCAACCACAGGAGCAATGGGCAGCAGGCAGCCCATCCTGGGCTAACCCCTTGAACTTGTCCTCAAGGCCCCCTTTTTTCTGACCTTTCAGTGAGCTCACAGTAGCCCCACCTTGGCTCACTTTTTTCCCTTAATACATATAGAGAGCCAAAGCAACCTCGCATAGTCTCTCTCCTTTTGCTTCTTCTATTCTAGGCCCACCCTTACTTCACTGTCCCCAGCTTTAATAAACATACTCAAAATAAAAAAATCATTTTAAAAAATTTTCCTTTATTTTCATGTTTCAGTGTGTGTAGTCAGACAAAAAGCAATAATCCTCCATCTCATTCTTGGGTTTATCAAAAACTGAAAATAAAATAGATCAGATCACTTTATGAAACAAAATTACTTTATTAGTTTAGTAATAATTTGAGGTTACTTTAAAGATAAGAAGCAGCATTTGGGAGGAGATTCATTTCCTGCCTTTGGACTTTATCTGTAAGAACTACATCTTCAATGTCAAGAGATTGTGTATTTATAACTGAACTCTAATAAAGTCTGTACTAGGGACTTGGCACACCTGACTTGGTCATTGTTATTATATATTAGGTGCCAAACTGTTACTTGTCTTTCGAAAAAATACAGTACCAAGTGTATTTCATTAAAATTTGGCTAGTGTGGGGAGGATTATAAGACCTTTGACTGTTAATTATAAATGCACTATTATTACCTACACGGCTAGTGATTTTTTTTGGAAATTAAGTTTGGGTTTCTAAGTAGAATAAAATGTATAGTTTTCCTTATAGTAAATATGTTTTCACTAAACCTTATAAAAAGTTTTTTACTATTTTTTTTTGAAGATTTCATTTATTTTACTTTTGGACATAGAGAAAGGGAGAAAGAGAGGGAGAGAAACATCAGCGTGTGGTTACTCCCCACACATCCCCCACCCGGGACCTGGCCTAGCCCATATGTGTCCTGACTGGGAATCAAACCAGTGACCCTGTGGTTCACAGGTGAGCCCTCAGTCCACTGAGCCACACCAGCCAGGGCAGTTTTTTCTGCTATTTTTGACTGGTGCAACATAGGATATTGAGAACAATGTTCTGAGTTTTTTTTTTCTTTGATCTGTATCTTACACTATATGTGAAAGTTAAAGAACTGTGCCTTGTGAGCAGCCCAGAGTCACCCTCCTTTTTATACTCCTTTATGCTTCTTCCACTTTTTTCTTTGTGTTTTCATCACAGAGAAACTGTCACACCAAACAGTGAGATTGTTATTTCAGAACTGCATCCTTCATGACATCTTTTAAAAGATTTTATTATTAGAGGGGAAGGGAAGGATAAAGAGGGGGATAGAAACATTGACATATGAGAGAAACATGGATCAGTTGCCTCATGCACATCCCGTGACAGGAACCTGGCCTGCAAACCAGGCATGTGCACCCTGCCTGGTGATTGAATTGGTGAGCTTTCGGTTTGTGGAACAATGCCCAACCCAGTGAGCCATGTCAGTCAGGGTCTTCATGACATTTCTCATATCTCTCTGCGTTTGTGTGCCTGTGTCTTCTTTCTGGAACTGTGATGTCTCTTTGACAATAACAGTATTGTTATGTGTATAGTAAACGTTTTTGAAACTAACAGAATTGTTAGTCATACCTCTCATTTCAAGGCACACTCACATTATCAGCCTGCACAAGTCTCTTGTTTTATTAGTTTTCCTCTTTATCCCTCGTCTTCTACCCCATTTTCCTTAAAACCTACTCTGATGTGTTTGGTATATATGCTTTAATATGTGAGTGTCCTCTCATTTTGTTTTGGATACATACGTTTTATATATTGTAACCATTGTTACAGTTCTCACTTTTTTCAGTCAACACTGCATTATATTGCATATACCTAGTTGATTCTGACTACCACATGTATGTCTGCTGTATTTTATCCCATTCCCTGAGATAAACATTTTCATTACCTTCAGTTCCCTGCTATCACAACGTTCTGGTACGTACCTTAATAAAAACCAAACAGAAACCAAAGAATTTCTTTTTGGGGGGGTATGCAGTAGTTGGATTTTTGGATCGGGGTGCATATAGATACATTATTTAACTAAGTACTGGCAAATTGCTTTCTGGATTGACGATACCAGTTTACATTTTCCAGGTGGTCAGCTGTTTCGTCATTTCACCCATGCTTTATATTTTCCATTCTTAGTTGTTTTATTTTGCAATTCATTAATGATTAGTGAAGTTGACTATCTCTTTATGTGTTTATTAGGCATTCCTTAGTACTTTTCCATAAATTTTTCATTTCTAGTACTCTGTTTTCTGTTTTATTTCCTTTCTTTTTGCTTTATAAGAGTTCCTTATATATTTTAGATATTAATCTATTGTTGGTTTTAGACATTGAAAATCTCTTGGTCTATTACTCTTTTTGTAGTCTCTATGGTGAAGATAGCTAAGTCAACAAATATATTCTTCCCTTCTCTAGTAACAATTTAAGATGGGCACATGGCTGCTCAATTAGACATTACATTTTCTACTTTATCATTAGTTAATTGAGGCCATGTGACTAATTTTACCAGTCGATATGTGAAAGGTATTATGTGCACTTCTACTTAAATACCCTAAAAGAAAAAAGGCCTTTAACTGAGGTAAAAACATTGCTGTGTAACACCGTATGGGTTTCAGGTATGCAACATTATAGTTCCACATCTATGTATACTACATCATGCTCACTACCAAGAGTCTAGTTTCTTTGCATCACCATACAGTTTATCGCCTTTTCCTGTTTTGACCTCCCTCCTGGTCAAATGAACTTTCTTCTGAGTTCATTTGTTGTTTTCATTTGTTTTTGTTTTATATTCCACATGAGTGAAATTATGTAGGATTTGTCTTTTCCAGCTGACTTATTGCACTTGGCATAATATTGTCAAGGTCCATCCATGTTGTCACAAATGGCAGGATTTCACCTACTTTTATGGCTGAATAGTATTTCACTGTGTGTATATACGTATGTGTAATCTACTTTATCCATTCATCCATCAGTGGACACTTAGTTTGTTTTCATGTCTTGGCTATTGTAAATCATGCTGCAGTGAACATAGGTATGCATATATCTTTCAAATTAGTGTTTTGTATTCTTTGGGTGAATACCCAGAAGTGGAATAACTGAATCATATGTTAGTTCTATTCTTAATTTTTTGAGGACTCTCCATACTATTTTCCATAGTGGCTATACTTGCATTCACTGACAGTGTATGAGGCTTTCCTTTTCTTCACATCCTCTCCAACATTTTTTTATCTTGCTGTTTCTTGTCATTTTGATGATAGCCATTCTAACAGATGTAAAATGATAACTCATTTTGATTTGCATTTCCCTAATTAGTGATTTTTGGATACCTTTTCATGTGCCTTTTGGGCATCTGTATGTCTTTTTAGAAAAATGTCTATTTAGATTCTCTGCCCATTTTTAATTAGGGTGTGTGTGTGTGTGGTTAAGATGTACGAGTTCTTTATATATTTTGGGTATTAACCCCTTATCAGATGTATGATTTGCAAATATCTTTTTTTTTTTTAGATTTTACTTATTTTTAGGCAGAGGGCAAGAGAGGGAGAAAGAGAGGGAGAGAAACAAGTGTTTGGTTGCCTCTCATGCATCCCCTACTGGGGGACTGGCCTGCCATCCAGGAATGTGCCCTGACTGGGAATCAAACCAGTGACCCTTTTGTTTACAGGCCGGTGCTCAATCCACTGAGCCACACCAGCCAGGGCTAAAAGTCTTTTTTCGTTTCGTAGGTTTCCTTTTCATTTTGTTGATAGTTTCCTTTGCTGTGCAGAACCTTTGTAGTTGGATGTAGACCCCTTTGTTTATTTTTGGTTCTGTTGCCCCCCTGCCATTGAAGTCTGAGCCACAAAAACATGATTAAGACCAATGTCAGGGAGCTTACTGCCTATGTTTTCTTCTATGTATTTTATGGTTTCAGGTTTTATGTTCAAGTGTTTAATCCATTTTGAGTTCATTTTTATGTATGGTTAAGATAGTGGCATAGTTTCATTCTTTTGCATATGGCTGTCCAGTTTTTTCAACACCATTTCTTTCTCTTTAAAAAATTTTTTTTTATTTATTTTTAGAGAGGGGAAGGGAGGGAGAGAAGCATCAATGTGTAATTGCCTCTCACGCATCCCCCACTGGGGACCCAGCCCACAACCCAGGTATGTGCACTAGGAATTGAACCAGCAACTCTTCGGTTGCAGGCCAGCATTCAGTCCACTGAGCCACACCAGCCAGGACTCAACACCATTTATTGAGGAGACTTTTCTTTCTCTCTTCTATATTCTTGGCTTCTTTGTGGTAAATTAGTGTTCCATATATATGTGGTTTTATTTCTGGGCTCTGATTCTGCCCTATTGATTCTTGTGTGTTTTTCTGCTGATACCATACTGTTTTTGGTTACTATAGCTTTGTAGCATATTTTGAAATCAGGGAGTGTTATACCTCTTTTTTCTCTTTATCTCATGTTGCTTTGTCTACTTGGGGTCTTTGTAGTTGAATAAAAGTTTAGGATTTTTTTTGTATTTTGGGGGGAAATGCTGTTGGGATTTTTATAGGTAGTGCACTGAAACAGTAGGTTGCTTTAGGTAATATGGACATTTTAACAATGTTTATTCTTCCAGTGCAAGAACACAGAATAGCTTTGCATTTCTTTGTGTCTTCAGTTTCTTTCAACAGTGTCTCACACATTTCAGTATACAGGTCTTTCACCTCTACAGTTAAATTTACTCCTAGGTATTTTATTATTTTTGTTGCATTTGTAAATGAGACTTTTTTTTATTTTTCTTTCTGATTTTTGTTGTTGAAGTATAGAAATGCAGCAGATTTTTGTATATTTATTTTGTATTCTGCAACTTGTATTTGTTTATAATTTCTAATAGTTTTTTGATGGAGTGATTAGAGTTTTTTATATATAATATCATGTCATCTGCAAATAGTGATAGCTTTACCTCTTTCTTTGCAATTTAGATTCCTTTTATTTCTTTTCTTGCCTGATTGCTTTAGCTAGGACTTCTAATATTGTTATGAAAAATAGTGGTAAGAGTGGGCATCCTTGTGTTGTTCCTGATTGTAGAGGAAAAGCTTTCAAGTTTTTACCTTTCAGTGTGATACTAGCTGTAGGTTTGTCGTATATGGCCTTTATTATGTTGAGATGCTTTCTTTTTAAGTCCATTTTTTTGAGATGTTTGATCTTAAATGGATAGTGTGTGAACTGCTTTTTCTGCATCTGTTGAGATGATCATAGGATTTTTATCCTTCATTTTGTTAATATGGTGTCATATTGATTGATTTCTGGATGTTGAACCATCCTTTCATTCCTGGAATAAATTCTACTTTATCATGGTCTGTGATCCTTTTAATGTGTTGTATTCAATCTGATAATATTTTGTTGAGGATTTTTGCATCTATGTTCATTAGAGATATTGGCCTGTGGTTTTCTTTTGTGTGTACATTGTCCCTGTCTGGTTTTGGTACCAGGTTAATGTTGGCTTTTTAAATCTAATTAGAAAATATTCATTCCTCTTCAAATTTGGGGGAGAATTTGAAAAGGATAGGTATTAAATCTTTGACTATTTGGTAGATTTCACCAGTGAATTCTGGTCCTCAAAAAACTTTTGTTTTTGAGGAGATTTTTGATTACTGTTTCAATCTCCTTACTAGTGATTGGTCTATACAGATTTTATGTTTCTTCATGATTCAGTCTCTTAGAAGGGTATATGATTCTAAGAGTTATCCATATTCTCTAGAGAACTATAGCCCTAGGGCTGAGGCTTATATTTTTTATTAAAAATAAATTATTAGTACCTTTATTTTTTTTAAGATAATTCACACACCATAACAGTCACCCTATTAAAGCGAACCTGTTAGTGTTGGTTAGTATGTTTACATAGTATGTTTACAAAGACTTATACTCTAAGGAAACATTTTTACTTAAGTATGCTAATTACATTTATTTTCTTAGCTATAAGTCTTTTGTCCATGTGGTTACTGTTTCCTATTATATTCCTCTTGCCTTCTCTCAAATTTTTCTGATTCAGATCTAATGTCATCTTTAGGGAAGGCTTTCTTGATTCCTCATACATTTTGTTTCCCTGTGCTCCCACAGCTCTTTTTTTATCCCTTTATTATATCACTTATCACATTTATATTATAATTATCTCTTTAGTTATTTCTCTTCCCTTTCAGACCATTTATCTTTCAAGAACAAAGACTGTTCTTACTTTTCCAATATCTTCAGGAGCTAGAACAATGAGAGATGTGGTAGGTGTTTCAGTACATATTTATCGAATGGTTATCACTTCAGGTAGTTTTGGCTGCCCATAAGCCGTAAGCATATACTAAGAGCTTGTTATACTAAATTTAATGGTGAATGTTAAAATAATGTGCTTTTTGTTGCTGGAAATGATACATTTCAGTGTTGGAAGGGACTGATCCACCCCCAGCTAATAACACCCACACTCAGATACACATTCATATGAGCACACAAAACAGTTGAAATCCATGGAAGTTGAATGACTTAGTGGTATACTTGGGACCAAAGAGCCCATGTTACCTCATTTTTGTCCTGTACTGTTCTTTTTTTCTTTCAGCTTATAGCCTAATCTGATGAGTTACAATGAAAATGTATTTGTTTCCAGAAGTTTAGGAAAAAGACTTTGATCATGTTAATTAACAATACTATCTTTCTATTTTAACATTAAGTGGGAAACCAGTTGCCAACCAGAATTTTGGAAAAGAAGTATTAAATAGTGACAGTATTTTTCTGTGTTACAGACCTCCGTGAGTGAAAGCCTTCAGAGGGAAGCTGCTAAAAAGCAAGCAATGAAACAGGTAAGGTAGAAAAGTGAGTTAAATGCACTTGGTGAGGAAGTATTTCAGCTCACATGTTTATGTATCAGTTTTCATATCTGACTGCTGAGACAAAACAAAAAAGATGTACATAGAGAAATAAATTTATGTTGACCCTGGTTTTTGAAAATATGTTAAGATGTATTTTGATTTACATAGATTTCTTTTTTATAAATTTTAAAGGAAAAAATAGAATGAAGAATTAGCTGTTTTTTGCTGCGTCGTAGATTAAATCCACTTCTGCTTTCTGATAACTTAGCAGTCTGACCATGGATTACGCGGTTTAATAATTCCTGCTAGAGCTTACTTGCCCAAAAAAAAGTTTCTTCACAACTAGAGTGATTTCACAATTTTATAATTATCTGAAAATCACCTACCAAGAAAGGGGAATGTCAGATAATTTTTAATAGACTTGCTAGCACCATTATTTTTATATAATGTTGTATATATTTTGAAGCATTTTTTAAATACATACAATATTTTACAAATTCTCACAAATCTCTTTGTAGTCTTGATTATGAAATCTGAAATTTCAAAAGGATAAATTATTCCTCATAATCACACAGCTATTTACAGAGGTAAGCCCAAGTGCTTACTGATTTTTCTCCTACTACACCAGTGTCTTAGATTTAGCTGCTGCAGAACATAATGTAATTAAACAATGGCAAAGTACCTTTATTTTCTATTTTAATTCTTTCACTGTTCACATTTTCTTTAATTTTTAGTACCTATTTTTCCCTTGTCTGAGAAGAATCTGGTATAAGGATAAATTTGTTAAGCACCTCCTCTATGTCAGACATTATAGCATAAACTACTTTCTAAGAATTATCTTTAATTCTTACAACAATTCTGTAAGGTAGATGCTTTTATAATCCCCATTTTGTAGTTGAGGAAATGAGGCAAAAAGGATTTATTTGACTTTCGTGAGGTCTCATGTTTAGTAAAGGATTGAGGTGTGTTCCAACATAGGCAGTGAAATTGCAGAGCCTAAACTTTAGCCACCGTGTTTTACTGCCTTCTTGGGAAATGGGCACAGAATTGTGTATTTAGTTATTATTTTAAGATTATATCTTAGTTTCATAGTGGGGTATAAAAACATTTAAAAAACACGATCCTTTAACATAAATTTTTGGTTTGAATCCAAATTTTAGAGCTCAACAGAATTTGAGAGAGACCATCAAGTTTGACTTCTTTACCTTATAGATGGGGGAATTAGTTCCAGAGTATCTGGTAACTTCTCAAAGGTTGTATAGGTATCTTGTCTTTCAGTGTTCTTTTGATATTTTTGTCCTGCTTTTTCTTACTTAAAGCACAAATCCCAAATCAGAATTTATTCTTAACTCTGGCTTGTTCACTTTTTTTACTTAATGGGACTTTTCCATATTGGAAATATTGCTACAGTTCTTATACCTCTTACCTGCCTGCTGCTGCCTTGATCTACCACCTTTGCTACATACTTTCCACCTTATTCCCCACTTACGTATTCCTGCTCTTCTGCTTTAATCCCAGGCTATTTACCATGAAGAATACTAGTTTGATTGCATTTACTAAATCTAAGAGAATACTCTTAGAAGTGATGTACTTATTTATCTAATAGACCACTTCTTCTTCCTTTATATTCTTTTGTCTGACCCTTAAGTGTACAACTGATGATGACAACATGACCTTATCCCTATTTCATTGGGAAAACTTTTAATATGTCATCATTATATATAATATTTGTTACAGGTCTTTGGTAGATAACTTCTTGTCAAGTTAAGGAATTACTTTCTGATTTTGAAGTTTTTTGTTTTTATTTTTTAAGATTTATTTATTTTATGTTTAGAGAAAGGGGAAGGTGGGGGACATCAATGTGTGGTTGCCTCTCATGTGGCCCCCACCGGGGACCCAACCTACAACCCAGGGATGTGCCTTGACTGGGAACCGAACCAGTGACCCTTTGTTTGCAGCCCAAGCTCAATCCACTGAGCTACGCCAGCCAGGGCTGATTTGAAGTTTTGTTACTATTTATTTGTTTAATCATGAATGTACTGTATTAAAAGGATATTTCATGACAGTTTTGTATTTCTACCAATAAAGTAAGGTCAGTTTAACTTTAGACAATCAATCATCATAACTTTACATAAATAGTATAAACCCAAAATAGATATAAGGTATTATCCTGTTTATATATTGTTCCATTTGGTTTACTAAAATTTCATTAAGGGTTTTTGTGTGTTGAGGAGTTGTGCATTATGAGATTGGCCTGTAATTTTCCCTGTCTTATCCTATAATTATGCAGACTGTGGATCTTAATGAACTAATGATAAACATGTTTTACAAGTTTGTTTCCACTTCATTAATTTCTGTCTTCACAAATTAGTGTTTTCTTCTTTCTTTGGGTCCATTTTGTTATTTTATCTAACTTTTTGAGATGAGTGCATACCTCTCCGGTTTTCAGCCCTTTTTTTCTAATACCTATATTTAAAGCTATACATTTTACTTTAAACTCTAATATAGCTGCATCTCACAAATTTTGATAAGTAGTATTTTTGTTATTCAGTTAAAAATATTTTCTGGTTTGCATTATGATTGCTTTTTTGACCCATGGGTTATTTAGAACTTAATTTCTAAACATACAGGGGTTTAGGGTTACCTTTGTTTTAATGATTTCTAACATGATTTCTTTGTGCTCCAAGATCATGTATTGTATTATTTCATATTTAAAATGTGTTGAGATTAACTTTATGGTCCAATAAAGTTTTTATAAATACTCTTTCTGTGCTTGAAAAATGTTCTGTGTGTTTTCATTGTGCCAGTTGTGTTAATTCATATGTATTTATAGTGATTTTTTTTGTCTGTTCTATTAATTACTGAGAGGCATATGTTAAGACCCTCTACTAAAAAAAAAATCCTCTACTATGGTTGTGGACTTGTCTATTTTTCTCTATATTTTTGTTCAATTTTTTTGCTTTATATTTTTAATAACAAATCTATACAAGTGCTCTCTGGCCACTCTCCCAACAATATAAAAGCATGTTATCAATTTAAAACACTTTAGTGTCCTTTTACCCTTGGGGTGTTTTTGTTGTTTTGTTTTGTTTTTGGTAGTTATTATTTCTTAAACTCCATGTTTTCCTTTGAGTTCTCCAGGTTGGTTTTAGGGAGGGAATAGCAATGCTAATTCACCATGTAGGTGGGAGGAATCATTATTCTTCTGAGATTAAAGTAAGTGTTGAAAAATAGAAAAAATAAAAATGGTTTAATGTCTTAAACAATATTCCAGAAAAAATATTTTAAGTTAGTGTGTACATTATTCTAGAGTCTAATCATTGCTATGTAAAAACCTGAGAATGTCAGGCCTGTTCTTTGAATAATTATAATATCACCCCACTACTTAAAAAGCCCTCTTGTGTTCCACATTGCAGTAGGCAGTGTAGCAATTAAAAAGTGAAAATGTGTAATGTGTACTTCAGGAACTTTTAAACTGAGACAAGAGATTGAGATTTGTGAAACAAAACAATAACATCAAGGATATTATTATATTGTAGCTAAATATTGCAGTATAGAATGTGCCATCAGAGTTCAAAAGAAAGAGATCCTTGCAGGTAAAAGTCCTCAGAGATGGCCTCGTTTAAGAGGTAGGGGTTATGAACAAAATAAAACCAGAGGCATGGATACATGGAGTAGACTGACAGATCTCAGAGGGGAGGCGGGTAAGGGAGACTGGAAGAGATCAGCCAAAAAATATATGCATAGCACATGAACACAGACAACATTGTGATGAAGGCCAGAGTGGGGGCTGGGTGGAGGGGGCAAAAGGGGGAAGTGGAGGACAATTGTAATGGTATCAATATTTAAAAAAAGAGAGAGAGAGGTAGGATGCACTAGCTGGTGTGGTTCAGTGGATTGAGTGACAGTCTATGAATCAAAAGGTTACCCGTTTGATTCCCAGTCAGGGCACATGCCTGGGTTGCAGGCCAGGTCCGCATTTAGGGGCATGTGACAAGCAACCAATTGATACTTCTCTCCCTCTCTTTCTGCCTCCCTTCCCCTCTCTCTAAAAATAAGTAAAATCTTAAAAGAGAAAGGGATTGAGTTTGTTTCTGCTTTGTTTATTATTTTTTTTAATTAGATTCCACAAAGTGAAATACGGTATTTCTTTCTTGGTCTGACTTATTTCCCTTAAAATGACACCCTCTAGGTTCATCCATGTTGTGGCAAATGGCAAGATTTCGTTCTTCTTTTACTGCTAAGTAATTATCCATATCCTTTTTGCCCATTTATCTATTGATGGACGCTTAAGTTGCTTCCATATTTTGGCTATTGTAAATAATGCTTCAATTAACTAGAGGTGCATAGATCATTTCATATTAGTGTTTTGGATTTCTTTGGATAAATACCTACAAATTGATGGTTACCAGATGAGAAGAGTCATGGGGGGCAATGGTGGAAAAGGTGAAAGAGATTAAGAAGTACAAATTGCCGATTATAAAAATAGTCACAAGTATGTAAAGTACAGCATAGAGAATATAGTCAGTAATACTGTAATAAGCATGTATGATGTCAGATGGGTTCTAGACTTAATTGGGATGATCACTTCATAAAGGATATAAATGTCTAATAACTATATTGTATACCTGAAACTAATGTGTCATTGTTTATCAATTGGAATTGAAAAATAATTTTTTAAAAGCAGGAGTTGAAGTTCTAGATAAGCTTTTGATGGCCTGAAAGCAAGAGGAAGAACATTTCATAGAGGGAACATGATGAACAAAGGCAGAGGACTTTATATTGCAAAAATATTAATTATAAAAAATACCCATTTTTCTGTTATGTCTGAAGCTTTTTAAAAAATATTTACCATTTGAAAACAACATTTTATTTGGTAAATCCACTTACCTAAAAAATGATATGAAAGCTTAATATGTAGTGTACTATAGGCATCTAAAACTAAGATGTTTCTAAGTTAAACCTTGGACCTTTTGACCTGTGGATGTGGATAATATTATTTGTGGTCAGATGATTAAATAATAATAGTTAATGTTTATTGAACACTTACTTTCTGTGATGCTCCATTCTTAGTGGTATAAGTTTATTGTTATTTAATTATCACAACAACTTTGAGGGTAGATACAATTCTCATTTTTTTTAGATGAGGAAAACAGGCACAGAGTGATAAAACACACTTACCTAAAGTGGCTAGTAAGTATAGAGCCAGGATTCAAACTCAGGCAGCCAGGCTTAGAATTCGTGTTCTTATTTTTTGTGTTAAAATGTGATTGGTATAATTTTTATGATATATTTCTGATTTATGATCCTGTCTCAAGAAAATTACTTCAACTTTTTTGTGCTGTTAGCTAGTTCATATCTTGAAACATGCTTAATTTTCTTTTTTAAGACCAAACTGGAGATCCAGAAGGCCCTTGCAGAAGATTCCACTGTATATGAATATGACAGTATTTATGATGAAATGCAGAAAAAAAAGGAAGAAAATAATCCCAAATTGCTTTTGGGAAAAGACCGAAAGGTTTGTAGTAGAAAATACAAACTTTCTTTGACCTTGACCTGCATTGTGTATCTTAATCTTATTTCAGCATGAAGATGATTTGGGTAAAAACTTTCTGGTATTTGAAGTGTGAAGTGCCCTTAGCTCCAGATATAATAGAACCCAGGAAGCCCAACATTGAGTATTGGAACAGGAACAAGTGAATTATCTAACAATTTGATAAGTTTTGGCTTTTGCTTTAAAGCCTTTGTAAATAATTTTATGAAAACTTTTTCTTAGGAAGTTTTTGTTTGCTCTTGTTCATGTTTATTTGTATTTTGCCATTGTCTCATTTTTTATTGCTTCCTACCTGGTAACTGAATCATCTGCACACATCATGATAAGATTTTTAGTTTGAAAACAATTAAGGGTAAGGGGAATTAAAATAAGTTCAGATTTCCCATCACTCTTATTCTTTCACAAGTACACACTGATTTTTAAGGATGTTTGCATTTTACAGTATCTACCAATAAAATGATGGTGTGTAAAATTATATTAAAGCTATTGTTTTAAATAATCTTATTTCAACTAATGTGAAAAATGAGTATGAATCTTTTTGATTCACTTATCTGTTACAGAAGTGTTAAGATAATACCATTATAAATGGTGAGAAAAACAGTGGGAAAATAACTTAGATTGATATTTTAAAAAATAATGACAAAACATTTTGAATATCTCATCTTACATTTCTGTTGGAAAGAATTTTAGGTTCAGTTTGGCTAATAAATTTATATTGGTATTTGAGATGATGACAGACATACCTATTTGTACTAGACATTTCTATCTTAATCAATTCATGGTAAAAAATAGAGTATTAACGATTATTATTTTTGACTCTTTCTTAAATAAACTTATTTTCCCCCTAGCCCAAGTATATTCACAACTTACTAAAGGCAGTTGAGATCAGAAAAAAGGAACAAGAAAAAAGAATGGAAAAGAAAATACAGAGAGAACGAGAAATGGAAAAGGGAGAGTTTGATGATAAAGAAGCATTTGTGACATCTGCTTATAAGAAAAAACTGCAAGAGCGAGCTGAAGAGGAGGAAAGAGAAAAGAGGGCTGCTGCACTTGAAGGTGAAATGGAAGAGGGAGAGGGTAGAAGGAAACAAGCAGCAAAATTCTGCCCTGTGGTTAGCCATTTGCTCTGTCACTGAACTTTTAGATTATAATGTTGTGGTCATAATTTATGTATAGGAATTGAGGGTACAAGATAGGGCATTATGTTGTATTATAAAACAGAGGATATTTTTACTAAAAATATTTGCACTCTCAGTAACTAGTACTTCTATTAGACTTTTCAGTTAGACCTTGTTTGGTTGCTTAAAACTGTGGTCATTACAAGTCATTGCCGTGGAAAATGATTCCAGTGTAAAAACATTGATTATAAGACATAATATGTCAGAGCAGTATAAACTGAGATTTAAATCCTACTTATATTTTCTGGGATGAGAAAACTAGAGTAACATCACCCAAGGAGCATCAACTGGGCGTTTAGAAAAAGAATAGCAGTAATTTAAGAAAAAACAAAAATATGCAGAGGCCAAACAAAATTGTGCTTTACTTCAGTGCTTTCTACTTATGGTCATTTCTCAAGATTTAAGTAAAATATGTACTTACAAACAGCTTAACTGTCAAGGGCTCATCAACTTTAAGTGGAAGAAAACCAAATCTGTAAGACTTGGTCTAGGCCTATACTATGTGTTCATCTAGAGTACTAGTCAGCAGGCTTTCTGGAAAGGAGCAGATAATGAACATTTAGGCTTTATGTACCATGTGATCTCTCTGCTCTGCCTTTGTAACACAAAAGCACCCCTAGACAACACATAAATAAATGAACAGGGCTACCTTTCAATAAAAATGTATTTACAAAGACAGGCACAGCTAAGATTGGCCTACAGGCTGTCGTTTACCAACTCTTGATCTAAAGGATAGTTTACACTAGCCCTGACTGGTGTGGCTCAGTGGATTGAGTGCCGTCCTGGGAGCTAAAGGGTTGCTGGTTTGATTCCCAGTCTAGGTCCCATGCCTGGGTGGGCAGGTCCCCAGTTGGGGGCACATGAGAGGTGACCACACCTTGATGTTTTCCCTCCCTTCTCCTCTCTCTGATAATAAATAAATAAAATCTTAAAAAGGAAAGAATAGTTTACACACAGTTTATGTTATATACTCTACATCTGTAAACTGAACTGCATTTTTGCCTTCTGAATAAATTCTCACTTTTGCTTTCCCTCTCTTAGCACGCTTGGATGTAACCAAGCAGAAAGACCTCAGTGGATTTTATAGGCATCTGTTAAATCAAGCAGTTGGTGAAGAGAAGGTACCTACATGCAGCTTTCGTGAAGCTAGGTAAGATGTGGCATATGGAATATTTAGAAAAAAGACATTCATGATCTGTGGTTGTGGATCATTTTAACTCTGAAAGAGGGTCAGAGCATTGCATATTGTTTCGTCAGCCAAACCTGACCTAATTGAAAGAAGGCCTGGGAATTTAAGAACCTGAAGATTTAGTTTAAGATTGTCTTTATTCTGCAGTCATTCTACAATCATATTTGGGTAGTATATAAAAAGAGATGTGGTTTATTTTCATAACTAGGACCCAGCCTCCATAAAATGTAAAATTCACATACCAAGCGCTAGAGATGTGCTATTCAATATGTAGCCACTATTCACTTGTGGCTGTTTAATCATAAATTTAAAATTTTGGTCACAACAGTTACATTTCAAGTACTCAGTTTCTACATTTGGCTAGTGGCTACCATATTAGCACAGATATGGACATTACCACTTGTGTAGACATTTCTATCAGTACTGGTGTAGAAAGTAAGGATTAGAGGATTTTAAATGAAATTATAAGATATTAAATAGGAGTGGTGAAATGATTGCCATAAGTATATAGCTGAAGGTAAAAGGGAGACTTAATCCTAAACTTGTATTTAAGTAAACTTTTTGGAAACAGAAGCATCTAGATAAGAAGATCTGAGTCTTGTATTCCTGGGGGAAGGGGAGAGGCAGGAGAATGGAATTAAGGATTAAAAAAGGGAATTTGGTTTAGTTCTGGCTGGTATGGCTCAGTGGATTGAGCATGGGCCTGTGAACTGAAAGGTCACTGGTTCAATTCCTGGTAAGAGCACATGCCTGAGTTGTGGGCCAGATCCCCAGTTGGGGGTGTATAGTAGGCAACCAGTCAGTGTTTCTCCCACACATTCATGTTTCTCTCCCTCTCTTTCTCCCTTCTTCCCCTCTCTCTTATTTTTTTAGAGAGAGGGGATTAGGTTTATACTCCCCCAACTCCAACTGCTAGGTATTGATTTTAAAAATGATGAAATTTACGAGTCTAAGAAGGTATATTTGAAGATTGAGATTTTGAACAGAAAATTAATGTTTCTGTTAGAGTTTCATCTGGAGTAGTTGTGAGGCTAGCCATGAAATTCTAGAGGCTAGCCACTTAATAGTGGCACTTCTCAGAGTCTAAAGAATTCCTAATTATTAGTGGTTTATTTAGCCAAGACAGTTGTACCAGCAATTTCTATAGAACCATAGTTGTTCTGTTAGTGTGATTAGTAAGTGATAAGCATGAGTGTGTGAGTAATATAAATAAATTAACCACATGTATCAGCTGGGAAAATGTAGATGACGTAAACAATTTTAGTGTTCCTGATTGTAATAGTTGGATGGATTCACATATTTCCATTTTGCTGTGATAGGTGCTAGGGAGAATATCTAGATGCTGATGCCTTTTTAATCATAATAGTGTTTATTTAGTAAGATTTAGAATTAGATTTTTGACACCATTTTGCTGTGGAAAAAATTTATCTTCATTTATTAATAGGACTCTTCTTAATTTTTATAGAAGGAAAAATAAAAATTCAATGAAGAGCCACTACTTAAACTTCACGTTGTGAAAATGCTACTAAGGAACAGAATGTATTTTTCTTTTGCCAATTATTCTTCATCTATGCTTAGCACAGACCCCTGCCTGAAGGTTCTAGTGATTCAGTACAGAAGAGCTCACTTTCTTTACTTCTACCAATATTGAAAATATTCTGAATGGTTAGAAAATGCTGGTTTGCAGATGTTTACAAAGTAAATAGACATCAGCACCTTTTTACACCTTGATAATCAGGAAGCTTATATAATTTAATTTTATTGATTTAAATATTGAGGGAAATTATATGAATACTTTATATGCTCACTATAAATGAAAATGTGGCATTTATCATTATATTATTTTTTTAAAGGTCTGGGATAAAGGAAGAGAAGTCAAGGGATTATTCCGATGAAATAAGTTCAGAGAACAGAATACCATATGAGAAATGCATTCTCCAAACTGTTGTGAAAGTAGAGGAAAACCCGGATGCAGACAGTGACTTTGATGCTAATGACAGTGAGGACGATGAAATGGAAGGAAGTAATAAAGTGAAATGCAGAAGGGAAAAGAGCGTAGAGACCTGCGAGAATGACTCCAGGCATCACAAGAATCACACTCACTCACGGTCATCTAGTGAAGAAAGAGAACATGGTACCAAAAGCCACACAAAAAGTTCCAAGTCAAGGGCACATGAGAAAAGGGAAGATAAGCACCACGAGAGACAATCCAGGGACCAGGAGAACTACTATACTAACCGTGATTACCGAAAAGAAAAGAAAGATTCCCATAGGCACAGAGAGGCCAGTCATAGAAATTCCCATTGGAAGAGGCATGAACAAGAAGATAAACTGAGGGGAAGAGACCAAAGAGAAAGAAATGACAGAGAATGGAAAAGGGAGAAAGACAGAGAGAAATATCCCACAAGAGAACAAGAAAGAGATAGGCAACGAAATGATGACCGGCACAGTGAGAAAGGAGAAGAGAAGGAAGAGAAAAGCAAAGAAAAAGAAGAACATATGAAATCGAGGAAAGAAAGATATGAAAACAGAGATAGAGAAAAACGAGAAGTAAGTGTTCAGTCTTCAGAAAGAAAGCGAGACAGAAAGGAAAGCAGCCCGAAATCTAGGGCAAAGGATAGGTTTCCTGACCAGGAAAGATCCAATAAAATGAGAAACATGGAAAAGGACAAAGAAACAAATTCAGAGAAACTTTCTAGTTGTGAAACATCAATGGGAGCAAAACACAGAGTCACAGAGGAATGCCAAGATACTGGCGAAGAACAAGAAAGACTACGTGAGACACTGAGCAAGTTTGCAAAACGGAGCAATGAAGAAACTGTAATGTCAGCTAGAGACAGGTACTTGGCCAGGCACATGGCACGGGTTAATGCAAAGACATATATTGAGAAAGAAGAAGACTGACTTCCTGGAACATGCTGTGTGGACACATGAAGGAGTGCGTTAGAAGTGGTAAACTATATTTTCAAGATTCATTTTTGGTTTAGGGTTAAGTCAGAAGTCACTCCTTTTATCTCAGATGTTTGACTAAACTGATATATAACACTTAACTTATCAGTATCACATTCTTGGTTGTATTCAAGCAACATAAAGAGTCCTAAGTCCTAGTAGGTACTTTGTGAGGAAAATTGGCTCCACTATAACCGTTAAAAAATAATTTAAATAACTTTCCTAATGGTAGTTTGGTTGCAGGACCTATTTGTTTTATAAATACTGTGTTTCAGATAAAAGTAAGCGGATTTGAACATAGAGAATATTGTTATACTTTAGTTTTGAAATTTGTATTAAAGTATGAAATATGAATAGATACACATCTTGTCTAACTTTAGCTCAGGCATACTTGGCTTAAATGAAAATAAAAATAGTGATATGTTTGTACTTTTAGTTCATGCTCTTATCTTAAAACTAATGTCATTTATGCCATAATTCCTTTTTTTCCCCATTAAAAATCACTTTAATTCTGAGACCCTCACAAGTTGGTAAATTGGTTGTATACATAAATCAGTTTTAGTTTTAGCTAAGTGTGAAAACATGGAGATGTTTAGCCTAAATGAAGTTAGCTAAAGATCCAGGTGGCCTATTTATGAACATGTCTTGTTTTATATATTCTAAAAAATATAATACAGCTTATTACAACTTCCATTTATGTATCAAACTAAAATTATCTCTGTGCTAAGTCTTTGAAACCATTGAAATGAAATACTATATACAATTTATTTGTGGGAAATGGATGAATGGTATGGAGAAAATAGTCCTCTAACAGGTCTTCCCATTAAGAAAGTGGTATTTATTTCATACTTACTTTGAGATAACCACATTTTATTTTTAGTATAGACTTAGGTTAATAAGAATATTGACTTTTAGGAAAAAATTATATTAAGGATCAAATTTGGCACTTACAAGTAAATGTATAATAGTGTACCTTTAGAGCCAGAAAGGACAAGTAACAAAGCTAAAGCTTGTGTCTCTTGACTGACACATTAATATGACATCCTAATACTTTAAAATAGATCAGTGACAAGCACTTAAAAAGCACTGATTCAGCATGCACAGAGAGTAAGTAGTATAGTATAATGTAACTATGATACAGGGTGAGATCATGGAAGACCATGAGTTAACAGGCTAAATTTGGTTCCATTGTTAGAGGTAATAACTAGAGCCATATGTTGGAAGGATTGATTTAACCGTAGTTGCAAGAGGTAGTCTAGTAGCGAGAGACTGTGATCTAAGGGATCTGATAAGAAGCTGTTAATTACCCTCTCCCAGTGTGGTTCAGAGACTTAAAAAGCTGCAGCTTGGATGCTTTAGCTAGGACAAACTCTGTACAGTTGACCCTTGAACCACACGGGTTTGAATTGCGTGGGTCCAATTATATATAGATTTTTTCCAATAAATGCTGCGAACCTGTTTTTTCTTTTTTCTTTTTTTTTAAGATTTTTTATTTATCTTTAACAAGAGGGAAAAGGAGGAAGACAGGAAGAGAAACATCAATGTGCAAGAGACATATCAATGAGTTGCCTCTCGTACGCCCCCAACTAGGGACCTATCCCACAACCCAGGCATGTGCCCTGACTGGGAATCAAACTGGCAACCTTTCAGTTCACAGGATAGCGCTCAATCCCCTGAGCCACATACAAAATGTGTGTTAATTGACCATTTGTGTTATTGGTAAGGCTTCTGGTCAGTCAACATTAGGCTACTAGTAGTTAAATTTGGGGGGAATCAAAATTATACACAGGTTTTTGACTATACAGGAGGTTGATGCTCCTAACCCCCTCATCCCTGTGTCCAACAGTTAACTATTACTTTTATTAACTAAGTTTGACATAGGGAGAAGCTGCAAATTAAGGGTTTCTTCTGGCTACTTCCCCAGATACACAAATGTTTTTGCCTCTCTTGCACTTGTCCAACCCTTTTCTGAGCACAGTACCTTGATTTCGCTTGGGAAAGTACCCTTCACTACTCAGTTTAGTGATTCAAATGGGGCTGCACAGGCTCCAGGAAAAGTGTATGACTCAAGCTAGCCCAGTTCTGAGATTTGTCAGAATTGAAAAGACGTTTTCCATTAGCATTGCCAATAGTGAAGATGAAGTTAAGTCTAGAATTGCATGGGAGAATGAGTGTCCAACTGCTTGAAAGAATAAAGCCCACACAAAAGAAAACAGAAATGAGAGAAAGATAAAGACCTAATGATTGCTTTTGAATCTCTGGTTCTCATGGGGCATATATATTTTTTAGATACTTAAACTAATACTTTCCTGTTTTCTCTTGGGCCAGTTTGAATTGGAATTCTGCCACTATAGCTAAAAAGCTCTATTTGATACACCAAGGTTCCACATATAAGTCTGTGTCAAGTTACAGAACATTTTTTAAAATGTTTTAGTCTATTTTTAGAGAGAGAGGAAAGGAGGGAGAGAAACATGGGTTGGTAACCTCTCACACATCCCGAGTTGGGGACTGGCCTGCAATCTAGGCTTGCGCCCTGACCTGGAATAAAACCAGTGACCTTTGGTTCACAGGCCAGCGCTCAATCCACTGAGCCACACCAGCCAGGGCCAGAACATTCTTAATCTTTTAAAAATAGTAGTGTAACATGCATAAATAAAGTGTATGTGCCATGAATATATAGTTTTTACAGAAACTCCCCTCAAACCCCTCCTCAGCCCGCCCCCACCCCCACCGTTGACAACACCATAGACTTTATTTATTTTCTAGATTGCTTAGTGTTTATCCATCTGCTGTTGGTGGACATGGAGTTTTTTTCCTGGTTAGGGTTAATCTTGTTCTTCTGGTATGTACAAATGTATGTTTTGATTGGGTGACTCCTAAGAATGGATTGCTATTTCAGAGGGTATGCATTGGCTTTAGTAGGCACTGTCAGTTTACAAAATTGTACAAAACTGTACTCACTGTATGAGAATTCCAGTTCCTTCATATTCTTGTTTATACTTGTTATTTATCTTTTGTCATCTTGTCTTTTAACTTCAGCCATTCTGGTGGGTGGAGTGATATGGTTTTATTTGTAGTTCCCTTAATGGCTATCATATTTATTAGCATTTGTATAAAGGCCCCTTTAAAGAGTCTGTTTCTTTTGCCTATACTGATTCTTTGTATATGTGGATAGAGATCATTTATCTTTGCACTGTCTTAATGGTATCTTTTTTTTAAACACTAAGTCTATATGACAGCTTCTTAGAAGAGGCTGGAACAGGTTGGACTTTGTTGCCAGAGCAAGCTCACATTGTGTCAGTTTTGATCTTCTGCCACGGAGTGTTGCTTGCAATTAATGGTATCTTTTAATGAACAAATCTTTAATTTTGATAAAGTTAAACTTAAAAGTTAAATAAAACTTACCATTTTCTCAATACACTAGACACATTTGAAGTGCTCAACAGCCACACATAGCCAGCAGCTACTCTAAAGAAAAATGCAGATACAGAACGTTTTTACCATTGCAGAAAGTCCTGGACAGCATTCCTGGAAGCATTGTCTCTTTTTTACATTTAGATCTGCCGTGCAGCTTGGAATGAATTATGTGTGTGATATAATAAAGACTTTTTTCCATATGGATAGTAAATAGAGTCAGAAGTGAATGAAACTTTGTTCAAATTAAATCCACAATGAGTACCATTATACATCCACCAGGAGTAGCAAAAATGTTTAGAGACTTAGAATACCAAGTGTTGAGATGGTGGAGCAATTCTAAGCCATATGTGCTGCCAGTGGCAGATGAACTAGTACAGCAGGTCTTTGACTAATGTTTCATTCTGCTGTTTTGGTATACCATTGATGAGGGAAAAAATTGATTTCTGGCCAGAGCCACTCTGGTTTGCAGTTCACTCCATGTCTGTGTGGGTTTTCTCAGTACTCCAGTTTCCTCCCGCATCCCAAAGATGTGCACATTAGGTGAGTCAGCGTGTCTGCAGTTGCTCCAGTCTGAATGAGTGTGGATGTGTATGAGTGCGTACCGTTCAATGAAACAGCATCCTGTCCAGGGTTGGTTCCCCACTTCTGCCTTGAGCTGCTGGGATAGGCTTCAGCCACCCAGGACCCTGAACTGGAATAAGCAGGATTTTTGTGTTTGTATTTAGAGAAAGTGTTTTTAGAGAGAGGGGATGGGGGAAGGGAGGGAAAGAGAAGAATATCCATTGGCTGCTTCTAATGAGCCCCGACCAGGGAAGAAAACCAACACAGGTGTGTGCCCCTTACTGGGAATTGAACCCATAAACTTTCAGTTTACAAAGGACAATAGTCCAACCAACTGAGCCACACCAGTGGAGGCATAGTTTTCATGATAGAGAAATAATTGTAGATGCAAATGTGTAGGTAACACAAGCGCACACACACTTTAATTCTGTCCAGTGAGAGGATTTGGTATCAGTGACACCCCAACAGCGATGAGCATACCTAGCACCTACCTTTTGGTTTCCAAATACATTCTTCGCTAAAAGGAATCAGGGCTGTTGGGAGGAGTAGCTGTGGCAGGGAAAGTGTAAGATGTTACCGTAGTATCTTGCTCCAGAAGGTAAGGAAATTTTCCAAGAATTACAGGGACATGTCAAAAGGACACAAAAGCCAGATTTAAAGGACACTCTGGCTAAATACGGGACAATGTGAGCACTGAAATTAATAATGTAAAAAAAATAAAATGAAAGATGAGCAGGATATTTGAATAGTCTCAGAGTAGTCCCTCCTTTCAAAATACTAATTAATTACAAAAAAACAATTACAGGGAAAGCCTGGCAGAAACTACCTTAATTGAGTGATTCCAGTTAGCAGTACAGGGACAAGTCAAACCGTGTTCCACCTGATAGAATGTGGTGCAAACGCCTCATTCCTGTGATATTTCTGCCCAAAATACACAGCTTGAATCTAATCATGAGGAATCAATCATCAAATCAAATTGGGGGGTATTCAACAAAATAACTGGCCTGTAATCTGAAGCAACAATTTCATGAAAGTCAAAAGACTGGGAAACTTCTCCAGGCTCAAGGAAATGAGACATGAAACTAAATGAAAAGTATGATTCTGACATGGATCCTTTTGCTAGAAGGACATTGAATGGGGTCTGCGATTAGATGGTAGTAATGTATCAAATTATTTTCCTGATTTTTGTGATTATGTTGTGGTTATATAGGAGAATATATGTCCTTGTCTGTTGAGAACATATCCTTTGTGATTTTCTTTTTTGAATTTAGGATCTGTATATTTAGGCTTTTATGGATGATGAATTTAAAAATAGACATGCAATAACCTTTGGCCAGCAAACAGAAAACCTAGACCCGTTTTGGAACTTTGCAGCTGTGTGAACCTGGGCAAATCACTTAACACCTCTGAGCCTCAGGCTCCTAATCTGCAAATTGGGGAAATAACACCTATCACCCAGAGCTCTGGGAGTCAAATGAAATGATATACATGAAAGCACATTATAAGTTAAAGCTCTGCACAAATTGCAAAAACTGTAATTATTTAGCTTTACTGAAATTTAGTATCTAATTCTAGGTAGTTTTGATGCTAAATATTGGCAAATGACTTGCAGTGATATTTTGGGGGATCTTAAATATTTTGACAATATGCAGTTAAAATTAAGATTTTTATTTTAACCGTAAGCATTTGGAAGTTTGTTTTTAAAATGAGACTGAATGAATCTATGTATCATGATGTTAAGAGGTATTACAGTAATAGTTCACAACACAAGGCATTTACTGAAGTCTCGCAATCTAACCAGGAGCACTTATGACTAAATTGCTGCATAAATGAATATAGGGGCATTCTATGCATTAAAAAGGGGACTCTATTTTTATACAAATAAAACATGTTTAATTCTGCTAAATTTTAAAAATAAAATGTTTCATGTAAAAATAACATTGGTGATTTTCATTCTACCACTATCGATTGACATGGGAATACTGGAAGAAATACACCGTATTTTGCTGTGTATAATGCACACCTTTTTTTGCAGATATTTTTGAGGGAAAATAAGTGAGCATTATACATGGGTAGTACTAATTCCATATCTATATAAATGTTTTTAGTTATTTATGCTTATGTGTTGAAAATATGACTCTAGAAAGCAGTAACGATATCAGTATGCAAAATAATACTCTAGAATACAATAAATTGTTTGTGTTTCTAAATATAAATTAAAAATTAAAAGATTTTTTTCCCCTGAAAGTTTGGGCCAAAAACGTGGGTGTGCATTATTCATGGCCAAATATGTTACTTATTCTTAGCTGTAAGTATTGTGAAAGAAGAAAGTAAAGTGAGGGAAAAGAAATACCGTGTGTATGATTCAATTGACCATAATCTAGAATTTGAAGCACTTCACTGCCCAACACAAAGTATCCCGAAAAGTTGTTTGTAGATCAAATCATGTTTTAAATGCCATTGGAGAAATAACTGCAAATTCTTTTTTAAAGTCCCCAATTTTATCTTTTGAAATACACATTTTTCATGTCAAGTTTTCTTAAGGTACACCTTTAATACTAGAGTTTGCATAAAAATAATCTTTCAAAATGCCTTTTTGTAAAGTTAGCAAATGCTCTATGGAAGTTTGAGTATTAACTGCTTCCCTTCAAACACTTGCATTGGTGGTAGGGCAGCAGTTTGATGTAGATTTTGTGATGCGTTGATAAGATAAATACCACCTGAAATTCCAATCAAAATATGTTGTGAGTCATTTCCCAAAAAAGACTCCCTTCTCGAAAGGTTAGTTGTTTTGAAACATCTAATGTTGGAATAATACTGAATAGATTGTAACTATGTGGAACAAAAGGACAGACATACTTACAATCTTGTCTTAAAATATTTATCTTGTTCAATGTGGGAAATGCCTACTAAACCAATCGAAAGGAGTGTTATTTTATTCTAGTAGAGGAAATAAAACTTAAGTTCACCTTTCTTTAGAAATTTCCAGATCCTAAGAAGAGCAGAGAAATTTGCTTGGTCACCAGGTGTGTTTCTGCCTCTAATGTGGTCATCTCAACGTTCAAATATTGTTCTCTCATTAAAATTTAGAGACAGTTAAGCAATGAGGGAGAAGGGTGATACTACAAAAGTATGAAAAAATTAGAGCTTTAAAATAATCCTTCCATGGAACTAATCCACTAAACAAATTTTAATAAATATCATTGACCTATCTCTGAAATTGAAGGAAAAATTCAGACTGTTTCCAGTCTGAAATGTAGACCAGAAAAGCATTCTACAGCGTAGGGATATTCCTGGTCTTAACATTCTTTTTTCACAGTATTCGAATTTATAAATTTCATTCTCTAACATGCTTCTCAAGCAAGTATTATCTAAACTCACCTTCCTAATTTAGAGCCTCTTTTGTAACTCTCCTTGCATTTTAAATGTGTTGACCTCCATGATGACTTTAAAATACACAACTTCTTCGCACTAAGCATATGACTGTTTTGCTTTTATTACATCACTGGTGTGGATGACAGGTTGTAGCATAGTTTCTGTGAGGAACCTACTGCTCCTCTTCTCCACCAGTCCCTGACGGAAGAACGGAGGGGGAGATGGTGAAGATGCCCTCGGATTACTGCTGTGTTTAGTGGAATCTTAAGCACCAGCTGTTGGCTTATGAGTAGAGACATGCTGAGAAAGGAACCAGGTTTGGCTGGTGCCGTTGGGTAACTAAGCATTGTCTGAGATGTCCGAGAACAGCACAGTTAAGACATTGCATTACATAGTTTTAACCTTTGCTTTGACAGTGAACTCCAAAGCAGTTATAGAACAGATAGAGAAATCAGGTCAGTCTTTCCTACTTACCAGAAAGAATGCAATTCTAAATATAGGAGAAGAATCTCCCTTTTAAGGGGTGGAGTGGGCATATGGGTTAAGCAGAAACTCATACACTTAAATTTTGAGATCAGTGACGCCAAATTGACCAGCTTAGTTAGTAAAAAGAGGCTGGAGAGGGAGTGACTCATCTCACACACACAAAAAAATCATCTCAGAGTAACTTTTGGCCTTATTTTGAGATTTCATTATTCAATTTGGGAGCTATTCTACTGACTTTGGATTTATCAGGATCTTTGCATCCATCTCTAGGTGGGGCAGCTATGGCAATGAATTTCGGTTACAAGTTACATGTATTCCATGTAACAAATGGACTGTAAATGGGGTATGTTTTCTGGAAGGGAATTTAATTCTTTGCACTTCATTGCATCAGCATAGGAAACAACTTCACCAAGTGAAGCACCCCCATTCCTTTGTCTTGTGTCTTGCCTATTTCTTACTAACAAAAACAGCAGAAAAAAATTAACTTCAGTGTTTAAGTAACTGTACAACTCAATTCCATTTTTATTTTTACTTTTCTGTAAATGCTATGTTATATGTAAAAGTCTTAGAAGATTATTTTAAAGTCCATCTACCTACTCTTAAGTTTTTCTTTAAAAAGAAAAAAGCCATGTATCCCTGACCGGTGCGGCTCAGTGGTTTGGGTGTGGTCCTGCAAGCCAGAAGGTTGCTAGTTTGATTCTAGTTCAGGGCACATGCCTGGGTTGCGGGTCAGGTCCCCAGTTGGGGGCATGTGAGGCAAAATAGTCAATGTTTCTGTCCCACATCAATGTCTCTCTCTCCTGCCATCTCTCTCTAAAAATAAATAAATAAATAAAATCTTTTTAAAAACCCATGTAGTATTGATAAATAGGGGCCAGGTAAATGCAAACTATGCAGGACAGATATTTAGGGTTTTGGCTTTTTTAAGTCTAGTGAAGTTTGAAAATTTTTCAAAACAAGTATATAATCCTCTTAATACCTGTACTGGCAAAACTCTAATTCTGTTTTTTGTTTTAAAATTCTGTTTGAATGGGTGATTTTTGAGAAATATCTTCTGAGAAAAAGTGTGTGTGGGATGGTGAGAATCCATACCCAGACAAGTTTTAAAATTTGCAAAGCTATTGACACTGAGTATGCTGCCCCTTATAGAACCTTTAAGCATGTTAGAAAGCAAAGAGCATGGAAATGAGGAAGCAAGAAGGAATAAAAGAGGGAAGATAATGAAGGTAGGTCAGTACAGAATATTTTTCGATCCCCCTCCTCTTTTCCTGTAATGTTTTGGAAACTCAGCCCTTATCCTCTGTAAGAAGAAAAAAAAAATCCTGCTGGAAAAAGCAAAGAATCAGAAACTGAAGGATGTAGGGGGAATACAAGAAGGCCAGGGAAGATTGCTGGGGAAAGGAGGCCAAGGGAGGAAGAGCTATAAACAAAACCAGACCTCTGTTATATGGACCTTCTTTCTATAAGGTTGTTAGAATTGAATTTGATTTCTATATAGGACTGAAGGGATATGGAACTAGATAATTGAGTTGTTTTGTCATTGACTAGGCTTTATTCCCCTTAAGATTTTGATAAGGAAATCTCACACAAGGTAATATTTGCTTCTCTGACCATGCATCTGAGAGCTATAAGCCACTGAAGGTCAAATTTACTTCATTTGTATTAAAGGCTATATGTGGAACTTGAAAGGTTATTCATTTAACTGACCGTTCTCCCATCAACCTTACTTAGACTCAGTCTTGAAAATTATCTGGAGGACTCACAGTCCTGGCAGTCAACCAGGAAGGGTCAAGGGGCTGGGGGGTGGGAGGAGTGTTCATTTAAGGCTCCCCTAGACTGTCTAATCATTTTTGGATTGAGGATGACCTTGGCTTAGGTCAGGGCTCCAAATCTATGTACCTTATATGTGATAATTGGATTCATCCTTTCTTCACAAAGCCAAGTAACCTCCACTGTCAAACTCAAGCCATTTGAGGTCTATAGAGCTTAAATCAGATAGCCAACTGAACACTGAAGATGCATTTGTCAACATCCATCTTCAAAGCAGTTCATGGTCAAGCCACAGTGACTAATGAAATAAGCCAGATCTGCCTGTGGAATACTATACTAAATGTTTAGCAGAGAGCGAATGGAAGATGAGAATAATGTTCAGTAAATGCTAAAGGCTGACCCACAAGGCCAGGTGTGCGGGCCCAAGTAGTGTCCCTGGAAAAGGAGAAGGTGGCAGAGCACGCTGTGGTAATTATACTTTTCAAATAATAACATACATACACATTTGAGTAGGTAGAATTAATTAATGTAAGAAAAATTAGGGGAAATTCATATAGTTTGTAATAGACTCAAGTATTGGAATAAAGATAAGCGTACACTGAAACGGTACACACATATACTCACATGTACACATGTTTCTTACACCTTCCTCTCCTGACTCCACAGCAACACATGGGTTATAGAGTTCTAGTAGATCCAGCTACAGAATTCTATGCTACTCATAAAATATATGGCTAGCAAGGCAGCATCCCTGTTTTTTCCTACATGGTTTATGCATCCATGAACAATGAAAAATTTAGAAGGAAACATGTCAGATACCAATGATCATCATAAGAAATGATACAGGAGATGTTCACAGACTCGATTCTACACCTATTCCTAACCGATTATATGGTGGTTTTCATCACCTCCATACACATGTTCACGCATCCAAACTAGTCCAGTTCAGCTGCATCAGAGTCTAACATGGTAAACGTCCAGGAGATTTCACAGAAAGATGTGGCTGGAGGCCTTAGGAGTCTGGGCACTGTAGTCTTTTGGGACTGTGTCTCTGTGAAGACAGCCTTTCCGTTGTCAGGCTTAGCTGGAAACTTGTTGATAGAGGGAGAAGGCGAGGCATGACTTGTCAGAACTGGAGGAGGAGGTTTGGGAGCCGTTTTCCTCTCGTTGAAGGTTTTAAACGGCATTCAAGCGGATGTCCCCACAGGGAATTTCTGTTGGTGTTTCTGGAGTGATACTTTTAATAATACGCTGTTGGGAAGAAAATAGAGTGTTATAAACATTCTTATAATTTAACTATTGAAAAACTATTTCAACATTAATATAAAACAGTTTAAATAGCATTAATAGTAAATTGGAATTGTCTCATTGACCTTCCTTAAGAAAAGAATTAGCAACTCATTCTCAAGTGTGAATTAAAATTTAATATTCAGGAACCATAAGCATCTATAAACTAATTATGCAAGTCATTGTATCACTAATGGGAGAAAATGAGGAGCCTCCAATAGAACCTCTGCTGGCCTATCACATGCCTTTGATTAGCTGGGAAAACTGAAGGAAAAGATGAGTTTCCACGTGGCCAGCAGGGCTTGGGGAGCAGAAGGAGTGCTGGATTCTGGCGCCCTCCCCTCAGGCCTGCATACACACTGCAGGGACAGTGCGTGGTGCCATCAGCCACGGAAGAGCCAGGATGTTACTGACTTAATGAATCCACCTGTCAAGGCATCCTGGTGAGTTCATGCAAGGGTGCAAATCATCACATAATTACATTTAGAAAGATGTGAGTATTGAAATCACTCCCGATCTCATGCTGACGTAGTACTCACCACAGGGAAAAGGGTGAGAGTTTTTACATTAGAAACAGCTGAGGCGCACAGATGTGTTAAGACAGATCTGAAATATGCTTGGGATTGTGTATGAAATGTACAGTCTGCCTCGTAAAAGCATCAAGGTGACATGAAGCAGCTCCGGATGAACACGGCAGAGGTTTAGAAAAATCTTTGTTAAGTTGCTTTGTAAGGTCTTGGATGGCAAAGTCTGTCTGTGTGGTAAGCAGGCAAAATTGGATCTGAGCGCATCTTTTGATTTACTGATTTTAGGTGAAGCTCTAGTAAATGCCCTTTTTATTTTGGATTGGAAAAGCACGTCAGTCCTTTTTTATTTCCTGGTTCTGCAAGTTCGTTCTTCTTTAAGGCACAGAGTCTGCGGAATTCAAAAAGTTTCATTCTCGTAGTTAATGAAATTCACAAAATTTTACATGTTGTGTCCCTGATGACCTTAGTATTCAAACACTGCAATCTCACACTGGAAGCCCATTTAAAGGAGTTGCTGCAATCCCCATCAGCTCTGTTGACACGTGTAAGTCATAGAAAGTAACATTTCACAAGCCATCCTTCCCCACAGACGAATGTGTAGCCCGATCACACAGAATTATGTAAGCTGATTAGATAGAATATATAAACTGATTACACAGAATTATGTCTTGCTAATTGGGAACTAGGACTAATCTAAGTGTTGAGAAGGAGAAGAGAGCACTAAGGGGTGTGGTGGAGGCAGAGTCCACGATGAACCACATTGTAAAGCAGAACATTTGGTTTTTGTGCCCTGGCCCCCACCCACCCATTCTGCTGCCCCTCTGGCTGCTGGTTCCCCCTTTGTTTTCGCATTTTGACCGCATTTAAGAGCATATTATTGCTCTTAAAATTTGCCAGCCCTGGCCTCCTGCAAGATGATAATCCAAGAAATGGATCACCATTGGATGCTTACTTATTAGGGACCTGGATCTTTGTGCAGAGTACCAGGGACTTCTGTGAAGGGCCTGAGTTGAGACTTCCATGCTGCAGGGGAATATGATAGCCTCAAAATCACAGGTGACAAGCAATGGCTCACTCCCCAAACTCCAACATTGTGTGGCCAGGGCCCAAAAGAGTTAAGAAATTGACCTTTCTTTGAGTCTTTTTTTAAAAACCTTATCAAAATTTCATGTGAGGCCTCCCTCCCTCGTAACATGTAACAGACCAGCAAGTATAGTATTCCTGAAGAATTACAGTCCCTTGATGTTCTTGGCAGAAAACATGGCACGCTTTAACCCTCTCAGAGATTAAGCATGCACACGGGCATATTAAGGCTTTTGAGAAGTGCCACAGTAAAGAAACATATTTAACTTGCTTAATCCACCATTCTCCAAGACTTTTTGACTTTATAAACTTTTCTTCCAGCAGCACTGCCTGTTGCTATTCCATGAAACTCCTGCCCTTCACACTATGTTAACATTTGGGAAATAGTAACCCAGTCCAACAAGCACATCTTAAAGATGAAGACACTACAGCCCAGGGAAGGTGAGCAATTGCCATAGCTGACTAGGGCTTTTCCCTCCTCGTCCTCCTTGGCTGGCTGTATCGTGATGGCCTCACAATCATCCTTACCACAATTACTAATGGATCTGAGCTCCATTAATGATGCGCTTTTGCACAAGTATTTCCTTGCAGCCAGCAGGCAGAATTTGCAAGAAAAATGACCAAGATATGAGGTGCAGTCTGTGACCAAAGAATACTGACATTTATTAATCTGAGTTCCTATCCCTGACCTTGGCCTCCTGATTGGTGACAGTAGAGCCCGTGGACCATCCTGACTGCCATAAAGGACCACCTGAAGAAACAAATTCAATGACTCTAGGTCTGAGCATGTGTTTGGGCAGCACCAGAGTTCAAGGCCCTTTGGGATGAATGAGGTGGTGACAGGACTAGTTTGGGTGTGGGAAATTAGTAACTCCTTGCAGATTCTGTTCACCTAGAATTCAGTTTTCCTGTCTGGAAAAGGAAATGAACTCAGTTCTCAGGAAGAGCTAATGCTCAATTGTCTCACATTTTCTTGCTTCACGTCTCTTACAAAATGTTGTAGGAAGATGAGTGTGTTGGTCTCATGTTTGAGTTTTGCTTCTAAGAGTCCACAGACCAGCCCATCTCAGTTCTCAAGTCATTAGAGAGTGTGGTCCCTTCTAGCTTTCCCAAAATAACACTCTTCCTTTTTGAACAAGTCCGCTACAAAAGTGCCCACTCACATACTTTTAAGTGACCTGAACTACTAATTCTAGCAACACAGCATAAAAAATGGCAACTTGCCCTAGCCGGGTGGCTCAGTTGGTTGGAGTGTCATCCCATATACCAAAAGATCATGGGTCTGATCCCCAGCCAGGATGCACACAGGAGGCAACCCATCAATGTCGTTTCTCTCTCACACCATTGTGTCTGTCTATCTGTCTTTCTCTCTCTAAAATCCTTAAATATGTCCTCGGGTGTGGATTTTTAAAAATGGCAACTCATCTCTCTCTAACTTCTAGCGCCAATTGCTACACTAATAAACTACTGATGGAAACGGAACACAAAAGGGAAGCGGCACCTAAAGCGAAAGGGCATTGGCCCAGGAACCAGCAGACTTGATTCGAAGCCTCCCTGTACTGTGTGTCCTTGGACCAGTCACTGAAACAAAGACACTTTGAGCAGCGTCATTCCTATCCTCAGTATCTCTGCCTGCAACAACACCTGCCCATCCACTCATGAGGTATTTTGATAACAAAATGGGATCATGTCCATGAAGATGCTTTGAAAAATACAAAATTTTACACAAATTGTAAGTTTCTGTTATTAAAATTTTTACAGCCCATTATTCATTGCTGAAATGAGTCTTGCTATAATGGCACCTTGATTTTTTACTCTAATGGCTTGAGCTAAAACTATATTATTGCAACATCCTATTTCATGATGATTTTCAAAACAGCCCTCGTTACACTGCTGTTAGAAAAATGACCATGGACATTTTCCACCATAACCTCCACTTAGATCAAAATTTGTGCAGCACCCCAGGCACCACCGGGGTGATGAGTTAGTAGTTATCTGGTAAGTTTGGGATGCTACGCACACCCCACACTCCCAGACGACCAGCTGGCTCCTTCGCCGCTGTAATTGAGGGTTATGGGAAATGCCTTAGGACGACAGTGACAGCCTGTAGAGACCTCCATGGTGTATGTTCTAGAAATATATAAGGTGAGTTTCATGTGGTGGACTTTCATTTCCTGTGAAAAGAACATAACAAGAGACCCCTTTTCTCCCAAAACAATGAGCAGTCTGAAGACGCACACACACACTAGCACATACTTCCTTCAGTGTCCCCGGAGTGATGACCAGCCGGTACGTGATGTAGGTGGGGATGCAGATGAAAGACGAGGTCCCTATGCAGTAGCCCAGGATGACACTCCAGTGAGGGTATGTGTACTGGAAAAGTCGCAGCTGTGGCGGGCTCATCAGAAAACTGCAAATGATGAACTAAAACAGAAATTCCAAGAAACATTAGAAATCTTAACGATATCTGAGCAGCTCGAGACAGTTCTGATACCATGACCACCAAATGTAAAGCTAAGATACTTTGGGGAAATTCCCAAAATGTGACATATCTTAAACTGAACTCTGGCACACAAAATTCACTGATTTCTGTGCCTAATTATCTGCAAAAAAAATAAAACAGCCAGATGCTTATCTTGATTTTTCCTCCCCACCTCCCACATCAACTTCCGCAGTGGGGATGCAAAGATCTCAGAATGCTATTTAAAGAAGTCACAGTACCCACTTCAGGGCAAAGGGGAAGGGATTGGCGTCCATCAGAAGTGGCTTGGACCCCTCTTATCAGACCTGGGGGCAATGAGCCAGGGGACCTGACCCCAGCCCCTGCCAGGCCTACGGCTTCCTATTTCTCTCTGCTATGCTTTCGTTTCTTCCTGCATTCCTGAGCTGTGATTGTTTTTTGTCAGAGGGAAGTTACCTAAGACCAGGAGAGATAATAAGGTTCCCAAGACCTGACGAAGACTTGGGCTCCTGGGCATGTGTTCCTTCTGTCCCCTTCCCTGGGCCCTTTGCTCTGTCCATTAAGCACCTTGGCCTGGGGTTTCAACAAGGATGGCTGTGCCATGAGGCTGCTCAACAAGGAATGACCGCCTGCCACAGGCCCTTGTAATTAAAGGAATAAAGGAAGGGAAAAGCAGCTTACTACATTTTTTACTTGAATATTCAGTGAAAATTTTGACCAAGAAAAATTCTACGGTGTGCTCCCAACACTCAGTTTATGAGTTTTCTTCTTTCAGTTTGGTTTCCAGAGAGAGTGTAAATATCGGTTTTTGCCTAGTAACCACTGTGCTGAAACAGTTATTGCTCTTGATTTAATTTTATTTTATTTCATGGCCATGAAGAAGACAGTAATGTAAATTATTTGTGTGGTTAAACATCTATTTATATCTTTTTTTCTTTGTCCACAGGTAATAAAACGGGACACTGTTAAACACACATCCATCTTCCAAGCAGTGTTATCCTGAGTCCAGCGGGCAGCTTTCCAAACAGGAGCGTGGCCAGACACAGAGCTTTCTCTGGCCTCACTGTCCTCACTCCCACACTGACTACCAAGGAAGGTGGTTTGGGAACAGGGGAAAGGGGAGTCTGGTTAGGAGCTATCCCTGCGCCTCATCCTGATGCCGGGCATGAAACCCAGCGCAGTTCAGGGAGGCCCCAGGCTCTCATCAAGGCCAGTAAGGGTTGCGTAAGACACCCTTTTGCGTGCCCCAGCCTCTCCTTGCTCATATACAATATTTTCTTTTTTTGTAACTTGGCTTCAGTGAAAAAGAATATTTTTAGTAGGCTACTCATTGTTTACCTAAAGCAGCCATAAAAAGCCCAGAGCAGGGCATCTGTTAAGTAAACCCAGAAGTGGGAGACAGACTTCCCCCTCCACAGCGTGCCCCAGCGCACTTGCTTTTAGGGGAAGTGACTAAGCGAACATCACAAGAATTATTAGTAACGTGCTTGAACCCACACCCGGGCCTGGGTTTTGCTGGGCACCAAACCTCACTGACCGCACAGCAAGAGTTCACCCAGTCTGCTAGGCAAGCAGCAGTTCACAGAAATGAAGATAGTAGAGGCCTGGAGCCAGGACTGGGGTGAGGCATGTGAGGTGCTCGGCCCAGGCCCAACACTTCCCGGGGGCAGGGGGCAAAACTTCAGTAATTGAGATAAATAATACTGGAGTGCAGTGTGGTAAAAGGACAGAATCTGACAGGGCCCGAGTAGGGTAAGGTGGGTGAGGTACAGAGTCGGATCCTGTCCCTATTTAAAATGTTGATATTGCGTTCATCAGGAATATTTTCTGCGTTAATTTGGTTTTTAAAAAGCATTGCAATAAAATAGCATTTCTCTTGATTACTGAGATTTTGGGCGTCCCCTTAAATCTGATGCCCGTGCTGAGGGCCTTGGTTGCCTCTCCTGCATTTCAGCCTGTGTGTGCGAGAGACAAACAGGACTTCTTCCCTCAAGGAACTAATCCAGTGTGTCTCTCCTTCCTTTGAAAAACAAATGAAAGGATTTAAGTAGATTACCGAGAAGCATTGGTAATAATATGAATTAATAACCCATTTACGTCAGGGCTTCTGCTTCTAATAATGGCAGGCTAGGTGATTCAGACCAACTGCTCATTGAAAACAACAAAAATTTCTGGACTTAAAAATATATATGCTTTTAATTTATCTAAAAGCGACAGGGAATTGACAAGGTAATAAGGAACTATCGGACCGAGACTTGCGGGGACGCTGGAGCCCAGCACCCACACCATAGAACCAGGCCCTGACGCTCCCTGGGCTTGGGCTGGCTTTGGTTTTGGAAACCTCTGCAGTCCTGGGGAAGGGACGCAAGTCAAGGAGGGATTCTGGGGAGGCACGTGCAGCCATGCAAAGGCAAGGTGAGCCTATCACTCATCTCGTAGATTAACGTGTGCTATAAAAAGTACAAAAAATAAAGGGCTGCCCTGAGAAAGTCAAACAGATCACAAAAAGGGCTGCTTTTAAAAAGGAGGAAGGCACGGCTGGACGCCAAAGGCAGAGATGATCTAAGGCACAGGGCGGCCCAGACACTCCTAATGAGCTGGAGCTAGACTAGAGGAAGTCTAATGAAGTTTCTGGCTCTCAAAGATCAAAAAGGCAACCCCCCCCCCCAAAAAAAATGAAAGTACAGATGAATGAAAGAACAGGACATGGTCCCTGCTGATGTGCACGGCGTCACTTCACCCCAGGCTGTCTCCGGGCACACTTGGGATGTTAGCAGGGCACTTCCATCTTTGGGCAAATATGTCCTTCAGGGGGACACCAGGAGGCAACGCAGGGGCACGTGCAGCAATGATGAAACACTGGACACAGCTGGGCGGATGGGCCACCCTTGCAACTGAACTTTCTCACCCAGGTCCTCTGGCAGTAAATGGATTCTACTTTTGATTTAGGTCACGCTTGAGAGCCTTTTTGTGGGGTGTCTTTAAGAAAACGGACAAGGATTATCACTAGGACCCCACCCTGAGCAGCATAGTAGATTCTTCCTGGGCCCTCAAAGGTTCTTGTCATGTGACCTGGGGCCCTTTATTTAACATCTCTAAGCCTCAATTTCCTTAAATGTAAAATGGGGTATTACAACTATACTACTCCATAGAATTTTGTGAGGATTAAGTTTTACACCAAGTCTGGCCTGGCACTTAACGTTCAATAAATGTTATTTATTGTTATCACTGAATAGGAGAGTAAGCAATAAGGTGACTCAAACCCAGACGTGGTGTCAGAAGCCAGAAGAGTGATTAACAGTGGCGGGGATGGGGACAGTGACTGAGGGGGACACAGAGGGGCTTCTGTCGTGTTTTTGTTTCTTAGTTTTATTTTGGGTACAAAACTGTGCTCAATTTATAAAATTTCATGGATTTGCACTCTTGTCTGTGTGTTTGTTATACTTCAATAAAATTTATCTTTTATAGTGTTTGAGTGGATCTTTCTCCAGGGCTGAAAGGAGAAGGGAAATGGCAACTCACCAGGAGAAACAGAGGGCTGACGGCTACCCAGCAGATCCTCCAAAACCATCCAGGGCTGAAGCCCAGCATTTCCTTCACGTCGCTGCAGAACTGAGTGATGCCTAAAATTATCCGGAAGAGAAAGACTAATTGACTGCGAGGGGACAGGGATTGTCCGATCCCTTGCTTCTCAGAGAAAGGGTTGGCTCTGAAAATTCTCACAGACGGGGCTCAGGGCGCCAATCTGCTCTGACTGTGGGACAGGGAACTTGTCACAGAACTGCATTTCATAGCGAGCAATGTTCTTTCTACGCAGAGTGGGCAGGTAGGTGGACATTTGGGGAGGGATCTGAAGCTCCCTCTTGGTGCCCACACTGCCTTTCTAAGATCCCAACATGTATTTTATTTTATTGGTACTGCAGAAAAGAAAATTAAATTTTGTTTAGAAATGACAGACCCCCTTGACAGAGACTGACTTTGACCATATAACCATGTATCAAAAGCTTCCCAAGAGCAAATTTTAACCACAGTACGGCCCAATCAGTTGCCTATTCATGGTCAAGGTTCTTCTATAAGAGTAACTGGCATAGAAGAGAGAAGAGGGATCTGGTGAGAAATTGAGAAGGGGCAGGGAGGTTGCTCTGCGCTCACTCCCCTGAGAGCGTCCAGCAACACCCGGGGTAGGTCTCTGGTGATTCACACACTTGAACTTTGTCATCTGAGTTGAGAGGACTAGAGAGGACTTCATTTTAAAAAACTGGACTCATGTGCTACTGAAAATATGGGGGCCCCTTCTTCATATTATGCACAACGACAAACATGCTAACGCTGTTTTATCATCATAGAAACTAGGGAAAAACACATTTTTCAGTATGAAGTAATCACTTCTTGATTTTAAAGATGAAGAGAGCCATCTCTGAACCTGGTTGTCTTCACTTCAATTGCCTGTGTCCTCCCCACCCCCACCCCGGGGCTCCTGGGACCCCTGCCCACAGGCCGAGTCAGCTCACTCTCTCCACTCCTGGTGGTTTTCATCCTTCTCGGATTCCATCCCAGGGTCAGAGTGGGCTTTTCGGGGGCAGACAACCCAAACAGGAACACTCTTGCCTCTTCCCTAGAACATAGTTCCTAAACTCTGTCTCAGGGCTCTGGAAGGAGCTCTTGCTTGCGAAACGTAAATTGAGGGCCACTGTATAGAACAGTAGGATACGGTTCACTCTGCAGACGCAGTCACCGTGCACTGGTTCTTTGCGTTTGGTCCAATTCTTAGCGCCAGTCAGAGTGTTAAGCCTCCACGTGGATGAGCTAAGGGGAACCGCTTCCGCCTCTCTCCACTGGGGAAACATTTAAACTCGGAAGGAAAACATGTCCTCCCAGGACAATGAGCAATCTGCTGTGGAGAGTGCGGAGGAGGCGATGACGTGTTTCTGAAGAAGGCACTCAGCTGAGCTTCCCTTTCAGATCTGCCGGGAGGTGACACGCCCTGCCCTTTCCTGAAGTCAGCCTTTCTCGTTCCTGGTGGCTACCGGCTGATGTCTGCGGAAAGGACGGAGGCGGGTGGGAGGAGGTGTCTTACCATAGAACCAGCACACGGCGACTGCTTCTATCAGCACGACAGTGAGCACAGCCGGCCCCGTGGCATATTCCTCCAGCAGCTTCACCACGTAGGCCCCTCCCTGCAAATGAGATCACCACCCTGGATAAGGGCCCTCTGGGCATTGTCTCCTCTACCATAGAGGCCAGAAGAAGCTTCTTAACTAAGGATAATTCTGGAAAATTCCCACCTTGGGCCCCACAGAAGTATCTGAGAGCCTGCCTCTTAGACCGGCCTTCTCAGAACGGTCTACCCCTTCCCACCCCTTCCATTTTTAATCCTCACCCAAGGACATGCCTATTTATTTTAGAGAGAGCAAGAGACATATCAGTCGGGTACCTCCTGTACACACCCTGACCAGGGATCAAACCTGCAACTTCTTGTGTATGGGATGATGCTCCAACCAACTGAGTCACACAACCAGGGCTCCCCACTGAGTTTTAAAAGACAAACTCAAATGGACCTTGATCTATGTTCAACTTTGTTCAACTTACCAAAAACCTACTGCATATTCATTCTACCTTAGAGAATCTGGGTCCCTAAAGACTGAATCTAGGAGATCGCACAATACCAGACCCACCAAGCGCACAGATCACTTTGGGCTTCTGTCCTAACCCCCAGATCCCTTGGGTCCTGCTCAGAGGCCCAGCACCCTACTGAAGCTTCGCAGACACTGGGGTCACCGTTCCAAGAGGCATATCTGCAAAATCTGCCTTGAGTCAGGACAGAAGCCCAGGTTTCTGTGAGTACTATCTGGTGCAATGTTGTCAAGAATGCAGCCCTGAGGACTGGAATTAAACTGGAAAAGCAACCTTTAGGTTTTCTCCAGATACTCTGTCAAGCCTGAAATTGAGTTGGATCTACTGTAAAATGCAAAGAGCCTTCAGATGCCTTACAGAAAGTCTGCAGACAGATGCCGCCAGAAACGACTCTTTCTTTTTATCCTTGATGACAAACCTTTTTTTTTCCCAGAGGTCCCAGATTCTGTATTTTTATTTTATTTTATTTTATTTTATTTTATTTTATTTTATTTTATTTTATTTTATTTTATTTTATTTGTTGTTCAAGTATAGTTTTCTGCCTTTTACTCCCAGCCCAGCCCACACTCCCCAGCCCTCCTATTTCCACCCCCCCCACACCCTAGTTTTTGTCCATGTGTCCTTTATACTTGTTCCTGTAAACCCTTCCCCTTTTCCTCTGATCTTCCCTCCCCTCTCCCCTCTGGTCACTGTCAGCCTGTTCTCTATTTCAGTGTCTGGTGACAAACTTTTTATAAGCCCTCCCTTTGGCCCGAAAGCCATGTGGGATGGAAGGAAAGGAACAGCTTCTTGTACGTTCTGTTGCCCCCAGGGAGGCTGACTCAAAGCTGAGGGTCGTGGTACTCACGAAAGTCAGGGTGACCAGGGACCCGAAGAAGCAGGTAATGACCACACAGAGCACAAACCACTCCCGGCGCTTGGACCAGATGTGCGGAAACTCATCCAGCACAGCTGTGATCACCCCCTCCAAGCCTGCAAACTGACAGGGGCACACAAATGGTCACAGGGGAGGCTTTGGGACAAACCTGTTACCTTCTAGGACAGTGAACAAGAGGGAGGGGCTCAGATTGCCGAGTGACCCGTCGAGCTGATTGGGACCTGTTCCCCCTTCTCGCCAGCTACTCACTGGAAATGCCTTTTCCTGTTTACACTGTCATTTAGAACCAATTCCTAACAACATGAAGGAAAGAAAATAGAGCACACGGACAGGGCTTTTTCAGGTGAGGTCTCTTGGGGAGACTTTGGTTGCACCAGAAAGGCCAACTCAAAGCTGAGACTCCTACACTAAGTGCAAGGCACTGAGGTGAATGCTGGGTGGCAGGGCACTGAGACACGAGAGTGATCTTGCCTTGCGTGGCCTTGAGGTGCTGCCGTCTGCTCAAGGGACAGTGCACAATAAGAACAGTGGCCATATGCAGAACCCCTGGCCTGCGCCTGTGTATGTACACACAGATAGTCATTACCCCATTAATCCATCACCGGCTCTCTCAGGTGCCAGAGGGTGGCACATGCAGTCAACGAGGAGTGAAAAGGGGCTGGGGGAGCAGCAGCGGGGAGCAGCCAACACCTCCTGGGGTGGCCATCGGAGGGAAGGGGCATGACTTCCTCTTTCTCCTCCCCTTCCTCCCCCCTCTTCCCCCTCCTCCTCTTCTTCCTCCCAGAGGCAGATTTCCCTCCCCATCCACTCACCGTGCTGTCCAAGCCCAGCGTGATCAACATCAAGAAGAAGATGATGGCAAAGAACGTGGATGCCGGCATGTTGGCTATGGCTTCTGCATATGTGATGAAGAGGAGGCTGGGGCCTGAGACAGAGGGGAGAGAGTAGGAGCCCACAGTGTATTCAAGGCCCCGAGCACTATGGCCTAAATACCTGCAAAGTTGAGATCTCCAAGGCATTACATTTCTCTAAAATCTTTGAAAATTTTTAAAGAAACATTTAGAAATTACAATGTTAGATATTGGAAATATCCAAAGAGCAGCAAAGCAACTCAGTGGGAGCAAGGGACTTAAACAGCACCAGGGCCCACCTGCATCTCTGGCCACCTCGGACACATCTTCCTTCCTCATCTCGGCCATGTAGCCAAGCACCGTGAAAATGACAAATCCTGAAACGAAGCTGGTCATGCAGTTCACCGCGCTGGTCACCAGGGCATCTCTGGAGCGAAAAACCCAAGGGGCGGAGTCATTTGCAAGTCAGGGGTCTAAGGAGCATCTGTCTCCAGCTGAGGCAGTAGGGAGCAGGCTGAGCTCACAGGGACTCCAAGTCGGTCCTGGTGTCCCTTCTCCTCCCCCCTGCACTTGGCCTCTCAGATGGGTTGCATCAGCCTTGAGACACACAAGCTGGCATCCTCATGGCATGGAGGACATCCTCATGGCACAGGAGGGGTGGTGTTAACTATGGGCCTGTTGGGAGCCAGCACAGCACATGCCTCTCACCAGCTTGCTCTGCAGCGGGGCCTGGACTGGAGTGAGAGCCAGCAGTGGGCCTCGGCCTCACGCTGGTGAAATCCTCAGATTTAGACTTTTGACGTTTCATGTAAATGAGGTTACCACACAGCCACAGGGATATCCTGACACTTTGAACAGAAGACCTCGCCACAAGAACTTCCGGCTGGTGTCCCCTACACAAAGCCACATTGCTTCGGGCCACATTGCATGTGAATTGTTTTTTAAAAAAATAAATTCTGTAACTATCTTATGAATAGCATACTTCCATTGCTGCACATTGCCATCTGTGATAGAACATTGAAACAAAGTCAGCTCTAAAGATGATGAGTGACACCTAAATCACTCTGTTTTGTCAACACTTCTGCAGTGAGATTTTTGCCACAAAAATTGTGGCATTTTATGTTGGTCAAAATAGTTTAATCATTATACATTTTGTGTACATATACATAAACAAATTATCACGTTACAGTTGTGTTAAATACGAGTCAAATCTAAACACTTAGTGTCTGTTGCAACTTTTGTAAACCTGCTTTAAATTTTCTTAATTAATTTTTTTCTCCCAATGCTTATCAAAACAAATCCTTGCATATCTTATTTGGAGAACTGCAGTGTTTTTTTAAAGATTTTACTTATTCATCTTTAAAAAGAGGGGAAGGGAAGGAGAAAGAGAGGGAGAGAAACATCGATGCTCGAGAGATACATCAATCAGTTCCCTCTCACACTCCCCCAGCCGGGGACCTGGCCTGAAACCCAGGCATGTGCCCTGACTGGGAATCAGCCAGCGACCTTTCAGTTCACAAGCCAGCACTCAATCCACTGAGTCACACCAGCCAGGGCTAATTTTTTTTAATATACAGAGACTGTCACAAAACAGAAGCAGCCTGGGGCCTCTCTCAACCCCTGAGCGGCCCGGGTGAGGCTCTGGCCATGGGTGAACAGGTCAGGGACCGGTGGCACCCCTGAGTGTCACAGTGTCAACATGGCCTGAGCCCAGCCTTCCTCCAGACCAACTCACTTACAACCCACTTTTAAGCTTCACCTGGGGAGGGGGTGCCCTGATACTCACTGATAACAGTTGTTGTTGAATTTGTTGTAGCTAGCAAAAGCCAGTAGGACCCCAAAGCCAGGACCAAGAGAGAAGAAGATCTGAGCGGCAGCATCCACCCACACCTGGAACACAGCAGAGGTAGGGTGAGGGCCAAGTCCTGGGCTGCCGCTGGGCACCAGCAGGGCCCGCACGCTCACGCCCTGGGGTGGCTATATGCAGACACAGGCAGCTCTCAAGGCTCATCCCAGGGGTGGCCCCATACCAAGTGCAAGCAAGTAGGATTTCTCTCCCATCATGTAGGCATCAACCAACCCAGTGACCTCAACTGTACTTTTCATGCTGGCGTTTCTGATTTAAAGCATTGTCACAAGACTTGCCATTGCACCCAAAGTTTAGCTGTTGCCACTATCCTATTCGGAGGACTAGCTTCACTTAATAAAATGACAGATAGGTGCACATCGTTTCCCTCATGGCCTTACCCCCGTCTCCAGCAGTTTCTGCCAGTTGGGTTTCAAGTAGTAGAGAACACCCCTCCAGGCTCCGGGGAGGGTGGCGCCCCTCACCAGCAGGACCAAAAGGATGATGTAAGGGAAGGTGGCAGTCACCCATACCACCTGTGAGCAAGGAAACCCAGGTTGTCACCATGGGGAAGCTGGTGTCCTTTATTTTTGAAAACCTCCCAGATAGGAGATCCATCTTTCTTTTCCCTGCAATTTTAGGGGGCAGGGTGGTGTGGCAGAAAGATCACAGCCTTTAGAGCCCGCCAGGGGTCTGACTCACGGCTTGCTGATACTAGCTACCTCTGAACCCCCTCCCCTCCGGTGAAGTGGGGAACGTGTCTAGCAGGGAACAACTGGCCAGTGCACGTAAAGCACTGCACTCAGTCCACGATGGGCTTTCAATAAATTATTGCCACAATTATTGATTGCGACATTGCCAGTGGGTTTTTTAAAAAAGGAATTAAAAAAAAAAATCATGTACTGGTTCTTGGGATTGACCCATTTCTAGAACTTTCTACCACACTTGGTGAGGAGAGACTGAGTATCATGGAATGAGTTCGGTATAGGAGGAAACGCTGTCCCCCTGTCTGTCTGCACCCGTCTTGGCTGCTGAGTCTGAGTTTGAAATGCTCTGGGGCTCCCTGGCAGGCCTGGGTCAGCAGAGTCTTCCTCACCTTGCCAGATGTTTTGACACCTTTCCAGATGCTGAAGTAGATCACAGTGAAGATCAGCATGATACAGAGGGCAAGTTGCCAGCTGATGCCCCCCAGGTCCTGGAGCCCCTTAGACCGGTGGATCTGCAGCACGTGGCGGCTGGGGTGAAAGAGAAGGAGAGGCCCATGAGATGGCCAGAACTGCCAGCAGGGCGCACTGCCGGTCACACCTGCAGGAGGGCGCCAGGGGAAAAAGTGGCCACCGCACTGCAAGCACCACGTGGTCACTAAGCCTCAGCCAGGGCTGGGACTGGCTCTTGCCTGTCCTGAAGGAGAGGCCAGCACCTTCAGCGGACCAACCTGAGAAACGCACTCAGCCCAGAGGCAGATTTCCAGCGCTCTCCTGTCCTGGCTCGGACCTGGCCAACCAGGAAACGTGACCGACATGACCGGCCTGGGAGGAGGTGAGGATTTGTCTGCGTGGGCGGTGGGCCACTTTCCCACCCAAATGAGCACTCCCTTTGGGCTGCCGTTGCCTGAAGTTCCAGCGTTAAAGAATACGCCCTGCTGCATCATCTTCTTTCAAAGGGTAGCTCCCCCATGAGGTGAGCACATAAAACCAGGAACTATGTGAATAGTTCCAAACTACTGAAGAGGTCAGAGGCTTTGCTTCTGTGACCCCAGCTGAGAGGAGGGCCCAGGAGGAAGGGCGGTTTCGAAGCAGGGGAATAAGTTTGAAATGTGAAGGTAGGGACCACCCTGGCAGGACACATTGGGAAGGACCAGATGGCCCAGAGGGCCAGGGAGTGAAGCATTCAAGGCAGTCCCTCAACTCCAGCTACTGCTCCTGACGCCAAACGCTGGGGGTGTGGCCTGCCCTCAACAGACCACCCCTCATTTCTAGGCACTTACGTGTAAAATTCCTCCGCAGGGGACGTGGAGTGGAGTGTCCAGGTGATGTTGCCCTCCGAGAAGTAGTTGGTGCAGTTGCCGGTGTTCCAGGAGTTCTCGCAGCTGGTCCAGGGCAGCCGGTCGGTGAAGGAGGAGACGAGGTAGTAGAGCGCCCAGGCCATGATGGTGTTGTAGTAGGAGGCGATGTAGAAGGCAATGATGCAGATGGCGTACCCGATCCCTGGGACGGAGGGCGAGGGGGGCCTGAGAGTGAACGGCAGCCCTACGGAGAAAGCCTGACACGGCCTTGGAGGGTGCTGTAGTGGGGGGAGGGGAAGGGGGAGCGGGGTGCCACTGGCTTCATTCCCCAAAGACTCCGGGGTGGGGGGTGCGGCAGCGGAAAGGTGGCAACTGGTAAGTGACTTATCCGTATTTGCAAGGTTACTTGTGTTTCAGAAATTGTGTGTGCGCGCCGTTAATGCTTTATGTTTTTTCTATTTAGTTTAAATTGCCCTTTATTCTGTTTCCCTTTAACATTCTTACACCGCTTGAACAGTCAAAACTTAATTACTGTACTCAAGTTATCTCCCAGGGTCACCGAGGGCCTGACTGATTCCAGAAGGCCCCCAGTTCCCCCCTGCCCCCCCGCCATGAATGGAAATCACCACTTCCCTGAAAAACCCACCGCATACCCACCCACTCAGGCCTTTCAGTTACCTTTGAAAATCGGGCAGATTTTCCTCCATATGGAAATGCATCCGTTTCGGTGGTACTGGCCCAGTGCGAGCTCCATATAGAAGAGCGGGATTCCCCCAAAAATGGTCATGATGGTGTAGGGGAGCAGGAACGCCCCTGGGGCAGATGAAAGACAGTTTTACTCCTGGCCCGCATCTGTCCCAGGAAGGCCCCAGTGACCCACACCAGGGGCCACGCTGAGAATCACAGAGCCACCTGACACTGGAGTGCCACGAAGTCACCTTACCCTATGTGACCTCATGCTCTGCTCCCCTGGCAGTGGTGCTTGCCAGTAGTAGGAGGCACAGCTCCGTGGCGGAAGTGAGGTTTAGAGGAGGCAGAGAGGAAGTTGAAAGAAAGCTGGGTGTGGGAGTCCACAGAGCAGGCGCTAGGACCAGTTCCACTTCTAACTGCCTGGCGGACCCGCGACCATGTCCCCTTTCTGAGTATTTCCTCCCCTGTAAAATCACAGAGCTGAGGAGAGCCACCCCTCATCATCACTGCTGGGTTTAAAAACACCTACCCAGCCAGCCTTCCTGAAGCAGAAGCTCCAGGTAGGGGTATAATAGAAAAAAATTAGGCTCTCCAGGTGATACTGATGCAACCAGTACTCAGACCAGCGCTTGGGACTGATCTCCCGTGTCAACCTGTAGAATAGCTGTGATAATCTACAAGTCACTGAATTAGTATCTTTGTCCATCAGTTTTATGCCTGACTCCTGACACTTGATTATTGATAGTTAGCTACTTCCCATAATTCCACTGTGCCAGAAGGCTCCCACCTGAGCCACTTTTGCAGGTGTGGCTGAACAGAGTGCTTTGTCACACACTGAGAAAGGGCAGAGCTCCTGCATCTCTGGCAGTGCTGGTGTCGCCTGGCTCTCATGGCTGAGGCAGAATGTGGAGATGCCAAGTTAACCATCAGTCAGCTGCAGCCTGAGTTTTAGCCCAAAGAATGGGTTGGCTTGATTTTTCCCAGACAAACTTTCCTTCTCATGAAGTGCTTTGAACCTAGGAATCTGAAGTCATTGCAGCTCAGACAGGTCCCACCTATCTTACAATCACTGTGGGGAAATCTGGATTGAGAATAAGAGCCACAGTGTATTGTCTTGGGGGCATTTGTCCAAAGGGTTTGCTTGCCTGGCTTCACTGTAGGGAATGAGTACAGGGGAAACAACACAGGTGACCCAGCCTCTAAGTAATGATTAGGCTAGAGGTGAGTCCTCTCACACTGGAGAGGTGATTCCAACCTCCACTCCTCCCAGGCAGGGAGAGCTGGGCTCCCCTTCCTGCCCTGGGAACAAGAATCGTCTTTGCAGCTACGTATGGACAGTGGCCGGGTAGCTCAATTGGTTAGAGCATTGTCCAAACCCACCAAGGTTGCAGGTTCTGTCCTTGGTCAGGGTACACACAAGAATCATCCAGTGAATGTACAAGTGGAACAACAAATCAATGTTTCTCTCTCTCCTTTCCTCTCTCTCAAAAATACATAAAAATTAAAAAAAAAAAAAAAAAAAAAGACTCTGGGCCTGAGTTAAAACCCTTCTCTGATCTCACACAGGTCCAAAGGCCAGGAGGGTCTGGACCCTAGAGCTACCTCCCAATTCTTCCTTACGCAGATCTACCCTCTCTGACTCCTCTGAGCAGAACCTCCCAGCAGGAGCGAAGAAGCTCAGCCCAGTGCTGTGGTCATCCCCACATCTCACTGGGTGGAGAGTGGAGCTTGGATAATGCAGGGATGAGAAGGGAGCTCTTCAACAAATGGAGGACGGGTGATTTTGAAAATCTGCTGAGGCCAGGTTTGGGAGAGTTCATCCAGCTTCATAGCCCAAAGAGCCTCAGACAAGCAGACTTCAAGTGTTGGCTTACTGGAGATTTTTTTCATTTAGGTAAGCTTCTAAATCTGAGCAATCCTGTTCCCAAACTCTTACCAGTTAAACAAGATAGAAAAGATACGACTTATCCTCTGGCCTCCTAAGAGGCTCTACAAACCACCCCCGGGTCAGAGCCCCTGCTCGTGGCCCACAATACTGACCCCCTCCATTCTGGTAACATATGTAGGGAAAGCGCCAGACGTTGCCTAGGTCCACAGCGTAGCCAATGACTGACAAGAGGAAATCCATCTTCTTGCCCCAGGTCTCCCGTTCCCCTTGGTAAACCTCAGCTACTAGGGCGGCGGTGGCAGCTGGGATGGAGTGCTGGGTGTTGTTATCTCCTGCACTGGGGCTTGGAACCGCTGAGTACCCATTGGAGATCTGGCCGGACTCCGCCTTATCCCCAGGGGCAGGGACACCCTTCTGTAGAACTCCATTTTCCTGACAGTCTTCTCCATCCTTACACACTGACAGCTCGTTCTGGGAATTTAAAGGTGTGGTCTCCATCCTGCTGTCTAGTAGGTGGTATTGACGCCCATCTGCCAAAGACCAGAACAAAATTCTTGGTGCGCAATCTGTGGGGTCCTCAGAGCTTTACATCAATGGGGTGGAGGGCTCTGTTGGAAAGGCACACACACAGAGAATTAAATTAGGCATTTTTACTTGGTTTTGGTATTAACTCATCATACATCTCTTTTTTTTGCTTAATCCCTTCACCTTTTTCACCCAGACCCCCATTTACTCCCCACCCCCTACAGTTGTCAATCTGTTCTGTCTATGAGTCTGTTTCTATTTGGTTTGGTTTTATTTTGTTCATTAGAGTCTACATATGAGTGAAATCATATATTTGTCTTTTTCTGACTGGCTTATTTCACTTAGCATAATGCTCTCTGGGTCCATCCATGCTGTTGCAAAGGGTAAGATTTCCTTCTTTCTGACAGCTAAGTAGTATTACACAGTGCAAATGTCCCATAGTTGTTTTATCCACTCATCTACTAATGGGCACTTGAGCTGCTTCCAAATCTTGGTGATTGTAAATAACCCTCCACAAACATAGGTGGGTGCATGTATTCTTTTGAATGCATATGGGGTGCATGTATTCTTTTGAATTAGTGTTTTGGGTTTCTTTAGATATATGTCAGAGGTGGAATGGCTAGGTCATAAGGCAGTTCTATTTTTAATTTTTTAAAAAGATTTTATTTATTTATTTTTAGACTGGGGAAGGGAGTGAGAGAGAGAAACATCAATATGTGGTTGCCTCTTGGGCACTTCCCACTGGGGACTTGACCCACAGCACAGGCATGTGCCCTGACTGGGAATCGAACCAGTGACCCTCTGGTTTGCAGGCTGGCACTCAATCCACTGAGCTACACCAGCCAGGATGTAGTTTTAATTTGCATTTCTCTGATGATTGGTAAGATTGAGCATTTTTTATATGTCTATTGGCCATCTGTATATCCTCTTTGGAAAATTGTCTATTCAGACCCTTTGCCCATTTTTTAAATTGGGTTGTGCTTTTTTTTTTTTTTTTTTTTTTTTTTTTTTTTTTTTTTTTTTTTTTTTTTTTTTTTTTTTTTTTTTTTTTTTTTTTTTTTTTTTTTTTTTTTTTTTTTTTTTTTTTTTTTTTTTTTTTTTTTTTAGGCATTGTGTTGTGTAAGTTCTTTATAAATTTTGGATATTAACCCCTTATCAGATGTATCCTTGGTGAATATGTTCTCCCATTCAGTGAGTTGTCTTTTAATTTCGTTGATGGTTTCCTTTGCTGTGCAAAAACTTTTTAGTTTGATATAGTCCCATTTGCTTATTTTTTTGTTTGTTTCCATTTCCTGAGGAGATATGTCAGAAAAAATATTGCTATGAGAAATGTCTGAGATTTTATTACCATATTTTCTTCAATAGTTTTGGGTTTAACATTTAAGTCTTTTATCCATTTTGAATTTATTCTTATGTATGGTGTAAGAAGGTGATCTAGTTTGCTTTTTTTTTTGCATGCTATCTGTCCAATTTTCCCAGCACCATTTATTGAATAGACTATCTTTACCACATTGTATGTTCTTATCTCCTTTGTCAAATATTAATTGACCATAAAGGTGTAGGTTTATTCTTGGGCTTTCTATTCTGTTTCAATAATCCATATGTCTGTTTTTATGCTGGTACTATGCTGTTTTGATTACTATGACCTTGTAGTATAGTTTGATATCAGGGAGTGTGATATCTCCAACTTTGTATTTCTTTCTCAAGATTGTGGAGGCTATTTGGGATCTTCTGTGGTTCAATATAAATTTTGGGAATATTTGTTCTAGTTTTGTGAGATATGCCATTGGTATTTTGATAAGGATTGCGTTGAATCCACAGATTGCTTTGGGGAGATTGGACATTTTAATGATATTAATTCTTTCTATTCATGAACACAGTATATACTTCCATTTACTTTTATCTTCTCCAATTTCTTTCTTCCATGTTTTATAATTTTCTGAGTACAGATTTTTTACATTCTTGGTTAAATTTATTCCTAGGTATTTTATTTTATTTTTGATGCAAATGTAAATGAAATTGTTTTTAGTTTTTCTCTTTCTGATAGTTAATTATTGGTGTATAAAATGCAACTGGTTTATGGATATTTATTTTGTATCCTGTTCCTTTACTGAATTCATTTATCAGTTCTAGTAGTTTTTTGGTGGAATCTTTAGGGTTCTCTAAATACAGTACTATGTCATCCACAAATATGAGTTTTACTTCTTTCTTTCCAATTTGAATGCCTTTTATTTCCTGTTCTTGCTTGATTGTTGTGGTTAGGATTTCTAGTACTATGTTGAATAAGAGTGCTAAAAGTTGACATTCCTGTCTTGTTCCCAATCTTAAGGGACATGCTTTTAGTTTTTGCCTATTGGGTTTGTTGTATATGGCCTTTATAACATTGAATTATGTTTTCTCTGTTCCCACCTTGCTGAGAATTTCTATCATAAAATGGGTGCTGGATTTCACCAAATGCTTTTTCTGCATCTATTAATATGATCATGATTTGTATTCTTTATGTTGTTTATGTGATATATCACATTGATTGATTTGTAAATATTGCACCAACCTTGCATCCTCAGAATAAATCCCACTTGATCATTGTGTATGATCTTTTTAGTGTGTTGCTGGATCATGTTTGCTAATACTTTATTGAGAATTTTAGCATCTATGTTCATCAGGGATATATTGGCCTATAATTTCCCTTTTTTTGTAGTGTCTTTACCTGGTTTTTGGTTTAGTATAAAGCTGGCCTCATAAAATAAGCTTGGGAGTCTTCTTTCCCCTTGAATGTTTTGGAATAGTTTGAGAGGGATAGGTGTTAATTCTTAGAATGTCTGGTAAAATTATCCTGTGAAGCCAGGGCTTTCGTTTGTTGAGAGGTTTTTGATTACTGCTTCAATTTCATTAATTGTATCAGTCTATTCGGACTTTCTGATTCTTCCTGATTAAAGTTTTAGAAGATTGTATGTTTCTAGGAATTTATTTATTTCTTCCAGATTGTCCAATTTGTTGGCATACAATTGTTTGTAATATTTTCTTACTTTGTATATCTGTGGTGTCAGTTGTTAGTTTTCCTTTTTCATTTCTGATTTTATTTATTTGGTCCCCTTTTTTCTTAATGGGTCTGGGTAAAGGTTGGTCAGTCTTGTTTGTCTTTTCAAAAAACCAACCTTTTGTTTCATTGATCTTTTGTATTGTTAGATTATTTTGTGTATTTCTGCTGTGATATCTATTATTATTTCCTTTTTTCTACTCACTTTGGGCTTTGTTGTTCTTTTTCAAGTACCTTCAAGTGTAAAGTTAGATTTTTTATTTGAGCTTTTTCTCGTTTTTTGAGAGAGGTCCGTAATGTTACACATTTCCCTCTTAGGTCTGCTTTCACTGTGTGGGGTTGGTATGTTCTCATTTTCATTTAGTTCAAGGTATCTTTTGACTTCTTCCTTGATCTCACTGTTAATCCACTCATTGCTTAGTAACATGTTATTTAGCCCCTATGTGTTTGTGTGTTTTTCAGTGTTTTTCTTTGACTGGTTTCTAGTTTCATACCATTGTGATCAGAGAAGATGCTAGATATGATTTCAATCTTCTTAAATTTAATGAGACTTATTTTGTGTCCTAATATGGGGTTCACCTGAGAAAATGTTCCATATGAATTTGAAAAGAATGTATATTCTGATGCCTTGGAGTGAAATGCTCTGAAGATACCAATTAAATCTATCTGATCTAGTGTGTCATTTAAAGCTACTATTTCCTTGTTGCTTTTCTGTCTGGAAGATCTATGCATTGATGTTAATGGGGTGTTAAAATACCCTACTGTGACTATATTACAATTTCTCCCTTTATGTCCATCAAGATTTGTTATACATATTTAGATGCTCCTATGTTGGGGGCATAAATGTTTACAAGAGTTATATTCTCTTATTGGATTGCTCACTTTATCATTATGTAGTATCTTTCTTTGTCTCTCACTATACCTTTTGTTTTAAAGTCTATTTTGTCAGATAAAATATTGCTATCCTAGCTTTTTTTCCTTTCCATTTGCATGAAATATCTTTCCTCATCCCTTTACTTTTAGTCTGTGTGCATCTTTTGTTCTGAGGTGGGTCTCTTGTGAACAGTGTATACAAGGGCCTTGCTTTCTTATCCATTCAGTTACTTTATGTCTTTTGATTGAACCATTTAAGCCATTAACATTTAAAGTGATTATTGATAGGTATATATTTTACCATTTTATTCTTTTAACTATGTTGTTCTTTTTTGTCTACTTCCTCTTCTTCTTAAAGAAGGCCCTTTAACATTTCTTGTAATACTGGTTTGGTGATAAGAAACTCTTTTAGCTTTTTTCTTGCCTGGGAAACTCTTTATTTCTCCTTCAATTTTAAATGATGGCCTTGTTGGGTAAAGTAGTCTTGGTTGTAGGTCCTTGCTTTTCATCACTTTGAATATTTCTTGCCAATCCCTTCTGGTCTGAAATGTTTCTATTGAGAAGTCAGTTGCCAGTCTTATGGAAGCTCCCTTGTAGCTAACTCACTATCTTTCTCTTGCTGCTTTTAAGATTCTCTTGGTCTTTAATCTCTGCCATTTTAATTATGATGTGTCTTGGTGTGGGCCTCTTTGAGTTCATCCTGTTTGGAACTCTCTGCACCTCCTGGACTTGCTGTTTTTCCTTCACCAGGTTAGGGGAGTTTTCAGTCATTATTTCTTTTTTAAAAAATTGATTTGAGGGGAGGGAAGAAGGAGGAGAGAGAGAAAAAGAGAGAAATTGATTTGTTGTTCTACTTATTTATGCATTCATTGGTTGCTTCTTGTAAGTGCCCAAACTGGAGATCAAACTCACAACCTTGGCATATTGGGACAATGCTCTAATCAACTGACATACCCAACCAGGACACTCATTATTTCCTGAAATAGGTTCTCAATCCCTTGCTCTTTTTCTTCTTCCTCTGGCACCCCTATGATAAGGTTGTTGTTATACTTCATGTTGTCCCAAAGTCCCTTAAACTACCTAGAATTTTTTTAAAATTCTTTTTTCTTTTTGTTACTCTGATTGGGTGTTGTCTGCTACCTTGTCTTCCAAATCACTGATTCAGTTCTCTGCTTCATCCAACCTACTGTTTATTCCTTCCAGTGTATTCTTCCTTTCAGATATTATATTCTTTTTAAAATGTTACTATATTTTCATCTTTAAATGTTTTATTTATTTAATTTTAGAGAGAGGGGAAGGGAGGGAGAAAGAGAGGGAGAGAAACATCAATGTGTGGTTGCCTCTCATGTGGCCCCCACTGGGGACCAGGCCCGTAACCCAGGCATGTACCCTGACTGGGAATCGAACCAGTGACCCTTTGGTTTGCAGCCTGCGCTCAATCCACTAAGCTACACCAGCCAGGGCCAGCTATTATATTCTTCATTTCTGACTCATTTGTTTTTATGGTTTCTGTGTCCTTTTTCACACTGTTGTAGTTCTTCCTAAGTTCCTTGAGCGTCCTTATAACCAGTTTTTGAATTCTATTCTGATAAATTGTTTGCCTCCACTTCATTTAGCTTTTTTCCAGAGATTTCTCCTGTTCTTTCATTTGGGTATGTTTCTTTGTCTCCCCAATCTGGCTGCCTCTTTGTGTTTGTTTCTACATATTAGGTAGATCTTCCATCACTCCCACTCTTGGTAGGGTACCCTTATGTAGTAGTTGTCCTGGGAGACCCAGTGGCGCAGTATCGTCAATCACCTGAGCTGAGTGCTCCAGGAATGTCTCTTGCATGGGTTATGTGGACCCTCCTATTTTAATTGAGTCTTGATTGTTATTGGCCCTTTCATTCATGGGGTCAACGCTTAGACTGGCTGACTCTGAGGATCAACCCTGACCACAGTATGAGCTGTTGTGCAGGTGCTGACCTCGTGAAACAAAATTTGCCTCTGCAGGGTCTGGTGCCTGCCAAGATCTCTCTTTAGATATGCTGCTTATGAAGCTATTTGGATCCTGCTCTGATGTTATCAGAAGCTGGCCACTGGGTGTGTTGATTCTGGAGCCTTTGGACAGGGACTCTGGGGTTGGCCAATGTCAGACACTGTCTGTGACTAGCCCTGTACAACCTGTTTGGAGCTCCAACATGATCCAGTTTGTGGCTTCTTCTACTGGACCTGTGTGTACACAGGAAGGACCAAGCTCTATACCTAGGCCAGCTTTCACCAGTACCAGGCCCAGGGCCAGATCAACAAAAGTTCCAAGGCACTCTGAGATCCTCTTCCTCCTGTCTTCGCCTGCAGCTGCCTGTTAGGCTCAGTCACTGAAAGAGCCTCTGGCAGTACTTGAATTGCATGAGGAAGGTTCTTAGTGAGTCACTAGGTAAGGGCAAGTGGTGTTTACCAGATTGCTACAGGTTAAAACTTGATGCCAATGCTGGGCCTGAGGCCACTCAGCAAATGTCTCAGGGTACACCAAGTCTAACTGCCACTCTCTGGGTGCCTGCACACCTTTGTGATGGGATGGGCTTGAGGGACAGTGGAGGGAGTGGCCCCCATCCCAGAGCCACACAATTGAGTCTGTCCAGGGTACAGCCCAGACTTTGGAAGGGTGCAGCCACCAGTTGTTGGGAGGATGGGGCCGCCAGGAGCCTGGAGAGTGGAGCTAGCAGATCTCCTGTGAGGGGGAGGCATCAGTCAGGTTCACAGGAAAGGGGGGAATGCCCTCACCCCAAAGCCATATAACTTAGTCACTGACTACCCCCTGAGTCTGCCCAGACCTCAACCCTCTGGCCCAGGCAGGTGCCCTTCCAGCAGGGCACAAGCTCTGCAGGGAGGGGCAGCAGGAAGCCAGGAGGGTGGGGCTGTTGCATTCCCCAGGCTGATGCTGTTTGGAGGGGAGTGCTCCACCCAAGAAAGATGGCATCCGTGGTATGGGAGAGCGACTTAGCACACATATCATGGCAGCTGTCTCTTCATTCTCTCCCCAGAACCACAAACCCCAGTTCTCCTCACATGACTCTAGTCTGTTTTCCCTTCCTCCACCAGAGCCCAGGGTGAGTGGCTGCAAATGAGACCTTGTGCATTGGCCCTTTAGGAGGATGCCTGTGTCTCCAGCAGACTCCTGTCTCTCCCTGGCGAAGAGAATCCTCGCTGACTTTCACAGCCAGATGTCATGTGGGCACCTCTTCCAGGCTCTGGTGCTCTGGGCTGGGAGGAGCCCGGCTTGGAGTTGAGACCCCAGACATCTCAGGGGGAACCTCTGCAGCTGTGCTATCCCTCCTTAACTTCAGCCGCTCATGGGAGCGGGGCCAGCCCTTTATGCATCTCTACCCTCCCTACCAGTCTTGACGTGGCTTCTTCCGTAAATCCCTGGTTATAATACTTCTCTTTAGCTAGTCTTCAGTTTGTTGTTCAGGTTGATTGCTCTATAACTTAGTTGTAATTCCAGTTGGGTCCTGGGAGGAGGTAAGTGTAATATTCACCTACTCTGCTGCCATCTTGGATCTGCTCATCATACACTTTAATCTACATTAGTTAATAAAATTATAAGTGCATCTGTTAATGTAAGACATCCTATTTTCTATCTGAGAATCAATAAAATCAACTACATCTTTCAAACCTCAATCAATTAACTTGCAAAGGGAAAAATAAAAGAAACAAAAATAGACAGCAAACCACCAAGGTCCTGCACAGGCTTCATTTAAGAACAAAGTATTTGCTTCACTTTAGGACTGGAATCTCATGCTGGAGTTTACCAGTAACTCAGAAGAATGTAAGAGGAGTGCTCACATCACCTAGGCTCCCCAGAGTACTTACTCTGTCTCGGATGCTGTGCTGGGAAAAGAATAACAAATGAAGAGGCAGTTTCAGCCTGCAAGTAGGTAAGGACAGTCCTCTCCCTCATTTAAGCTGCATACTCAAAGTACATTTTATGTAAACGACAGATGTGACTTAAAGAGGAAAAGAGCAAATGATAGAAGTGAAAAGACCACCCTTGGTGAGGCACCCCCGCTCCTGAGCTGCAGACTTTTTCACTCTCTCTGTCACCCAGCTCTTAGAAGCCTTTGAGCACTTTCTAGCTGCTTCTGGCTGTGTCCAGTCCATCTGCCCTTCTCCTCTCTTTGTTCCCACTGTGGCTTTGCAAGTCCTAGTGGGTCTTACAAGGCACTGCTGCTCACCATTCATTCTTCTTGGCACTCCCAGCAGCTTCTGTGGCTAATCTACTTGTTATTCTGCAATAGGGGCAGCGGGGCACCTCTCATCCACAGAAGAAGAGCCAGGAAAAGGAGCTCGGTGGTTACAGATGCAGGCACAGCTGGTGTATCTGTCCCCACACGTGAGGAGGGCAGGGCCACCCTCCCTGTACCACTCACCCTGCCCCCAGTGTATCACTGCCATGGCCAAAGGTGCAGGGAAGTCAGCTCAGCTTTCTCTCTTCTGGACTGAGGTCTGAGATGTCAAACATGGGGTAGAAAGCCGAGCCCTTTTGGACTTTAAACCTATGGCCTGTTACAAAGTAGTAAACAAGCAATACCTTCCAGCTAACTTCATTTCTTCTGGGCCTGATCTTTTCAGACTCTGGAAACAGTGTGGAATTTGAAGCATGTTTCTGCTTAGCTCGGATCGTACACCTTTCTAGCAAAAGACACCCAGGGATGACCGCCACCCCTAGTCATGATGCAAAGGTTTATCCTGCTGCCCTTGCAAACCCAGCTGGGAGGATGGCTAGGAACAGGTAGCTAATAAAGAGGACAGTGAATGCGTCCTACCCACTCTGGGCTTTCAGTGGGCACAACTGAACTATCCACGCACGGAAGTGTAAAAACAAACACGTAGTGAGTGAAGAACTAGAACATGAAGTAGCAGATCCATACCAATGACCGCATACACAAGTATTGGCAGGGCTGAGACACAAACACCCGGGGACACAAGTAAGTGGAGTTTTATGTGTGTTGGGTTCTGTTTTCTGTACAACAGAAAATAAAAATGTTTAAGGAATTTATTGTTGCCAAAAATATTACAGTAACGAGAGAAACTGGTGCTGTGGAGCTAGCGCGTGCGCGTGTGCGAGAGGGGGTGGAGCAGGCGCCCTGGGTTCTACCTCGCCCAGCTGTTTGGCCCCCACCTACCCTGGGCACAAGGATACAAACACGACTCATAGAAAAATACAAATTTCTGCAAAGAACAGTCTAGATAAAACCCCATTCTTCTGTTTACGCGGCTGTCCAGCCTCTCCCTGCTTCCCACTTCCCTGGGGCCTCAGCTAGACTTGATGAAGTTTTAAAATAACCACACATCCTCGCACTCACCATAAGTATCTGTGAGGCCCAGGAATTTTTTAAGTTCATTTTTAAGAGACATCAATATGTTTAAATATACAGCTAAATGCCACGTGCACGTGGTGGTCCCTGGCTGTGCTGTCTGAAGAAGGCCTCTGCGCTGCTTGCTCTCTGGCCTCTGTCAGCAACATGCTCCCCACACTAAACGCCCAAGAACTGGAAGACCAGATGGCAGAGATAAAGAGCTTTACGATGAGTGCCAGATGGCCCTCAGCGACAGAGCCTGCCCCCAACTGAGGTCCCCCTTGCCTGATCTTTGTTTCTCCACCTTCCAAATTATACTCAAAATTTTCTTCCTCCTATCTTTCGTACACTTTCCTCTCATTTAAATTGAAGCTCAAAGAGCAAAGCCTCAACCAACCTTTCTCGGCACATCCACCGTGGTCTCTGGAAGGAAATCATCATCCCCTCCGAGGATGTGTCGGCAGGGGAATGAACATTCCGCCACACCAGCGACTCGACTCGTCACCTCCCTGCTGCGGGGGTCGGGTGATTTGCTCTAGGTTTCACTGACTTTCTCCCTGGGGTGCTCTGCAGGGAAGCTGAAAACTGTGTGTGCTGGCGAACTTTTGGGGGACAATGTGTGTTCATGAGAGCCCTCAGGGGCTCAGCCCCCACGGCATCTGAGCTTGGTTTCCTGGCACCTGTCACGAGCAGCTGCTCGTGAATATACACTATTCACAAGAATATACACTATTCCCTGTTTTTCTTCTGAGCATTACAAAGGCCTTGTTTCCTGAAATATCTGCAGAAATATCAGAAAATATTTTCCTGAAATAAACACACACACACACAAACCTATCAGCAGGCTAAGTTGGCCTGAGCTGTAAGAAAACATGTTAAGAGTGTCCCTCAGCCAATTTGTCACTTCAGGTTGCTTCTCCCCAGAGGCTGGCCTTTCTCCATCCAGCTCTGCTTTCTGGGGTTATCCTATTGTGCTTCCACTCCTGACCATAGAACCTGGGCTGCAAACACAGAAGTCACAGCCACTTGAAGCCACCAAACTGTCAGAGACACACATCTTTTCTCCAGTTCACTCCCAGGCCTCTGCCAGTAGATTACTAATCGATCAGCCACGAGCAGATGGCCTGGCCTGGAACCCCTTCTGCAGGATGCTGCCTGTGGACCCCGACTCCTTGCCCAGGTTCCCAATTCTACAGGGCACTGACCAGCCTTCCCCACCGGGCAGATGACAGTGATGGAGAGCAAGCGGCTCAAGAACAGAGAAGTTAGAGTGGTTCAGGTTGGTTTCCAAGAAATCTCTCTTAAAAGCTTTCTTAAATATCTTTAGAAGATATTTTTTATCATGCTGGATAGAGAGATTGCAAACGAGGTCAATATGATGGCTGTGACCCCCCTCCGCCAAGCAGGCTTTGAGTTTCTCCATGGCCAGAAAAAGTCCCGGAAGCCTTCCTTTGCACCTTGAATATATGCCGTGGTCCCAGAATGAGCAGGGACAGGCTGAGCAGGGACAGGCCCTGGGTGGTGCCATGTGACCCAGCTCCTCAGTGGGCCAACAGCTTGACAGGCAGGAGCCTCCTCCCCAGTCTCTGCACACCAGGGGCAGCCGAGGTGCAGTTGACGGTCTTCCTGTTCACACTCCTTCTTCTCAGCCCAGGGAGTAGAATACTTTGTCCCCACCTCCCTTAGTAAAAAGGATCATTTCTATTTAAACTTCTGATCAAATCTCCATTCTTCTTTCCACAAACCCTGCCTCTGTAGCCAGGGGGACCAGTATCTGAACAAGTGGTAATCTGTAATTACCGTTACAGTGATGAGTCACGTAACCACCCAGTTGTTTGGAAATGCCTGTCCCTTTGTGTCAGCACAATCTAAGCAGAAACACTACAGAAATGTTGGACTTTGGCTTCACACATGGAGATCAAAGTGAGTTCATTGACTTTAAGACGCTCAATTTCCACTTCAAAAACAAAACAAAACCACCATGAATTATGGGTCTACCACTGAGATAAGGTTAATTACAGGTCATATAGCCAAGTGGTAATTTGCATTCACTATTAGGAGGGAGTCTGAAGGTCCCAAGACACATACCTACCAAGGGTGACAGGAATCACAGAGGTGAGGCACCAACTAAAACGGTAAACACCAAGCCCAGCGTTCTGCTACAGATCCACCCTAACTGGGCAGCTATGTGAGGTTTGCCCGCTACGTGCTAGGTTCTCGGAGACAAGGCAGGCACAGTCCTGCCTTCATGGCGTTCAGGTCCAAGTCCAAGATCTGGTGGGAAAAACAACAGGACGCTTGAAGAGGGAGAGGCTGGAGCTGCTCTCCGTGCTGCGGTGTCTCCCACTGCGAGCCGAGGTCTCTGAGGACATGATGTGGCACATCTAGCCCTCAGGTGTTGCTTTCTTTTTTCTTAAATCCTCACTCGAGGATGTGTTTATTGATTTTAGGGAGAAAGAGAGAGAGAGAAACATCGATGTCAAAAACATCAGCGGGCTACCTCCCCATACTCACCCCATCTGGGGATCAAAGCTGCAACCTACGTATGTGCCCTGACCAGGGATTGAACCCGCAACCTTTTGGTGTACAGGATGACACTGCAACCAATTGAGCAACCCAGCCAGGGTGCCCTCAGGTTCTAAAAGTCTTCCTTTTGTTGCTATTTGTTGTCCAGTTTCTGTCATAAGTCCCTGAATTAAGTTGATTCTGGCTCACAAGCACTGCAGTGTAAGAAATGGGTTCGTATTTGTGGAAGAGACTTTTCTTTAAAGACAAGACCAAAATTAAAACTTCTGAACTTAAACTTTCAACCTGAAAGAATCAAGGAATAGCTATAATTCTGAAGTAGCTATCCTTATAAAGTAGTAAATAGTATTCTTATGACTACTAATGGACGGCACGGAAACATGGTAAGGTAGAAATATCTGATTTTGACTGCTGGGTTCTTTGCAGTGTGTGTTGTAGGTCAGAAGCCACAGGGACTCCCAGCTCACCTTTCAAACAAAATAAAGAGATTTCAAGATATGAATGGAGTAAAGAAAATCTGCTTGTTTTTGGACGTAAGTAGAAATGAACTCCACACACCCAGTCATCTCTTTATCCAAAGAATTCCTTGTATGAGAAAGTTTAATTTTTTGGAGAGGAATTAATAGGCCAAAATCCCCAGGGCCATTTGGGCTTGTAAGAACGAAAAAGGGTCTCAGTCCAGAACTTTCTCTGCCTGGAAGAAGATAGCTCAAGCTTCTCTCCACACAGAATGTAAAATCTAGAGGGTTAGCCCTTGGTGGTGGGGTTGAGATCACTCCAGAGGCTGGCCAAAAGTACAATGGATTATTCATTTTGACTTTAATAAAAAGAAATGGGTTTGGCCTTGATAGGCATGAATAGCCCTTCTCTAGTGAATACAAATGGCCAAATCCTGAGGTATCACTTCATATTTCCTGTGTGTCCACACCCATGGCTCTCCTGCCTCACAGATCTGCACTGGAATCCCAAATGTACCCCTTACTGGCTATGTGACTCTGGAGAGGTTGCTTAACCTCTCTGAGCTTCCATTTTCTTGTGTATAAAAGACCATTTATGGGGAAAGACCAGTTGTAGAAATAGAATAAAAGTATGACAAATTGCCCTGGCTGGAGTGGCTCAGTGGATTGAGCACTGGCCTGCAAACCAAAGGGTCGCTGGTTTGATTCCCAGTCAGGGCACATGCCTGGGTTGCAGGCCAGGTCCCTAACTGGGGGTGTACAAGAGGCAACCACACATTGATGTGTACCTCCCTCTTTTTCTCCCTCCTTTCCCCTCTCTCTAAAAATAAATAAATAAAATATTTTTTAAAAAAGTATGACAAATACTTAACTCAGTGAGTTGATGGTCACTATGCCATGCATGCATATGCAACCAATTCTACTTTTCTACTTAATGCTCCAGGCAGCAAAGTGGAGGCCCACAAGGCTGAGTGATTCATAGCCCCATGCACAACAAGCAGGCAGCTTGAGCCGGAAACTGGGGCCTCTATCCCCTTCCACTGGAACTCACTGGTCTGTGCTGGCTCCTCTCAGTCAGTGGCTTAGAGCTACCGGGAAACTTGTAAACAGCAGATTTCTGGGCTGCTACCCAAAGAGTTTAATTCAAGAGATGCATGTGAGTGCTGAATTTTCACAAGCAGTCCAGGTTTGTGAAAATTCACCCCACACCTTCATTCCCTCCAATGGCATGCCTCCTGTGACGAGGCCTGGCTTAAGTTTCTATCCCCCCCTCCATGAAGCTTCCTTTCACCACCACGGTCCAAGATGATCTCTGTCTACTCCATCATTCATCATTGATTATCATGTATCATTAGTATTTTGTTTGCTTGTTTTGCATATATTGGCTTTGCATTCCTTATACATCTCCATGCTCCATATTTGCTGAACTGACCTGTACGCGGCACAGCTCCTGGCACAGAAGGGCTATTTCAGATTTTCTGGGCACAGGACCTGGGAACCACAGATGCCATGCCAGCAGGTTTGGGCCTCAAGTGAGACACTCGTCTTTCTTCCTCAGGGTCCCATTCTCGGGGTCCTGCCCCTCCTGTTCTCATGCACCAGGAGGATCTGCTGTGCATCTTGGGGGTGGAGGGAAGACTGTCACCAACAATAATTTTAATGGACTATGGACTGGAAAAGTCTGACATGTCTTGGATTAAAGAAGAGCACAGGTGTGCTTTTTAGACTTTGAAACAAGCACCAGTGGACACACCCATCGACAGTCTATGTTCCGAATGTCTACTTTGTGAGTTGCTTGCTTAGAACTTACGTATTTTACCCACAGAAATAAAGGTTGTAAATGGTGGTTAGCCGCCTAAGCTAGTTTACAGAATCCGAGTTTAACCATAAAAATACTAAATTATCTAAAATGTGTGCTATAGAACACAGCATTGTTACCTACTACAAAAGGGATAGATTGACAGCGAAACTGATTAGGAGTTATTTATTTATTTTAACTTTCTTTCTGGTTCTTTAAAAACTATTTATTTATTTTTAGAGATAGAAGAAGGCGGGGAGAAAAAGAAGGAGAGAAGCACCAACGTGAGAGGGGGGCACCACCCCTGTTGGGGGCCAAACACACAACCCAGGCACATGCCCTGACTGGGAATGAACCAGTGACCCTTTGCTTCGTGGGATAACACCTGACCCATCGAGCCACATCAGTCAGGGCTCCTTCTGGTTCTTGAAGGAAACTAAATTGAAGGACAGAAAGACAAGGAAGCATAGAGACTACATGGATTCCCTGGAGGAGTCTTTTAGGCACCATTAAAGAGCTTTAGAAGTTGAATTTCCAGTCAAGATGACAGCACAGATAAACACAGCTCACTTCCTCACACAACCACATCAAAATTACAACTAAACTACAGAACAACCATTATTCAGAGCTGCCAAAAATCAAACCAAATGGAAGTCCTACCACTATGAAATTAAAGAAGAAATGTCATCGAGAATGGTAGGAGGGGAGGAGACACAGAAAGAGCTGGTCCCATACCTATATGTGATGGATAAAAATCCGGAGGGATATCTTAGGAGTGAGAGGTCCCAGCCCCACACCTGGGCCCTCAGCCCAAGGTTCCAGTGCCAGGAAGATAAGTCTCCATAATTTCTTGCTGCAAAAACCAGTGGGGATTAAGACTGCAGAAGGTAGAAACTGCTAGAATCCCAGGTAGTTCCTCTTAAAGGGCCCATGCACAAACTTACTCCACTTGCTATGAGTTCCAGCATGGGGACAGCAGATTGAAAGGCATCAGAGACATACAGGGAGGAACTGAATTGTTTCATGGCAAAAGCTGTGAAGCAGCTTTCTCCTAGACAGAAGTGCTGGCAGAGGCCATTGTTCCTTTTCTGAGTCCTCCCTCCAAAAGAGCTGGCAGCTAAGTGCCATATCTGTCTGAGACTCCACCAACCTGTCTCACGCTGTTGCCCCACCCTGCTGATTCTCTGAGGCTCCTCCCCATTCAATTTTCAGGCTCACCCAAGTTGTTTCCAGGCTTTTCCATACAAAAGGCCTGTCTTGGTCCATGCTTCAGATTTTCCTAAATTCTCTCAAACAAGCAGCATCTGACTTCAGATAGTTCCATCCTTCTTGGTAAGTGGCCCCAAGCCCAGTACTAGCAGTGACCAGCCTTGATTCACAGCTTGGTCTGTCCTGGGAACCTCCAAGCCTAGTACAAGTAGCAACCATCTGCAGATCACCTTGTAACTAATGCTGTGTGACCACAAACAGAACACAGGTAGTGGCTGACCTTGGACTTGGCAACAGCAATCAAGGCTCAACTACAATGGGAGGGTGTACACAGTCTACACAGTTGGTGCGCCTTGGGTATTCAGCTTGGGTGATAGAGGAGGCTGTGCCACTGGACCCTACAGAACACATACTGCATTAGGCAGGCCACTCTATCAAGCCTGGGAGATGTAGCAACTCTGCCTAATACATAGACACAAACACAGAGAGGGTGCCAAATTGAGGAGACAAAGAAACATGCCCCAAATGAAAGAACAGAATGAAACTCCAGGGGAAAAAAAAAAAAAATAGAGACAAGCAATCTAACAGATGTAGAGTTCAAAACACTGGTTATAAGAATGCTCATATAGGAAATTAGTGAGGACCTCAACATCATAAAAAAGATCCAGTCAGAAATGAAGGATACACTAAATGAAATGAAGAACAATTTACAGGGAAAAATGGTTGAAATAGAGTGGATGAAGCCAAGAATCAAATCAATGATTTGGAACATAAGGAAGCAAAAACAACCATGCAAAACAGCAAGAAGAAAAGAGAATCCCCCCAAAATGAGGAGAGTGTAAGTAGCCTGTGGGACAACTTTAAAAAATCCAACATTTGTTTCATAGGGGTACCAGAAGGAGAAGAGAAAGAGCAAGAAATTGAAAACCTATTTGAAAAAACAATGACTGAAAACTTCCCTAACTTGGTGAAGGAAATAGACATACAAGTCCAGGAAGCACAGAGAGTTCCAAACAAGATGGACCCAAAGAGGTCCACTCCAGGACACATCTTAATTAAAATGCCAAAGGTTAAAGACAAAGAGAGAATCTTAAAAGCAGCAAGAGAAAAGCAGTCAATTTCCTACAAGGGAGCCCACATAAGACGGTCAGCTGATTTCTCCTAAGAAACTTTGCAGACTAGAAGGGATTAGCAAGAAATATTCAAAGTGATGAAAAGCAAGGACCTACAGCCAAGATGTCTCTACCCAGCAAAGCCATCCTTTAGAATGGAAGGACAGGTAAAGAGCTTCCCAGTCAAGAAAAAGCTAAATGAGTACATCACTATCAAACCAGTATTATAAAATGTTAAAGGGTCTTCTTGAGGGAGAAGGAGAAGAGGAAGAGGAGTAGGAGGGGGAAGAAGAAAAGATCAAAACTATGAACGATAAGATGACAATAAATATATATCCATCAATAATTGAATCTAAAAACCAAAATAAATGAACAAAGCAGAACAGAAACAGAATCATAGATACAGAGAATGTTTTGATGGTTGCCAAAGGGGAGGGGCAAAAAAGATGAAGGGATTAAGGAGTATAAATTGGTAGTTACGGAATAGTCATGAGGATGTAAAGTACAGCATAGGGAATAGACTAGCCAAAGAACATATATGCATGACCATGGACATGGACCACAGTGTGGGGATTGGCTGAGGGAGTTGGGGTTGTTTGGGTGGAGGGGACAAAGGTGGAAAAATTGGAACAACTGTAATAGTATAAACAATAAAATATAACTTTAAAAAAGAGCTTTAGAAGTTGATGACATGAATTCCTTATTACACGTCACAACTTAACTTTGCAAAAAACAAAACTGCTTTTACTCTGCCGCCGTCGTACGTTTCATTGTGGACTAGCTGGGGAGGAGACCTAGGAAACTCCAGCACTGATGTGTTAGATTAATCAGGGGTTGGAGGGTCACTTACACCCTCTCAACACTCCTTTATTGTTGTTATAACTCAATTTATGCAATAAATAAGAATCAACATTAAAAAACATAGGAGCATTTCCAAACACAGATTTTCTTTTCCTTACTATAGGTATGTTACTAAGAGACTTTCGTGTGAAACAAACAGGATTCAACTCACAAAGGCAGCCAAGAGGGGGAGAGTAGGGAGGGGGGAGGAAAGAGAAGAAAACCAGCCCCAGGGAAAGTGTGTTATGAAATAAGGGTGGAATTACTTGTGGCAGCTGAGTGAGGCGGGAGAGAGAAGAGGAGGAGAAAGGGATTTCTGAGGAGCAATTAAATAAAACCCGAGTGGTAAACAGGAGAGGAGAAGGGGAACGGGGTCCACTTCTCTGGGAGGGAGAGCAAAGTTGGGGGACAGATGGGGTCAGGCAGCAGAGCAGACAGGGCGATAGAGGCCACCTGTTGCCACCTATTCAGCCACAAGATGCCTGTGATTCAGGTGTTGTTGCTTGAACTGTGGGTGCCTATATTCTTAGGTCAAGAAGTTCTGAAATATGCTGTATAAGGAGTCACACATGCAGTTTGGGGACATTCATGAAAAAGTAGTTCATCGTGGCCCAGTACCGATCCAGTTGTCAGATACACCAAAATAAGGGCAAGAGATGGTTCTCAATCCCTAGGAGTTTCTAGTCTCAAAAAGTAACCCTCGAAGCTAAAAAGAATATCATTGAAATAGTGGGGGAAATTTGAATATGGCCTGTGTAGCCAGTAATATATTTTATCAAAGTTAACTTTCCCAAATATGATAATAATGCAGCTTGGTTATTAGGAAAACACCCTTGTTCTTAGCAGACACAGGCTGAAGTATTTAGGGAGAAGTACTTGGATGTCTGCAAATTCTCCAAGGTTCAACCCCCAAATTATACACATATGTAAATAGTATAATTATACATTATATCATGTAATATACACAGTGTATCAAATAATGTATATATCACACATGCAAAACTTAGATATGTATAGAATTAGAGAGAGACTGGGCACAAATGTGACAAAATGTTAACAACTGGTGAATCTGGGCGAGGGCTCACTGGACCATTTCTCTGCCTTTTCAGTTGACATTTTTCAAAATTAAAAACTGGGAGGAGAAAAACAACTGTAGCCTTCAGAGAAGCTGGGAAACCTCCACGGGTCAAACCTCCGGCGGAGCGCCCAGAAGAGCCCAGAATGGCGCATCTCCTCTCTGCCCCAGGCCCTTCCCCCTGCTTCCCTCCCTGCCCCAGCTCTTTTCCTCTGAGACCAGGGAAAGAGCCAACTAACTAGATTAGCAGTTAAAAACAACACACCCAGGAAAAAAAAAAAAAAAGAATGGCAGGCAGGAGACTCAGGTTCCAGGCCTGGCTCAGTGCTCCCAGGCTGTGGGCGAGCTGGAGCCAGCCTCGGAGGACTTGGAGCAGACCCCTCCCAGGCCCTTCCCATTCTGCCCCTCCCTCCTTTGAGGGAGCTTCTTAGGGCAAAAGACTCCGTTTATTCTGTTTTCATTCAGCAGCTCAGTAACAAAGGAAATAGAGTGTTCTTTTTTCTTGAATATGCCCAGAAAGACCACATAAAAACACAAGAGGGGAGAGGCCCCACTAACTTGCTCCCTCCTGCGGAGCCCTCCTGCCGAGCCCACCACTAGTCTCCAGCTCTGGCTTCTTCCAGAGTGCACAGCGGGCTCTCTCAGCTCTGCCACTAACCTTGTCCCCAGCCCCTTCTCACCTCTTCCCTCCCTACATCAAATGTTGACACAAAGAACCAGAACCGTGCCTCAGGGTCCCAGGAGACCTTCCCCATGCCATCTGCCACTGAGCTGGCCCTGGGACATCATCACCTCCATGTCTCCATGTTGCTGGGGTTCATCTCTCACTCTGCAGCCCAGATGTTTCTGGGGTTAATAGGAGGCTCTCTGGTTGTGGCCTTTTAAAAGCCTATGGTTTGAAGACCTACTAACAAGTACCCATCCTTGGTCCAGGGTTGTGGTGGTGGGGCTGCTGCCAGCTTCCAGCCAGGGGAGCCAAAGGAAAGAAGAAAATGAGGCGGTCAGACCTGCCTTATCTTGACTCATTTTGCCACTCCAGTAGACATGGGGCTGGGAAAACACTTGGGTTTAACAGCGTGCTGTTGACATTCAGTAAACGAGCATCCAACTTCCCAGTCAGGGAGAAGGAACAAAGGTCAGGCTGGAGGCAATGCCCCCTTCATAGCAGCGCAACTCAGACCGTTTCTGAGGGTGGACCCATTAGAGCCATGAGCTCTGCCTGGAAATAAGGGGTCTGTGGCAGCTGAAAGTGGGTTGTGGTGGCTGGTGTGACTCAGTGGATTGAGTGCTCGCTCACCTTCGAACCAAAGTGTCGCTGGTTTGAATCCCAGTCAGTGCATATGCCTGGGTTGTGGGCCAGGTCCCCAGCAGGGGGCGCGTGGGAGGCAACCACACATTGATGTTTCTCTCCCTCTCTTCCCCACTCTCTAAAAATAAATAAATAAGATCTTTTAAAAAATAAGAAAAGAGAAGTTGCTCACCCCTTTGCCCAGGGAAAATCCTTTCTATCAAGTTTCTTTTAAAGGATAGTTCCATCTGTTTTCCTCCTGGGTTCCTCCCAGAAAGATGATAGTTTGCCCTCCTTAGGGTGCTCTTTTGTCCAGTTAAACCCAGAAACTGACAAGTTCCCTTGGTCCAGGTTTGGGGTGGCAGCGCCTGGACCTGCAGGAGCAGCTCGGTCAGCATCATGTACCCCAGGCACAAGAAACAAGAAACGGGGCACCTCGTCAGGCCTTTGACTGCACAGCCCAGCCTGGTCTGTGTGCAAGCCTCAGGGCAGTGTGACCAACTGGCGACAGCCCTGTGCCCGGAAAGAAAACCACACAGCCCACATCTGCCCTGGCTGGAGGCCATTTCCACTGCACCACACCCTGGGCATCTTGCAAAGGGGACTGAATGAGTCAGGGAAGTTGGGCCTGTTGGTTGGACACGATGGAGGTGCAGAACTTGACTTGTGTGTGTCAGAGTGTGCAAAGCCTCCGCCTTAGAGTGAAACCCATGAGGTCCCCAGAGGACCCTGATTTGATGGCAACATCTGGGTAGAGAGTCCTGGCCCTCAGGCGTTTTGCCCCATCATTTCAACTTCTATTTGCTTAAAGCAGAAAGGTTAGGATTCCGGTCATAGAATGAGTCCAGGGACTTGAATGCCCTATTATGCAGGACCCCCTCCTCCCCCTCGCTTAGAAATGAGGCCCAAGAGACCCAGAGGAGCTGATCTGTGACCCAGAATTACAAAGGTACAAGGTGATTTCTTAAGGTGACAGAAAAATGCCTGCATTTCCCCTTTAGCCATCTGGGCATCTTTATTGAAAAAGCCAAGTAATGACTATATCCTGTGGATTCATTAAGCTTAATTCAAATTAAACTTCTTCAGACAGCCATGCCTTTGTTCTCTCAAGTTGTGCCATTCCACAAGTATAAAGAAGGAACTGACACTTACTGGCTTAACTCCTAGAATTACCTTATGTTTCTCTCTGGGGGGGTCACCCAGTGTTTTTGTAAGCCTGATATAAGAGACAACCCCCTCCAGCCAGGCACCCCATTCCACTGCCATCTCACCCATGGGTGGGACTCTCTGACACCTCTCCAACTTTCGTCAAAATGCTGGGACAACTCAAAATCCTCCCGAGAGGAACTTCTGAGGTTTTTGTTCATTTCATTTAAATTTCAATGTATTCCACTGCTACTCCCACCCCACCACCCACCCCTTGTATATGTATTTCTTAAGCAAGGAGATTGAAAAAAAAATGAGTTTGAATATCTCTGCTGGTATTACATCTCTGAAATGTGGAGGGAACTTTTGATTAATTGTGAGGCAGTCTCAATGTGCTCTCATTCAGGTTCAATGAAAAACAGAAAAATCCATGCCCCAAAGGCTTGTTCAATTTGCACAAACCAGGAAGAACATGCCTCCACCCCAGGCTTGAACCTTTGGCTCCGCACAGAAGAAAGTGATGGGAGGGAAAATAAAGCTGTGCATTTCCCTCTACTCCTAGAAACCCAAACAGAACACTGCCCAGAGCACCCCTCTGCTTCATAAAACATATGTCCCAATGTTGCTTTCTTAGACACTTTCCCCTGTAACTGAAGGCAAAACACGTTAAGGATTTGCTCTCATCTTACTATGATGAAAGCTAGCAGGCTCATAAATAATCCATTGACCTAGTTCATTTTATTCTGGACCAAACTGACCATAAAAATACGTACGCTCAAGCCTTTGTTATGTCTGACTTAGAAATCCTACCCTTCTCAAATTCTTTAAAACCCCAACTGAAAAAGAAATTTATTCCGCAAAAGACCCAGTGCAAAAGGGAATGTGATCCTCAGTGTTCTCTAGCTCCTAAGAGCGTTTTCAAAAGCAAATTTGAACATACACATTTTTCACGCGGCTGACGGTCGCACACTCCGGCCTTCTGAAAGAGCTGGCTGGAGCCCGAGTTCCGCGGAAATTCTGAATGGCCGGTAAGACATCTGAGCGCGCAGCAGCTCTGCCAGTGAAAACAACCCGAGCGCGCGGAGACTCGTCCCACTTAAGTGTCATTCAGAGATTTCTCTAGTTAGGCTTTTTTGTCAACCCGAACTCTCCCTGCAGAAATGCCTTTGCACGAAGCCACCGGCACACGACGGCAGTAGGTCAAGATCAAACATAAGCTACGGGGTGAGACTAAAGCAACTTTCCCCTAAGCGCAGGGCAGCACTTTGCCTAAGGCCGACCTTACAGGGTCTTGCTCTCGCACTCAGCGCACCACAAAGCCGGCGGGTGCAACAGACAAAGGAGCCCTCCGGAGCCCGCTCGTCCACTCCGCGGTCACCCTTCCCTCGCGGCGGCTGGACTCGCGTCTACACTCGTTCTTCCCGGGAGGGCGGCCGCGGATCCGGGCGCCCACCGCTCAGGCGCACAGACGCCCTCGCCGGTGCCCGCTGCTGCAGACAGGGGTGAAGTTCTGGAAAGAAGTGTGGGTTAGAAGCAAGAAGGAAAGTGCACCCACCTGCCGGGAGTCCGTGGTGAGGCTGGTCCCGGGGCTCACAGAGGCGCCGCGACCCTCGCGCCCTCGAGGCACCCGGGGCGACCGCTGCCTGTGCGGGAGCTACGCCCAAGCGTCCGTATTTGTACTCTCAGACCCTCACATGGTCTGATCTCTAGATATCCGCCGCCAAAGAGCTCTTCAAGAATTTTTGCGTCATTTTGAGCAGCACAAACTTCACGTTTCCCCACGGCCGCGGCTCGGCGTTCCTCCTGGGGTGGGAGGAACCTCCTGGGAGCGCTCACTGAGGGAGGGGGCTGCAGGGGCGAGGTAAGTGGAAAGGGGAGGCGGGAGCCGGACTGGGAAGGTGAAGAATCCCTGCCCCGACTCTCTCTCTCTCTCTCTCTCTCTCTCACCCCCCCCCAGCCCCCCGCCCCAGGATAGACGGTGCTCTAGGAAGGCAGAAAGCCTGGGGCGGTGAGGGGCTGGCAGCAGACCAAGCAGAGCCAAGAACCCCAACTTTCCAGCTCTTGAAACCTTACAGGGGCGGGGTGCTGCTCTACGGCTGACAGGTATCGTTCCTCCCCTACCAATTTCTGCTCCGCGTCATTTCCTCAGAGCGAATGGGCTTGACCACTGACACCCCACTACCCCCTTCCGAAAGAAACCTGCCCTATTTTTCTTCCTAGGACTTAACAGTACCTGGCACTCCCTGAGCGAATCGGGCTCCGCAGCAGCGGCGTGAGCTCAACTAGAGAGGCCTTGTTTAATTCCCCGCCTTCCTTAGTGCCTCCAACAGTGCTCGGCGGTGCCCAGCCCAGGGGCTTCCAGTAAATACTTGCCGAATGAATGAATGAATGAATGAATGAATGAATGAATGAATGAATTCCCACTTTGTGAACCAGACACAGTTCAAAGCAGTCAAGAACAGATATACAGGGTTGGGCAAAAGTAGGTTTACGGTTGTTCTTAGGGAAAAAATTCAATGATTAATAAATAATACAAGAATAAACTCAGTGTCTCCTGTACTTACAATTGTAAGCTTACTTTTGCCCCATCCTGTATGGGTGGTGAGCTGCAAAAACGTTCTTGTTTATGGCGTGGGGCGAGTGGATGAGTTACCACAGTGTTTTAAATATCCAAAGGGGTTCAACGGGAGCTTATTGTTCTGAACCATGTGAATGAATTACTTTGATAATTTTTTTTAAAAACCTTAAGTTTAAAAAGGAAATCCACATTACATTATCTTTTCAGTAATTTTCTTTTTTATATTTGAAAAGAACGGGTGCAGTGCTTGCTTCGGGGTGGCCCTTGAAGCAGCAATGAGCACTCGCCTGTCCCCAGAGGAGGCAGGGACCTAGCAGATCAGGAAGCAGGGAGGAAATAGCAATGACAAGTTTGCAGTCCCCTTGCACTTGGAGGATCAGCACCCAGAGAGCTGAACTCGTACCCCAGCCGAGCTGAGCAGCCGTCTGCAAGGCAAGGTTGGAACTACTCTATCCCTGGCTGTGGGCTGGCTCCCCAACCTGGGAGGGATCAGTGTGAGGTTTTGGTGCCACCTAGACATCAGGGTGGCGATTGCAAGGCGAGAGCACTCAGGCTCCTCTGGCGAGCCGGCTGGCGAACAAAGCCAGGCTGGAGACTCCTGGGCAAGCTTGGGAATTTCTGGCAAAGTCCTGGGGTGGCAGGGCCCACAGCAGGAGGCTCCTCCTTTCAGATGAACACAGGCTGCCGCATCCGGGCTTCCACGTGGCCTTCATAAACGAGTGTGTAAGTGCCGTCTAAAAACTAAAAACGGGGCTACTCAAAAGTAAGGTGTGGTTCTGTGGGGGGGGGGCGCCAAAGGGAGGAAGGGGCACTGGGAGGGGGACCAAAGGCTGTGGGAGGCAATGGGGCGACTTCAGTCTTTGGTTAAGACTCTTGTCTCCACCCAGTCTGTTCTCCATGCTGGCTCAACACGACTTTTCAACAGCATTCCACAGTCTCACCAACTGTTGACTCCCCCATTCCCGGTCTTCCTTCTAGAACCTAGTACTTATTCCTGCCCAGCCACCCAGGGCCCCTCTTGGAACGGCTTTCTTCATTGTGGTGCCTGGAGGAGGGAGGTCCCACGAACCCGATCAAATCCCAGCTCTGAGCCAGTACTGTCTGTGTGGGGTTGTTCCCACAGGAGGTGAGAAGGGACCCAAAGGCCTGTATGACCTTTGGGTCCCTTTTCTGTAAAATAGGCTTTGTAAAAATGGGGGCAGCACCCGCAGGGCTGGAGCAATGGGGCTTGACGGTGGCAATAACCCCAAGAGGCCTCTTCTGTCTGGGGAGACTTCGTGCCCAGCCTCTCTCCTTGGTCTTGGAACACCCCAGGCCAGTCTTCTGCCCTCTTGCTCCTGGGCTGAGAGGCACAGTCAGAAAACGACATTAGGATTGCAGAGATTGGACCTTTGCCTCGTTCCTCACTGCCTCCCTTGCACAGTTCACACAAAATCGTCCCAGATGGTCCATCCTCTCTTTACTCCTCTGCTTTCTCTCCCTCTTGTCCCTGAGGGTGCCGCCCACAGACACCACTTACCATAACTTCAGCTGCCCCACCTTCGCCTCAGCAGTCCGGCCTCCCTCCTCCCTCAAGCCAACCCTCCCCTGTCTCACTTCCCCTGTGCATGGCCCAACCGCCCTGTCATTCTCCAGCACCCTGGCCCCCACCCTGATGAAGGTCCTCAGTCTGGTGCCTATTCTCACTGCCTGTCCAGCTCTACTCAACTGCCATCCTCACCACCAGATCAGGGTGGGTGGACAGATGTCATCACCTACTGCCAGCAAAGGCCGCTCTTCCCAGCTGTCCACCTCCGTGTAGCTCCTTCCTGACCTGAGCACCTACTCTGTGCTAGGTGCCGAGGAAGCCGGCTGCTGGCAGGAGCCAGGAGGGGGACAGTGCTGCACGTGTGAGGCAGAGGCACACAGAAGGGCGTGCTCACGGAAGGGGCCCATGGCTTGATCTGCTGGGATGAGAGTTGGGTGGGTGGGGGTGGAGCGGTGGTTGGAGGCAGAAGGGTGGGTGCCTTAGACGTGAGTGCAGTTGTGAGGCGGAAGCACTAGCACAAAAGGGGAGAGATGGAAGTCAGGAACCAGGAGACAGCCTTGAAGCTCACTGACTGGCTGGTGGGTGGGGGAGGAGATAGAGCTAGCTGTCGAAGATGCCGTGAACCTGGGTAACTGTGCAAAGAGAGGTACCAGGAGATCATAGCTCAGCAAGTATGTCTCTTTGCTGCACTAATTCTTGCCCAGAAGTAGCAGGGCCTCAGCTTGCTCTGCGGCTGCAAACAGTCTTTGGCTTTGAGAGATAAACAGCACATTTAATGCTTATATTCCCCCCCACCGCTCCTGCCCTCCCCCCCTCACCACACACAAACACTACCACCAAGAAGACCCACTTTCTGGGTGTCTCAAGGCCCAGCAAGCACCCTTCCCGTGGAGCCAGGCCAGGACTAACCGTGTGAGTCTGAGCCTCTCCCTCCGGAAACCCTTGTCCCCTCTGTCTGTCCTGCCTCTGTCTGTCCTGCCTCTGCTCTGTTTACACGATAATGCAAGGCGAGGCTGCCCCACGTGCTGGGCTTTTCCTCAGCATTCCCAGTGCTTAGAGTGTCTTCCTGCTCCATTCCCTCCAGGTACTCCCCTGCCTCATATGGAAGGTGACAAACTCTTGGTGACTTCATTCCTGCTCATCCACACTCAGAGCATGGCACCTCCAGGGCAGGATTCGCTGCCACTACGAGCCCTGGGCTTGTCCCCATGGAGGTCCACATGGGAGCCTCCATGTGGCAGGCCATCTCTGAGCCAGATGGCACAAGGCACAGGAAATGGAAGGGAGAGCCCCTTTAGGGCTGCCAGGAGGGTGACATGCTGAGGGTAGGGAGAGGAAGGGGAGGCTGGGTCCGGCTCAGCCCTGAGGAGCACAGAAAACATGTGGACGTAGACCAGCTGTGTCCTGGTCACCTTCTTTCCCATTCTTTATGATCCTACTGCCTTTGCTGAACAAACCTGTCCCCCTGGGTTTTATAGGTGTTGTGAGTACCCCAGGCTCTATCTGTAATATCTGCCAACCAGGGTTTTCAAATTTTTACTTCCTTCCTACAGGATTCTTTCCCTGAACTGTAAATACCCTTAGCTGGGCCACGTCCTGAAGGACGGCTGTTTGCACTTTCTGCCTTGGCAGAGAAGTGGAAGCCAGGAGAAGCACAGAGCGCCAGGAAGGGCCCCAGGCCCTGCGTACGCGCACACCTGCAGACACACCTGCGGAGGCCCGTTGGCATCTCCCAAACGCCGGCCTCCCTCTCGGCTCTGAGTTCCCAGGGGGCGGGGCTCTGCCTCTCTCCCTGTCTCAACACCTGTCACCGTGCCAGCACACAGCAGGCCCTGCAAACGTACATATTGGCAATACGTGGCTAAGGAAATGCCTTTTACTCTTAACAGACTCAGTGCCTTGAAAACCAGGGCCCTGGGGACTGGTAGGCAAATCCTGGCCTATCCAACAATGGAGTACCACACAGCTGTGGAAAAGGGTGAGGCAGTGTTACCTGGGCTGATTTGGAGGAGATTCACAAGATTTATTTTCAATGGAGAAAAAAGAAAAACACAGAACAAGCTTCACTCCAGTTTGCGGGGCAGGGCAGGGAGAGAGACAGACCGCTGTGTGCATTGCGGTCTCTAAGTATACGGAAGAGACTGGGAACAGTAAGAGCCTTGGAGTGAAAGGATGAGTGGGAGAGGGAGCCTGCTTTTCCATCGTATACCCTTCTCTGCTCCTTATATATCTGCCATGAGTACGTGATAATTTTATAAAACTTTTTCAGAAAAGCAGTATTTTTTTAAAGTTATGAAAAAAAGAAACGAAATGGACACAGGAGGACATTCTAGGGGCCCCAAGCTTATCGCAGAGCAGGGAGGCGCTCCGCAGTCCTCGGGCGCAGCACAGGTGTGCTTCCTTCCCAAACAGGGCCAACGTAGTGCCGTTGTAAAAATTTTTTTTACCTTGGAGAAGGAAGGAAATATTTTCTCTCATTTACTAGCAAGGATGCTATGAACCAAGAGGCGAAGTCCAGGGCTCACTCAGAGCCTGATCAAGAGGGAAAATTATTTTCCGAACATAAGGCCCCTGCTTCCAGCCGCTGAAGTCACCCTCTCCCTTGCACCCCTGCTGCCAGTTTTGTTTCGTGTGCTTGAGTACAGCACACGCGCTTGGGCTCTACCCCCTCTCCCCACCCACCAGGAACTCCCAGATAACTTCGTGCCCCCACAAACAGGGAGGTTTTCCTGTAGCCTGTTTTGGTGAGCTGATGACCCTAGTCTTTGATGTTCGTGAGCCTGACTAGTCTTTGACATTTGTGGTCCCTGTGGTTAGAATTCAGTTTACAACCAGTCATCGCTTCTTGTCCTCCTCCGACTTCCAACCCTTTCGTAACTGTCACGGCACTTAACTAGAAGACCTTGCTCATCGCAAGTCACCTTCTTTTTCAACTGGCTCGAGTATGTACATCTTATTTTCCCACCCAAATGGTAGGCTTCGGGAGAGCAGGGAATTGTTTTCACCCTCGATACTGGTAAGATACTGGGCATGTTGGAGGAGCTCTGTGTGAACAGGTTATTAATAAAATCTACCATTTTTTGAGCATCTACAACGTACACTATTGTATTCTCTTCTGTACTTTTTCCACCATGTGGGTAATAGGCAGTATAAATGCTTTGGCTGTATTTTGCTGTAAATGTTATTAAAAATAAATGATAGATTTCCTCTTTTTCAAGCTGTGAGTTCTCAAATTTAATACGTTTAAGTACGGTTTTGAGTACGAGTGTCACAGAGACCAAGCCCAGAGAGGGTCAGTGACTTGTCCCCGCTGACACAGGCTCCGAGCCGCACAGTCGGCCTGTCTGCCTGAGTCCGAAGGCCCTGGGCTTCCCGCGGTGCTGGGCTGGTTTGAAACAAGAAAGCTGCACGCAGTGAGCAAAGGGACAAACCTCTGCGGTTTCCCCGCCCTCTTCGACTGCCCCGGTGCTGGTCACTGGAAGAAATCTAGCCCTTGCTGCCAAGCATTGAAATAAGCTCAGGGGGTCTTTGTTCTGGTTCTGCTCATCCCTGCTGAGCAAGGTATAGGGAAGCTGACTTTGGATCTATGTATAAACTTTTAATTGAGAATAGCTGTCAGAATATAGGGCATTTTCAGTCACTCAGCCAACTGTATTTACCATTTATGTGTGAATTAAAGTGGTGAACAAGATAAAACCCCTGACACTGAGGAGCAGACAGAGAGCATTGACTTCAGGGAAAATATACATAAACATATAAATAAAGAAGATAGTTTCATAAGGTGATAGTCACTGCCCTGGTTGGTGTGGCTCAGTGGGTTGGGCGTCGTCCAGCAAAGTGAAAGCTGTTTTGATCCCCACTCAGGGCACGTGCCTGGGCTGTGGGCCAGGTCCCTGGTCCAGGGAATGCGAGAGGCAACCCTGGGCAATGGTGTTTGCACAGCGGTGTTTCTTCCCTCTCCTTCTTCCTCCCTTCCCCTTGCTCTAAAAAACAAATAAATAAAATCTTTAAAAAAAGTGATAAGCCAAAAAAAAGTGGCAAACGCGCACACACACACACACACACAAACACCCAGGCCAGCACAGAGAGCGAGTGACAGGTGTGGAGGTGATAGAGCCACCAGGAAAGACCGTGGCTTCTTAGATAAGGTGATTAAGACACAGCCCTGATGGTCCCGCCATTACCCAAATTATGAGGAGCCAGCCAAGCAAAGCCCTGAGGGGAGAACTGCAGGGAGAGGGGACAGCAAGGAGGCGGGGTGGGGTGGGGTACACTCGGTATATCTGAGGCACAAGCTGGCTGGCTGGAGCAGAGTGAGCAGGAAAGTAAGTGAGGAAGTTGAATGTGGAGAAGTGGGGGGCAGAGCGTGGCCACCAGGGGAGGAAGCTGTGTGCTCCTATCACTGAATGCGTCCCAGTGCATGTGAAGGACTTCTTGTCTGATCTGGAGAAGTGTCAATGAGGTAACCTATGAGCTCCCAGCCAGGTGAGAGAAGGGAGGCTGCAGTTCTAAGTCAAGCACACTCTGGGACTTTGTACCATATGCCCACCCTGCCAGCTACCCTATCCTCTGTACAGCAGCTGATTATAAAAAGACAAAAAGAAAAACTGTCATGAGGTAGCCTGAGAGATGGCTTCAGAGCCCACTCCATCCACTTTAAGAGGAGCTACCAAACTAGAGTTTTTCTACAGAAGAGAGAGAGCAAGTAGTATTCAAACTGTACCAAGAAAGAGGAGTGCAGAAGGGCTTCCCCCCACCTTCACGTACTCCTGTTCCCAAAGAACGGACATTCATTCCCTCCCTCCCTTTCCCTTTGTGTGAACATACATGTAAAGGGCTTGGTGTTTGAAAGAGGAAACAAAACAACTCTGGCCTATCTGTTGCCAGTTTTCAATCAATTGTATCATAGACTCCAGGGAGAAGCAATCAGCTTCCTGTTTCTGAACAAGATGTCCTAAATGGGAGAATGCTCATCTGGAGTCACTTAAAGAAAAATCCACCAATGACTGTGGCCATAGCCAGGAACAATGTGCACCCCCACCACACACCTGGAGGGATGGGAGTTAAAAAGCAAGTGCCCTGGCCCTGCCAACAGCAAATTGGAGTTAGGCTGTTCTTTAAGGGTAAACCAGAGCAACCACATCCTGAAGGCACGCCTCATCATCAGGTCCCGGCTGCTTGGACAGGGAGTGTCAGCATGACTCTGCATGTTCCAGGGGAGTCCTGGGGCTGGCGAGGACTTTCCAGAGGTCAGAGAGTTATTCCAAAGAGTGAGAGGAGAAGACAGTTCACATCTCCCCATTTCTGAGCTCAACCAGTCACCCAGATATTATTCTTCCAGTCAGATCTCTGGTGAAAACTTTGACCCATTTCCCTTTATCTTCAGGAGAGAAGACATACCCAGTATTTTTTTTTCTCCCCATTGGGTCCTAATTTTATTGGGGAAATAGCTTTCATGAAATATTTGGTTGTGAAGATTAGCTTTTTATGTATTTCACATTTGATTTAGGGCTTTTGCATCTATGTTTATAGGTGAGATGTGCATGTATTTTTTTTTTCTGTTGCTGTCTTTGTGAGGTCATACCAGCCTCACAAAATAACTTGTTATGCCATAAAATAGTTCTTTGCATATTTCCTCTTGGGCTAATTGAGATTTCCCAGACAAAACACCCAATCTTCTGGCCATTAGAGTTCTGGAAGTCCGCTATGACAGAGAACGATCATAATGCAAATCCTCACCCTCAGCGAGGTTTCTGCCGTCCAGACCATAAACTTTTTCCCTCTCGAAAAGAAATCTTGAGTTGGCTGCTGAGCAGTGGAGGGAGTAACCTGGCTGCACAAAGTCGGGAGGGGCTACAACAGACATTCAACCCTTCAGTACCCCTCCTGTTCCTCCCAGTTTCCAGAGTCAGGCTACCTGGCGCTATCCTACGTGAGCTTTTTGGGGATTATGCTCTGTAAATTGGTTTATTGCTGGCTCAGGATTCAACGTTTTCAGCTCTGCTAAATCTTTCAACACCTCTACCTGCTTTCCAGCTCGAGGCTTCTCCTCTCCTGTTCTTGCCCAGCAGTGCATTTATCTCCTAAACAAATCCCTTCATTGTCGCTTTTGACAAAGTTGAGCGTCTCCTATTTTTCAGGTATTTGCATCTATAGTTGTATCCTTTTAATTTTTTCTTTTTTTTTTTAATCAGTCCTGCTAACAATCTGTTAATTTACTTCATTTTTTAAAAAAGACCCAACCTGTGGCTTTGTTGATCCTGTTTAACTTCTGTACATCTTTCTTATTACCTATTTTCTTTAAGTTCATTGTGCTGTTCTGAGTTCTTGAAACAGTTGCTTAGCTCAATTTTCAGTCTTTCTTACATTTAATAAATATAAGAAATAAAATTTACTACTTTAGCTATCCCTCTCACATTGATACATAGTATTTTTATTATTGTTCAGATTTTTTTAAAGTGTTTACTGATTTTCAAGAGAGAGGAAGGAAGTAGAAATATTGATGTGAGATGGAAATCGATTGGTTGCCTACCACATGCACCTCAGCTGGGGATTGAACTCCCAAGTCAGGTATGTGTCCTGATTGGGAAAAAAACCCCAACCTTTCAGTGCACAGGACAATGTGCCAACTGAGCCACACTGGCCAGGGCTAAATTTTCTTTATAATTTCTTCTTGGACCTATGAGTTAATTTCTGAACATATATAGGTCTTCTAGTTATCTTTTAATTTTGGTTTCTAACTTAATTGCACTGTAGTTTGCACTGCATAAAAATCCCTGATATTTGTTGAGATTCACTCTATTGCCCAGTATGTATTCAATTTTTGAAAAAATGCCATGTGTTGGAAAAGACTGCAGTTGTTAGACAGTGTTCCATAGATGTCCATTATACCAAAACTGTTCAATGTTTAAATCTTTTAAATACTCACCTTTTTAAACATATTTTATTGATTATGCTAGTACAGTTGTCCCATTTTTTCTCCCCTTTATCCCCCTCCACCCTGTACCCACCTTCCTACCATCATTCCCCACCTTAGTTCACGTCCATGGGTTGTACATATAAGTTCTTTGGTTTCTCCATTTCCTACACTATTCTTAACTTCCTCCTATCTATTTTGTACCTACCATTTATGCTTCTTATTCCCTGTACCTTTTCCCCCATTCTCCCCCTCTCCCTGCCCACTGATAACCCTCCATGTGATCTCCATTTCTGTGATTCTGTTCCCATTGTAGTTTGCTTACTTTGTGTTTTTGTTTCAGCTGTTATTTGTGAGTTTGTTGTCATTTTACTGTTCATATTTTCAATCATCTTCTTTTTCTTAGATAAGTCCCTTTAACATTTCATATAACAAGGGCTTGGTGATGATGAACTCCTTTAACTTGACCTTATCTGGGAAGCACTTTATCTTCCCTTCCATTCTAAATGATAGCTTTGCTGGATAGAGCAATCTTGGATGGAGGTCCTGGCCTTTCATGACTTGGAATACTTCTTTCCAGCCCCTCCTTGACTGTAAGGTCTCTTTTGAGAAATCAGCTGACAGTCTGATAGGAACTCCTTTGTAGGTAACTGTCTCCTTTTCTCTTGCTGCCTTTAAGATTCTCTCCTTATCTTTAATCTTGGGTAATTTAATTACGATGTGCCTTGGTGCATTCCTCCTTGGGTCCAACTTCTTTGGGACTCTCTGAGCTTCCTGGTCTTCCTGGAAGTCTATTTCCTTTGCTAGATTGGGGAAGTTCTCCTTCATTATGTTTTCAGATAAATTTTCCATTTCTTGCTCTTCCTCTTCTCTGTCTGGCACCCCTATGATTCAGATGTTGGAACATTTAAAGTTGTCCCAGAGGTTCCTAAGCCTCTCCTCATTTTTTTGAATTCTTGTTTCTTCATTCTTTTCTGATTGGATGTTTCTTTCTTCCTTCTGCTCCAAACCATTGTTTTGAGACCCAATTTCTTTCACTTCACTGTTGGTTTCCTGTACATTTTCCTTTATTTCACTTTTCATAGCCTTTGCTTTTTCTTCTATTTTGTGACCATACTCAACCAATTCTGTGAGCATCCTGATTACCAGTGTTTTGAACTCTGTATCTCATAGGTTGGCTATCTCTTCATTGCTTAGTTTGTATTTTTTCTGGAGCTTTGATCTGTTCTTTCACTTGGGCCATTTTTTTTTTGTCTCGATGTGCCTACTACATAGTAAGGGGTGGAGCATTAGATATTTGCCAGGGTGGGGCAACCCATGTCACTGCGTTGTGGCAATGTATGTGGGGGAGTGGTCTGAGAGGGAACAAAGCTGCTTGCTTGGCTCTCGGTGGCTTTCTGTCACTGCCCCCACTACCCACAAGCAAATTGGGCCCATCCAGTGCTGAGTCCTGGGTGCGTGGTTTTGTGTATGTTCTAGGACCCTGTGGTTCTCTCCAATGAACTCTCCTGTGAGGCTGGGAACTTCTCCCACCACCACAGTCCCCACAGGTTTTTTCAGTTGGAGGTTTTGAGGCTTTATTTCCCCACTGTGTTTTGCGTGGTCTGTCTTGCTCCCCAGTTCTTCTTCCCAGTTTATCTCTACGCAAATATGGGGCTGCCTGGTCCACCAGCTGCCACCTTGCCATGTGTCCTCTCCACCCCAGCTGCCTGTTTCCGTCCCTCCCGCCTACCTGGATGAATGTTTCTTCTTTAATTCCTTGGTTGTCAGACTCCCATATGGTTCAATTTTCTGGCAGTTCTGGTTATATTTTGTTTTTAAATTTGTTCCTGTCCTTTTGGTTGTGTGAGGAGGCAAAGTGTGTCTACCTACGCCTCCATCTTGGCTGGAAGTTCTTCCAGAATGCCTTAAATTTCAAACTGAAGAAAGCGCAAACACTGAGATTCAAATGTGGAAGAGAAACAAGAGGCAGGGAGTAGGTGAGGGAAGATGGGCTCAAGAAGGAGCAGAAAGTTCAGGTAATAATGATCAAGAGGATCATTGTTAATATCAGACAATCATTTCTCCACTGACAGAAGTCCAGCTCAACAGGTAAGGTTTCTAATACAGATTAAGGGTATTGAAAGATTATGCTGATGATGCATCACTTGAATTAAAACTGTAGGTGCATCTACTTAGTTGTAGTATCATTTCAGGAGGCTCTATTTCCTTCCCCAACCTGCTTTCCATTGGCCTTCCTGGGTTCATTCAGTTCCACATTCTGTCCAGTCTCAACACCTTGCTCTCTCAAGGCTGCGTCCTTCTATACTCACCTTCTTTCAATAACTGAGATGTTAAAATCTTCCATTACAATATTAAAATACTTATTTTTCCATGTAGTTATTTTTATGTATTCTGAGGTAACATTAGTAGATATATATTAAGTATCTTTGTATTTTTCTGGAGAATTGAATAAGCATATAATTATGTAGTGATTATCTCTAGCAATGCTTTTTACTTGAAAGCTTATTTCCAGGGCCACTGTGTCGTACAACTCAAGGAAGGCTGTGAATAACATACCCTAGAATTAGTCTGTTGGGTTATTCAGAGCAGTCTTAATTTTGCTGGTTATTAGTATAGTTATAACAGATTTAATTTGGTTAGTTTATGCTGATATATCCTTCTTATCCTTCGTTATACCCTCCATTGCTGATGTCTCTTCTCAGCTTATGGCTAAATCTCTTTTAAAAACCCAGTTTGACATTTTAGCTTATTTCTGAAACATATAACCCATTCATATATACACACACACAGTATTTATTGACACATTTAGATTATTTCTAGTACCTTATTTTAGAAACTTTTATTTGTCCTGTGTTTTTCTTTCTCTCCCCCACCTTGTCTGTCTACGCATTGATCTTGCTTGGAAACTACATCCTCTATTTTTCAGTACTTAATCTAGAAATTTTTAGCACATATAATAAACACACCAAAGTTAAAATTTCATCAATATACTTATTTTCTTCCTGAATGGCATAAGGCCATTAGAATGTTTATTCCATCGTCTTCCTTAATTATATATTTTCACATTTTAGTTTTATCTTGCTTTGAACTCTATAGGATTCACCTGCAGTCACTTCGTTTAGATGATGCATGTAGTTAGCACTTTCTTTTCAGACCTTCCATACGGGATCACTTCCCTTTTGTTTGGGCAAGTTATTATTTTTTTGCCCAAATTATATAAGAAAAATTTTATTTAAAAAGTCAGAGGTAGAAGAAGTGAGCCATAGAAAAAAATGGGCTCAGGAAACAAGTTACCTTGGAGCTTAGGGGGCAGAGCAGGAGAGAGGGAGGAGAGGGAGAGAGAGGCAGAAGCGGTGGCTGGTGGGGGAGAAGCCTTGAGAGAGGAAATGGGGAGGTTTGGTTTGGGGGGTGGAAGGAGCGTGCCCTGGGGCAAATAGAGGGTGGGGAAAGGCGTGGGCGTGCTCCACAGAGAGCCTGACAAGTTTCTGAATAAAAATGTATTTCATTCTTGTTCTTGACAGTTTCATTGAGTACAGACTTCTAGGTTCACAGTTAACTTTTCATAGCACATCAAAGATGTATTTCATTGTCTTCTGGCTCATATAGTTGTTGAGAACTTAGTTATCAATTTAATTCTTTTCTTTGGAGGTAATTTGTCTTTTCTTCCCGGATGCTTCCAAGATGTGTTCTAAGTTTTTGCCATGATGTGTCCAGAAATCGACTTACGTCTCCTGCTTGGGACAGGATTACTAGAGTGTTGTAATACTTTGACTAAAGCCAGAGCCTTCATCTAATGTTACCTTGGAAAGTGCCGTTAGACAACACCCCGTTAGGACTGAGAAGATGCTTGGACTCTGTCAGAAAGCTATGGGGCTCTGGCACCGATGGAAATATTGCTTAGGTAGCTACACTTACTGGCATTCATCAAAAGATGGCCCAGTCTCAGTAAAATACATAATCTCCAGCACATTCTGAGGCTGGACCCTCCCACCCTGTAGGGAGCCTGGATCTGGGTGCAGTGGCTGTCCTGGCCGGGTGGCTCAGTGGGTTGGAGTGTTGTCCTGTATACTGAAAGGCCACAGACTTGATTCCCAGTTGGGCCGCCTAAGGGATGCAACAGATGGATGTTTTTCTCTCTCTGAAATGAATTCAAACTAACAAACAAACAAAAAAAAGCAAACATAGCCTTGGCTGAGGATTAAAAAATGGTTACTTGGAGGGACACAAGCACTCTTAATTATGGTGCTTGGAAGTGCTCCGCCACAGCCAGTGAGGATCCGTACAGGCTGGGAAGGATCGCATCCCAGAGACAGGCCGAAGCAGGAGAGCCCTGAACCGTCTGGCTCTTTTTTCACTTTGCAGAACATGAGTCACCTGGTCACCTTCCTTTGTAGCTAAATAAACACTTCTTAGATCAAATAAGCCAACTTACTCTCAATTAGCAAAGTGTTTTATTTAAAAGCGTCTCAGCACCATCTAGTTGTCAGAAAGAATGGGTATCACCTTTTCCTGCCCACCCAACTCCCGATTCCAGAGGCAGAAATTAAACCATTTGGCCAGAGTGCCTCCTAATAATTATAATTCAGATCATGATAAGGTTTTGGCTGTTCTCTCACTCAAGTTTCTCTAAGTCTCTACTTAACCCCAACTCAAGCAGAGCCGTGCTCCCCCCCAGTTCAGAACGACAGGAAGAAATGAGGTTGGAACTGATCGACCTCCTGCTCCTGGGCTGTGAGAGGCACATAAGATCACCTGGAAAACCGAATTCAGTGACTGCCGTCCAGGAAGGGCGGCGGGCTGTCAGGCAGCATGCAGCTTGGAGAGCTCGAATCTCAGGGCGACCCTGCCCCAACGCTACTCTAGGAACAAGGAGCATTGGGTCGGTTTTCTTCCCATACACCTCGATTGCTCATCCCCTCCTTTCTTATTAAAACAGACACTGAACCACACCTTTTTGACAGAGTTGAGACAAACAATTACATCTGATTAAAACGCTAAGAGATCCTGAGCTGCTGGAGGTGAGGAGAATAGCTACTGTGACCTGATCTTTCCCTTTTATTTTCTTTAAGAATATTTTGTTTTGACATAAAGCACACTTCCCCGAGAGGTTCCTGGAGGAGAAATCCAAGAGTCTGACTGTGTCCTGTGGGAACACACAGTCGCATGTGTAACTTTGGCTTCAGTTCCTGGATCTGTCCTTCGCAGCGACTTCAGGTTCCACGGGAGGAGGAAAGAACGGGGGCGGCTATCACTTGGCCAAAGCCCCCATGGGGTCCCAGGCTGGCAGCACAATGGCTTCCTGCTCGAACACAGCTAGCACCTCTTCAGGGACATGCTTCTTGTCTACCACCACTTCGTAGACAAACTCAGAAAACCACTCATCGGTCATGCACAGGTAACCTGGAGGGAGGAATGGAAGCCTCATGAGTCCAGAGGGCAAGGGTTGAAGAGCAGAACCCTGCTGGCCATTAAGAAGCCTTTTACCAAACTAGTATTTGTACACGTTTTCACTTTCCCTCTATAATCCCACATAATCTAGGTCTTATTAGCAATTCTGTGAAGCAGACAGGACAGCACAGCTCTATTTTTACCAATTAGAAATCTGGGGCTCAGAGTAACTAAGCAACGTGCCCAGTCACACGGGTGAGGTTCAGAGCTGGGCCTTGGACCTAAGGCTGTTAGCAGACCCTGTGCTGTTGCACTGTCCAGGCTGCCTCACTGAAGGGAGTGGAGGACTCTAGAAGGTAGGTGAAAGGGCTTCTTGTCCATACAGCCACGGTGAGGGGATTAATCTCTAGGGTCAGAGGGAAAGCACACCAGGTCCATTCTTACCCTACCCACCTCTCAGCATCACTGGCTGCTCTCCTGCCTTCCCCTCTATCCCAGAACAAACGTGCTGTAGAGGAGCCTTGAGGGGGCCTGGTCATCGTTCCCAAGTAGACACTCATTGTAGATGATACTACGTGGATCAAATAGTAACACAGTCCTTGCTTTCTGAGGAGGAAATCTTCCATAAGGGGCAGGCGGAACTGGAAGACTGAGACAGCTGCTCGTCCTCTATTTCCCAGAGTATGGATCTCTCCAGGGGGCAGGACTGCAGAGACACAGCAAGCTACTGTCCCAGGCTGAGAGCTCAGCTGAGAGGAAGAGGGTGGTGTCGTTAGGTACCCTTCCCAGAAACCTGCCTGCTCCTCTCAGGAAGATCAACCTGTATCTCAGGCTCCACTGGGACAACACAAATTCCCCTTCAAGAACTTACTTCTAACAAACTTGACCAGTGGGAAAGGTGCTTCACCTGAGACTCTAGTGTGCGTATTAAAACAAGACTGGGCCCTGGCTGGTGTTGCTCAGTGGATTGAGTGCCAGTCTGTGAACCAAAGGGTTGCTGGTTCGATTCCCAGTCAGGACACATGCCTTGGTTGTGGGCGAGGTTCCCACAATGGGGCATGTGAGAGGCAACCACACATTGATGTTTCTCTCCCTTTCTCCCTCCTTCCCCTTTCTCTAAAAATCAATAAATAAAATCTTTAAAAAGAAAACAAACAAAACAAGACTGGGCCAGGGAGCGAGCCTAGAGCACAAACGTGCACCTACACAGGGCACCACATGCACCTGCACATCCGAGGACTCACAGGAACTGCCAATCAGCAGAACCACCTCACCCTGCCTGGCACCTAGTGTACACCAGACATGAGCCAATTTTCTCTGAAAGCATTTGTGGAAATCTAGGTCTGTGCTGTATCATTTCTTACTACACAGGACCAAGGGGAAGGGAGAAGACGTGGGTCCTCCTCCGGAGGGGCCCCCTGGTGCAGCCGTCTCAAACTCCTCAGCCCCAGGGCTGAGACTACGTGGAGAACTGAAAAGCTGTTTATGTGGGTTGTAAGGTCTGACATGTACCACAATAAAACTTAAAACAGAAAGTTTAAAATATTAATGCATATAAAAATAAGAATTAAAAACATAAAAACAAGAATATAAATAATGTATTTTTAGGAAAAAATAATTATATCTTCCAAAACAAAATAAACTTTAGTTAGAAAAGTGGTACTGTTTTACAATTTAATGTCTGGCTTCAGGGCAGACAGCAGAATCCCAGTATCTGCCTTCTGTGTTCAGATCACTGCAAGCTGCCGTTCCGGCTGAAGCAGACAGAGAAAACCTGACCTCAGACAGACATTTGCTGGGGAACGGAAGACCTTGCAGACCCCCTAAAAGGGTCCCAGCAATCCACAGGGGTCCTCAGGCCATACTCGGAGAACTGCTGCTCTAAAAGCAAGACCGTTTTAAATAATTAAAAGCAACATGATGGTGAGTCTAATTTTGTAAGCTAAGTGGTGTGACAGAGGACATAGTTAACCTGAAAACACCGCTGCTGCGCTGAGGTCATCTACACCCAATCCCGCGCCTCACCTCCGACAGAGGGCAAAGCCTGCTCATCCTGACGTGGCCCAGCACGCCCACCCTCAAAAGAAAATGCCCTGGAGAAGTGCTCGAGGGCTCTGGCCCAGCGAGGCAAGGGGGTGCCGCCTTGACCCCTGACGCCAGCCTCCTGCCCAGTGCTCCTTTCCCAGCAGGAGACGCAGGGAAGGAGAGCGCAGACCAACACTGCGGCCTGGTCCGTGGTTTGTCTCGATCATACATTCCCGAGTCCCCGGCTTTGCTGCACCAGTCAGTCAGGACCTGGCCCTCACTGACCACCACCCACAGCACTGCCCTGAGGTCTAGCAACCAAAGCCTGGTCACCTGAGGGGCCGGCCAGCACCACTCCTCACTGCATCCTAAGAAACGCAGTATCTGGCTTCCCAAAAAACTTCCAGTGGGCAGGAGACCAGGTTACTAAACACTACACCATTTGAGACATTAGTCATCCTTCCCTTTACCGCGATGCAGGCTGAATAAATCCTCGGAGTAGCACTGGACAGCCAGGCAGGTGAAGGACAGAGGCAGACTCATGTAATAAAGTTCTGTGCCCTTATGACAATACTATCGTCACAGAATCAAATGAGTCTTCAAAGAATGCAGAGAGAAAATGGACAATAAGTACATCTACA
>PVKU01000524.1:172500-393622 GCA_004027475.1 Anoura caudifer
ACACTTCCAATCACTCACCATCTCCCTTGCAGTTTATTATTTTATTATTTTGCGCTTATCCTTGTGTTTATGCTTAATATATTTGTTCTTTTTTAAAAATTTTAATTGTTGTTCAAGTACAGTTTTCTGCCCTTTACCCCCATCCCAGTCCACCCTGCTATATTTGTTCTTATAACTAACACTGATGGGGCAAGATTTACAGCCAAAACTGTCCCAGTTTCCACTGCCCCCTCCCCCAGCATTTGAAGGAATTAAGTACTAAAACATTGCTAATAGGCATAATAGGACTGCTGGGCTCCCATCCCCACCCCTCTGAAAATTTCCAAAACCTGCCTTAAAATCCAACCCCAAAGCCTTTTTCCTTGACTCATTTTTTGACTGCTCTGCAGTAGAACGATTTTCCACCAAGTTCTCCCTGACACCATCCAGTCCCTGGGCCTCCAGCTCCTCACCATTCCAATAACCTCAGCTTTAACGTCTTCCTGTTGCCCCCCACTCAGGGAGCCCTCCCTGGTCCTTCCTCCTTCTGTCATCTGCCTTCTCGGAGAAATCACCTCTTCTTTTGCTTCCCTCAAACTCCTTATCCTGTATCTTCCAGCCCGAGGAGCACACCATGAATGTCACCGTGCCGCATCATAGCCCTCTTCAAACCACCACCTGTGTCCCAGGTGAGGAAGTGTAAATTCCTCGGGGAGTCGGACACAGCCTGCGCACGGTTCCCCGCACCCCAACAATAAATGTGAGGTGCGGCTAATGCTAACGGCTTTCCCTCAGCACTCGGTTTAGCCACCTCCTCCACTCCTCTCACGACACCAGGCTCACATGACGAGTCATCCCTCCAGTAAACTGGTGATGCAGTGCAATGGTCGCGTGGGGGCCCTGAATTCTTAGAGACGCGAAGCTAGAAACATGGGTAAGTTAGACAGCACTCCCCCAGGAGGGAAAGGCTGAGGAGCCTACGTTATTGTTCTCCCACCCTCATCTGCCTCCAGGTGACGCGAACAACGGTCACAGTGCCGGCCAGCATGTCTGAGCACCACTTCCATGGCTGGCACAGCTCTCCCAACAACTGAGGTGGGTACATTTATTATCTCCACTTTATAGCTGGGCACACCGAGGCTTAGACAGGTTCAATGTCATGACCAGGGCCACACAGACGAAAGGGGGGACTGCCAGGATGCGAACTGAGGAAGTTTGGCTCCAGGTTCTGTGCTTCAAAACCCCTATCCTTCCCAAACCAATGCAGCATAGCTGGGAACAATCTGGTGAAAACAACAGATCCTCTCTACAGGAGAAAGCAAACATACATACAAAAGTCTCTCTTAAACGTGAGGGGACTTCTCCCTGAAACTGAGGCCTGGTCCTAAGGCCTGGTCCTCTGCCCCACAGTCTGTCCCCCTCACAAAGAGAAGCCCTCTCCTAGTCACACAGTTTGATAAGAAAGCAACAGTCAATCTGAGAGCGCACGCTTCCTGTTCTATTCAAATGTACTATTTTTATCCCCATCACGCAGGCCCTTTGGTTACTAAAAACAGAGGATGAGAGGGCCCTCTGCAAGAACTCAGATACCCGCATTTGACGGTAGCAGCACGTTCCCCAAGCGTGCAGAGACAAGAAAACCCTGAGGTGACATAACAAATTTGTATCTTGCCCTTTTCTACGAAATCAGAAGCCTCTGCTTTTAGCTCATATAATTTTCGCTTGTTTCAGCAAGCTCAGCTCAATATTGCCTATAAGTTATATTATTTATGCCAGAAACTCAAAACTGAATCTCAAACAGATCTGTAAATGATCAGTTATCTTTACGTAATATATTGGGTTGGCCAAAAAGTCAGTATGGCTTTTTCCGTAAAAAAGTTGTCATTATTTAGCATATTAAGAAACCAGACTAAACAAGCAGTAAGAGCTGTGTTATGGTAATTCCACCATTCAGACCTGTGTGTATCAGACATGAGGACTGGAACCCCATCTCATGGTTATGTGAACCAATCACAAAGAAGTTCCACAGTAAGATGGGTCATTAGAGAGACTGTGTTAAGAATTTAATTTATTAACAACCGAAGCTACTTGTTATATGCACAGCAGAATGTTGCTGACTGCTGAAGCTGTGGGATGGGCCGATGTGAAGGGGGTATCCTTAATACCATATATCCTTTATATACACTTGAAATTGTCCAAGATAAAAAAAAATAAGAAAAAATCTATAAAGCAGCATTCACAAAAAAAAAAAAAAGCAAAACATAAAGCAACATTTGCAAAATCATCCTGGGGAAATTGGGATGATTCCATACAGTTTTTTACTGACCCGACTCACAATGTGCTAACTTTAGACACAAACCTAGCCCTTCTTTCTTATTCACATTCCCAGCCAAGTGGTGCTTTAAGAGCCCCTTCTCCTGACATTGGACATTTACACAGTGTCTTCAGATCCTTTATATAGTTTTATGTCCCTTCAGTCATAGTCAAAAAAGACGATGAGTTATCTGTTATTTCCATGCGTGGCCTCCATGCTACCAGAACAGAGAAGCACGTTTTAGTGGTTAAGAAAATAGGCTCTAGTATCAGACTAGGGTCATCCTGGCTTAAAGATTATGTTCTTCTCAGATTAAATTTTACAAACTATTTACTCTAACAAGCCTATAAACTTCAAAATGAAAGACAACCTTCCAAGGTCTGTTCCTTCATCCAACTGCAAAATCTGTTTCTGACATGATTCATAAGCAAGTAAAACAAGCAGAGTCGAGTATTTCAAGAAGCAGGGGGAGAAGAAAGCCATGTGGGGTTTACAGCACGTTAGATGTGCATCCAATTTTCAGTCCAGCTAAGGAATTTGAATTCACCAACACGAAGCAATCCAAAGGGCACAGTAAGACCAGAATTAATAATCTCCTTTTTATGTCTTTTGTGACCAGAAGGAATCTTTGTCCGTTTTGTGAAATAATCAGGTTATGGCCATTAACATGACCAACGGGGGAAGACTAAAGCCCAAGCCTGGGCAGAGGGCAAAGCACCCTGCCTGTGGATCTCTGCTCTCTTTACCTCAGTTTGTATTAACACTACTTTTTCAGAAACCATCAATTTTAACAGGCAGAAATCCCAAAGAGAACAGAAACAAACTATTAATAATGTTATCGGTAGAAACAAAATCCCAGCAATGCTGTTTAAGATTGTCAGGTCTCTGAGAGAAACGCAAACGGAGGCTCTGCCTCAGACGTACCAGCCAGCACTCACCAGGACGACAGACAGGAAGGAGGGCCCTGCTGGGATCAACACACATCCCAGCAAAATAACATAGTACGCATTCTCTTAAGGTCAGGCCAAGTGTGCCAGTTAGATTAGATCATGTTTTCTTTCCTTCTGTCCTGTTAAATCTTCATTCCCAAGAAATACATGAGAATAATTTATTTTGGCTATGAACGAACTATTCCCTACCTCCACTCAGGTCACTTTATCTTTTGGCTTTCTACAAGCTCTGTATAATCTCAGGCATTTCAGTTATTCAGAAAAACAAAACAAGTTGCTTTAATCTGAACTGGATAGCTGCAGATTTCACTAGGAAGGATTACAAGCAGATCATCGGGATCAAGACTCCAGCTCTCTCAACATCCGGCCTTCTGCCTCCGCAGGTTCCACACCCATGGATTCAACCACCCGCAGATCAGAAATATTTGGGGGAAAACAGGTTGTTGTGGATGTGAATTATATAGTTAGGTGTACAATGGTTGTGTCTGCATGGAACATGTACAGACTTTATTTCTTGCCATTATTCCCTAAACAACAGTATAACGACTATTAGTAAACTATTTACATTGTATTATGCATATAAGCATCTACAATGATTTAAAGTATAGGGAAGGATGTACAGAGGTTATACACAAATACCCCATTTTATATAAGGGGCTTTCAAATCTGCAGATTCTAGTATTCAAGGGGGTCCCGGAACCAATCCCCCACGGATACAGAGGAATGACCATAATAACAATGAATAAGTCAGCAAAAGCAAAACCTACACACCCTCAGTACTGAGTCAGAGTACAGAGCTATAGTTGAATGAAACAAAAAATTAGCAGAGGCCAGAATTCTCTTTAACAGTAGGTATTTAGGTTCAAAGTACTGTAATAAAAACAGTAACTCACACTACCCAAAACACTGAGCATTTGCCTGCCTTCACAAGTGTTTATCCGAGTCTCTTAAATGGATAGCAATGTTATCATCAGTGACTATTAAAGACAGAAAAATGTCACAGAAGCAAGCCAAGTAATCCAGACTCATCTAAACAAACCACAACTTTAGTCCATTTCTTAGACACTAACTTCTATGATAACAAACCCAACTACAAAGACCAAATTAGACCAAAAATTTAAAAAGCTACCAATATCTTATTTTTTTTAAGACTTTATTTATTTTCTTTTTTTAGAGAAGGGGAAGGGAGAGAAACATCAATGTGTGGTTGCCTCTCACATGTCCCCTACTGGGGACCTGGCCTGCAACCCAGGCATGTGCCCTGGCTGGTGATTGAATCAGCGACCCTTTGCTTTGCAATCCAGCCTTCAATCCACTGACCCACGCCAGCCAGGGATTATCTTATGTTTTAAAATGCTACAAATAAGAAATCCTTCCAATTTACAATATGCTATTCCCTTGCATTCATTTAACTATCCTCAATTTACAGATATAAGTAAATTGTTTCTTTTTAAGCTTTCTGCTAGTTTTAAGGTTTATAACTCTATGTGATTCCAACATGCATTTGTCTCAGAATGAAAGTCATCTTATAAGAAATTACCAACTGAAAAATATGTTGCAACTCTAATACATTAACAGTAATTTAATAAGCACCACATACTCACAGAACAGTAACAGAAATCATAGAAAGGGGACACGCAACCCCCTTATGAACAGAAATGCACTAACAGCACTTGTATTTGTTTACATATGAACACTGGGCTGCTGAGTTTCACGGCAGATCCCAGGGATGGTTAGCCAACACCCACCAATGATCATTTCATGGGGAGATGAAAAGACTTGGAATGACAGATTCTAGGCCTCCAAGTTTTGGCCATCATATGTAGACCTGCACTGCTCAATCATGGCATAATGTCAAGTTCAAGACTCAGGTTAATAGGCTCTTCTAAGAGAAGTTTTCAAACATACACTATGGAAGCCCCACCTGCTCACTTCCCAACCTCCACACTCCTCCTTCACCACTGTTACCCTTAGAAATCCGGGGGCTCTGGGAACAGAGTTGGAAAGATCACTGTTCTGAACATTGAGGGAGGCAACAGGCAAAGAGCTGCTGTAATCTGTTTTCTTCTTCTTCTTCTTTTTTTTTTTTTTTAAGAAAATTTCTGGCTGATTCCTGCTTGGGGGAATGTACGGGGAAGCTTGATTCCAAGTGCCCGGGTATCTCTCTCTCCGGCTTCCCTACCTGTTTCCTCCCAGTATTCTGTCTAGTGTAGCTTAAGTTGTGGCCAGCGTGCCTTTTCTAGGCAGCATCCACTGGCTGAAAGGGATACGAAATCTGAGAAAGAGCTGCTACAAATGCTACCAGCATAAGCACACATGCAAGTACATGCATGATATTCTACAGTAGCACCACTATCGGGTTGAAAACCTTAAAAATTAAAACATAAAACCTCTTTAAAAGGCTTTTTATCTACTATGAAAAACAGTTTTTAAAAATACGGTCTCAAAAATTTGCAAGGAAAAAAATACCCTCATCAGTTAATGGTGATCTGTGGGTGGTAAGATTATTAGATTTTTATTATCTTCTTTTTGTTTATCTACATATTTCATTTTTCCACAACTCATATATTACCTGTGAGTTTTTTAAAGTCTAATTATTATAATTTATTTATGACTTCTGACTGGGCTTTGATTTGTCAGAGTAACACAGTTCTAAACAGTAACCAAGGCATTCTTCTACTCTATGGGCTTCACAACTCCTGGAGTCTCCAGTAAATGTGTAAAGTTTCTTGCCAATCCCATTTTCCCGCTCAGAGGCTCTGACTTTCTAGAGTTACTACAGGAGATGAAAATGCACCAAATGCTACAGAGCAAGTGTCCTGCAAAGGGCACTCAGCCATCTCACTGGCCAGGGTGTTCTGGTACAAGAGGGCTAGTAGGGTCAGCATGGTTTGGAATGAATGCCAGCACATACTGGTCTCAGCATCAGCTCAGGGGATTCAGGCACGCTATCTTGGTCACAGGGATCCTGGCGGCAAACTAGATCCTCAGATTTTTCTCTGGAATGGTCTATCCAATGGGATAAATTACTGAAAAATGCTCCACACTAGGGCAGCTTTCTACCCATATCTCTTGAGGCAGAGAGCAGAGCAGACTCCAGGCACCCTGAGCTAGTATTACTCGCTTCAGCTCACCTTTGTGGCCATGGTCTTCACCCCATGAATTTTCCACTCTCCACTTCACGAATGCGCCATCCTGATCATCCTGCAAAAGAGTGGGTAAGGGGATAGTCGGAAACTACTGCCGACACATCATGTTAATCTTGGCTTTTCTTCAGCCACTCAGAAGAAACAGCCTTCTCTGCACAGCCAGGGCATACGCCCCCAGGTACGACCAGGGCCACGTCTCTTCTGCTACAGCTAAAGGGAGACTCCAACAGAAGTTAAGTGTTTGAAGCTCTTGGGGTAAAAATGCAATGGACCTAACAAAGCAATCATACTGTTTTCCCCTTTACACTCTAGTCTATACAGAAAATAAGCATATTAAAGTGCTACCTGGCTAAGAAAAACAAAATATTAAATTACTAAAAGCAGCAAACACCACTGGAAGCCAAGCCTCTTGCCATTAATTGATCAGCATTCTTTGCAAAGGCATCCCAATGTATTTATTTTAGAAATGATTCTAAAGTCTGGTCAAAGTTTAAGAGAGAAAACACAGTCTCACCATACAGCTTAATTTCCTGCTTAGGAGAACCAAGCCTTGATATTCTCCAAACGTGTGATTTACTGACTCGGTTAGCTAATATTGAGTTTAACCCAATAGAGATCGAATGGCAAAGCAAAAGTGAAAGGACTATTTTTATAAAACAAAACCCAGGCAGTACTACTGTCCTCTCCCTTCTATCTTCCTTAATCAAGTAAGCTCAATTTTCTTCTTAAAGGAACAATGATATGCATCATAAAAACCTCCATTTACAGGCTTTATGGTAATGGCACAGAGAGGGACAAAAAGAAGGCTTCATTGGGGAAAGACTTTTCCCTTTCATGTTCAGCCAGGGCACTCACTGCTGTCAAAACAACCTAAATCTTTGTAGCATGAGAAGAGAGCTGGCTCCTGTATTATCTCCTAATGATTTCATCTGTCAACTCCCACTTGCATATAACTGCATGAGTCTCATCTACATGGGATTTGACTCTATTCTTGGCAGTTTTCTTGGATCTCAGTAATTTTCAGTCTCAGAAATAGCCAACAACCAAACCCACAATTTCAAATACCCTTATCTGTACTACCCCTTATCTGAGTCCCAGATACCTTCAAAACTACATCATTGAACTACACACTCTAAGACTAGCCTAGCAAATGCCTGTTTCGGTTTTCTGCTCCCTGCATTACAGTGCATCTTTACTCTCCAGTGAAACACCACTGTCAGAATCTATATTACCTAAGGTCATTTATTATAGTAAGTCTGAAAATGCTTCCTCTTCTTTCCTTTGCCAATGAATTCCTGTGTGACCTAGTTCAAGATGTTCTCTGTCACTGCACAGATAGAATAAAATCTGGACCTCCCTTCCAGGGGTTCTAAGGAAGCAGCAGTAAGAATATCCCAGAATACAGCTACTGACATTCATCTCTGCATTATCATTCAAATGCAGTGCAAGCTAGGTTCAGTAGTCAAAAACTCAAACTGGAAGAGAAAAATCTCACTATAACATTCCAGTTGTGATAATATCAATTTTGCTTTATACTGTCAACATGTTAAGGTAGCTCCCTTCCCCTGAGGAAAAAATGATCAAAGAATGAAAGTTCCAGAGAATATGACATGGTATGTATGACTTTTATTTCTTAATAAGTATGCATGACTATTAATTCTGAAAAACATGAATACTCTATAAGAGATGGAAAATGATAAAAAGCCAAACCTTTCTTAGAAACGATGAGGTTTTTAGTTTGTTTCTTAATAGTCCTCTAAAAATTTAAAAATTTAACCCTAATTTAAGAAACTTTAGTTATAAATCCACTGAAGAATTTAGTAGATCCAAACATATAAGCAATGTAGCATTTTAGTAGTATTTTATTCTATTTGATTTACTTTAGTATTTTATTTATGGTATTTTATTAAAAGTTTCTTCTAATGTTGAGCCAGTTATTCTGTGACTCTCTCCCTGAACTAGACCGGTTAGAAAGAGAACACGTTTGCTCGTGGCAGTGAGACATCCTGGTAGTTTGCAGTCTCTCCCTCCTCCCGATCCCTGAGCACAGGTGCGGAACACCCACCCTGCAGCCCAGAGCTGGGAGGCTTATTTATGAAAGATAAAGTTTCGCTGTGGTTTCCGACAGTGTGTCCTAGAAACAGTGATATTATTATTCAGAATATTTCACAGGAAATTCAAAATACTTTACATCCAATTTCCTGAAGCTCTGTATAAATCCCGTAGTGGATGGGCACGCAATCCAAAAATTACTATTAGCTATTTTACTGCAGAAGAATCCGAATGATGAATGAAAGGAAGGTGAGTTTGAACACAGGTTATCAAGACATGAACACTTTCGGGACACACTTACATTCCTTATTCAATAGAAGTTACCTTCTCCCAGGTTCCCTTGCAGACCTCTCTTCACACCAAGAACTTCCAAAGTTACAGAAAAGCAGTTCCTTCCTTACTCCCTGTCGACCCCAATGCTGCTCCCCATGGAAAGTTCCTGTTTTCACTGCCTCTGTGTATGCGGCCAAACCTTCAGTGACCTACAGTGACTTGCACCTACAGTGTCTTACTTGGAAGCTGTTAACCCAACTCATATATGCTCTGAATGAAGCTCTGATACACAAAGGGGCTGCGAGAGAATGGGGGTCCCTCTGCGGAAACAGTGCGGTGGGCATGCTGAGAGGGTCGTACCTTCTCTGAGACTGCAGTGAAGGCCATGGCGTGGGTCATAAGTGACTCACCAAAAGTCAACCTCTCTGCTTTACTCATGTTCTTCATGGAGACACCAAACACTAACTCATAGTCATAGCTGTAAAAAAAAAAAAAAAAAAAAAAGACGACAATACAGAATAAAGACAGTACAATCAAGGGGAAAGACAGCTTGTGGTTGTAAAAGAAACATAGAAGCCGAAGGGGCCCCACAGCTCAAATAAATACAAGCTGTAGCTCTCCAGAGAACTGGGTACATGTAGAGCTTAGTCTCTCAGTGGCATTCGATTCTCCCTGTGCCACAAAAACACTCAAGAAAATATGAAGTGATTAAACATAAACTCCCTGTATAGAGAGGTTGACAAGATGAGCATGGATTGTCATTTTGGCAAGAAAACTTTAAAAAAAGCTTTTGACTGCTATCAGAAATGGTCTCTTTAAAGCTGTTACAAGTGCCCAGTTTCTGAATTCATTTAGACCACTGCTGACTGTGAAATTTCAATAAATAATATAAAAAATAATGGAGAATATTTTCAAAGTTAAAAAAATCATGAATTCTCTTTTTAGCAGATTTCTTTTCTCTTGTTAACTGTTAAGTTATTCACTCAACTTCCTACAAATAACAACTACTTATAAGTAACTCTAAAGTGGTACATTTTATTATTTTTTTTATTTTTTATTTTTATATTTTTTATTTTTAGAGAGAGAGGAAGGGAGGGAGAAAGAGAGGGAGAGAAACATCAATGTGTGGTTGCCTCTGATGTGGCTCCCACTGGGGACCTGCCCTGCAACCCAGGCATGTGCCCTGAGTGGGAATTGAACCAGCAACTCTTTGGTTTGCAGCCCCGACTCAATACACTGAGCTACACCAGCCAGGCTAAAGTGGTACATTTTAATAGTCAAGAAATCTTGTATAATTTTATTCACAAATGAACCTTCATTGTCATCAACAACCAGGAGGAATGTTTTAAAGTGCATATGTAAATTAGTTCTAGTTGTCAAAAAGACAGAGTTCATCACTCTGGCTGGGTTGCTCAGTTGGTTAGAGCATCATCCCTATATGCCAAAGTTGGGGGTTTGATCCCCAGTCAGGGCACATACAAGAATCAACGAATAAATGTATAAATAAGTGGAACAACAAATCGATGCTTGTCTTTCTCTCTCTCTCTCTAAAATCAATAAATTAAAAACTACATATAAGTCATCAAAGTAAGAGAAGAAATTCAGAAGGATCAAATAGCAAACAAGAGGTCTAGAAAACATTTCATTATATTCCCAATGTCTGAGCAGATTTACATAGTAATCAATTATTTTTAGAAGTGTCTTTCTCATATAGGATGGCTTTTTAGGAACATCTAATAGTTTTAATGCAGACATAAAGTACAATCTTGACTTCCCAGGTTGGAGCATGTAAGTATGTGAAGTTTTTGTTTAGAGTCTTTAAACTCTACAAGATGGAAAGAAAAAGACCCACCCTCAGGCCAACCTTACTCTTTGGGTGAACCTCGGCCAAGTCATTTCATACCAAGAGTGCATTCCAACAGCAACAACCCACAAATGACTTTCTATTTTCAATTCCTTGCACTCACATATTCATGTCACTGAGGCCCAGCTTGCTATTGAAGTGTTTTCCAATATCACAGCCAAACCATACAGCCTAGAAGTAGAGGAAAGAGGAAGAAGGTCAACATAAATCCTATCTTCCTATTACACCAAAGAACTGGAAGAAGAGGCTTTCTAACCCCAACGCAGAAGATACAGAAACACTACCAACCTCTCCATCTTTGATGGAGGCAGCAGCCATCTTCTTCAAGAAGTCAATGGGCTGGTTGTTATAGAGAGTTTTTCTCCCTCCAACCATATTGCCTAGGTATTCCACCGTGTAGAGTTTGTTGTATTTGTGCTGGGGCCGAGGGTCATTCACAAAACAAATCTATTGAGGTCAAGAACATGTTGATTAGAACATAAAACCAGGAATGCCAAGCAAGACCCATACCTCCCCTGTAAGTTCACATGTCTGCATCAAAGCTCATCCTCTGCCTACAAGAATGAGCATTACAAACACACTGCTAAATAACAAAGAAACAAAGAAACCTTTTGAGGTGGCAAAGTCAGCGGCAGAGGTCCTTGCACATTCTGATTAGTGTGACGGACACATCTGGGTGCTGCATCTTTCCTACTGGCAAGAATTACCCCCAAAAGTAATTCTGAAGAATTGTATGCACTGAGTAAGGCAAGATGGAGATCCCATCACTACAAGATACCTGCTCTCAAGTTATAACTTGGGCTTAACATCCAGTGATACCTCAACTGAGATGGGATTCCAAGCATGAAACAAAGCCATTCGCTGATAAAAGGGTCCAAACGACAATGAAGGAGGGGGGCCTCTGGTCCTCTTGTTAGGCGGTGGAGAAGACCGGAAGAGAGCAGGAAAAACTAGGATGGGCCCCTGCTCCCTTCCACGAGTCTCCAGGGTGCGGGCGGGGGGTGGAGGGGACATTTCAGAGGTACTCTGAAACCACAGTGGGAAACACCCGGTACGTTTTTGTTGTCTTTGCACCTAGGAATCATTCTGAGCTCAGAATCAGAGGAGCTTGTGGGAATTAAACTGATTGCTAGCCCACAGTTAGAAGTCTCTGCAGAGCAGTACTGGGGACCCTGATAGGATTGACTTTATTATCAGGTCCACAAAATACCTCGGAGGAAGAGGGGGAGGGGAAGTCTGCTTCGATTCCAGTCTGATGATCATGCATGTAAACCCCGGAATCTTACACCCCTCCCGGTAGTCAAAGGGCACGTGAAAGTAAACAGCCAGGGGCTGTCAGTGCCAGTCTCCAACCTTATCTTCCATATTGAAGAGAGGCTTGACGTGGTCCCGGTAAAACTCCAAGGGAGTTATGGGGCCGACCTTGTGATAATTTTTATCTTTGTCTCGATATTCCCAGGTGAACGCCTCCGGTGGATTACCCAAACAGATGCACACCACTCGGAATATCTGGAAGAAAGGAGACAGGTGAGTGATGGCTGGGGAAAGTGTTATTTACCTTTTCATTTTCCTCAAACTTGGGAAACATAAGAAATCAGTGGCTAAATTCAAGCCAGAAATTTCACAGGAAATCTAATATTGTTCCAAAATTGGAAGGCTGATGTCCAGGATTTGATATCAGTCAACTTCTGAACTCTTAAATAAATACTCTGAACAATATAATTCTGAAATATTAATATTCAGTGCTCAGTATTTGCCCTGCAAATTCAACTTCCTTAGCCAAAAGGCTGCTTAGTGCTGATACACAACAAGACCTGGGTTGCTACTCTGCTGATGACATTTCAAATATCAGCATATGATATTTGAAATATATGGTATATATTTTAAAAATGGATTTCCTTCCCTTTATTCTAGGCTTTGCTTTGATTGTGATGGGATCTCCACTAAGAGAAATGTCATTAACGTTTCAGTTGGATTATAATGTCTGTTAAAAGTATTATTAGAACAAGAATTAACTTTTAGTAAGCAGTAAGGTACCATTTTTCAGGTTGTGAGACCATAATGTATTTTCTGACGTCACAACACCTTCAAGTTTGCATCGTAACAATCCAAGGGCACCCTTTTATGTTAGTTTTATCTTATAAAAAGATAAAAACAGAAATACAGAGACATATCCTATATACAGTTAGAGTACAGAAAGTACTTCCTCCTCTACATCAAATTTGCTATATCTTTAAAAATATATAACGCTATGATCTGCCCCTTCTCTCTTCACCCGTCGCCACCGTGATCCACTCACATCACTTAGCCCCTGCATCATTTGTACCACACATCTGTATACTCCATTACAGTCAAGAGAAATGAATCTGACACTTACTATGTGTGCCTAGTTTGTGCTAAGTACTATAAATCCGGCTAGGTTCGCTTAATTCTCATAACACTCTTTTAAGGTATAATTTCCCCTCCTTTTTCCTTTTTTTTCAAAGGAAATCAAGACTTAAGAGAAATTAAGAATTTTGGATATTTTCTGTCTCCTACAGTATCCGGCAATGTATCTGGCCTAGGTGTAACAGCTGATCTGAACACTGTTCCATTCTCCACCTCACTACAGGATGATTTTTAAAAATTACTTACTTATTTTTAGAGACAGGGGAAGGGAGGGAGTGAGAGAGGGAGAGAAACACTGACCAGCTGCCTCTTGCACACCTCCCACTGGGGACCTGGCCTGCTACCCAGGCATGTGCCCTGCCAGGGAATTGAGCCAGAGACCTTTGGGTTCACAGGCTGGTGCTCAATCTACTGAGCCACACCAGCCGGGGCTAATTTTAGAAGCACCACTTTCTTTTAGTCACTTTCCTGTTGAAGAGTCATTAATGCTTCCCTATTACTTCCCACAACAAATCCAAACTCTTATGACCTGATTTATTTTTTTAACTTTTTTTACATAGGTATAACTTACATTCAGTACATATGTAAAGTACATATAACTTTAAGTATACAGCTCAATTCAATTTTTACATACATATACACCCATGTAACAACCACTCGGGTCAGTATCTATCTAGAACAGCTACAGGCCTCCAGAGGTTCCCTGGCCCCTCTGCAGTTAATAACCCAAACCTCCCTCAGGTAAACATCATTCTTTTATAAACATTGATCAGTTTTGCCTGTACTTTCACTTTGTGTAAATGGAATCATACAGCATACTCTTTTGTATGTAGCTTCCTTTGTTGACATAATGCTGAGATTCACTCAAGTGCTGTATCAGGAATTTGTTCTTTATTGCTGTGTATGATTCTATTGTGTAAATATATTACAATTTTGCTACTCTCCTACTGATGGACATGTGAACTGTTTTCAGTTTGGAGTTGTTACAAGTAATGCTGCTAACATTTCTATCCAGTTTTCAAGGAGGTTGAAGGAATTTACATACTCACCAGCAAAACAAGAGAGTTTCAGGTGTTCTGCATTCTTGCCAAACCTGGCATTGCAATTTCACTTTTTTGGTGGGTATGTAATGGTTCTAATTTGCACTTCCCTGATAAGCATGGTCGGATTTTAAAGGCTCTCAGTGACATCACTCAACCTTACTTCCCATGATGGACTCCGAACTCCAGTCAGGTCTGTCTGCTCGATGCCCTCAGCTCACTGTTGCCTTCATAACTCTGTCCCCTGTGTTCCTCAGACCCCAATCCTCGTCCCATGCTTTAAAGCTCAGTGCAAGATGTCTCTCCTCCAGAAAGTTTTCACTAATTATTCAAGCTCGCACTGACTGCTCCCCTTTCTGAATACTTCTGGCCTAAGAATTTAACATGTAACTCCACAGTGCCATTTATGTTTCTCTAATGTCTGCCTTGCTGGGCTTAATCTATTAGGAGCAAGATCTGGGTCTTAGACACACCCTAATGAACCTGTAAGAACCACATTAAACATTCTTTTCTTAAATCAAAAGTTCTTCTCCAGTGACTGGTGTGAAACTTGAATTTAGGAGTCAAGTTGAGCTCTGCATTCTTCAAAAACATTCTGATGGTGAGGCCTTCCTTATATGTACAGGCAAAGTTTCCCTACACTCCACCATCCAGAACTTGGTAGTTAAGTCAAACTCGCCAGCTTCAGTTCATTTCTTTCTTTCATTTTTTTTGTTAAGATTTCACTTGTTTATTTTTAGAGAGAGGGGAGGGGGAAGAAAGGGAGAGAAACATCGATGTGCAAGAGAAACATCAATCAGTTGCCTCTCATACACGCACCAACTGAAGACTGAACCCACAACCCAGGCATGTGCCCTGACCAGGAACTGAACCGGCAACCTTTCTCTTTGCGAGACAACACCCAACCGAGCCACACAGTCAGGGCTCCAGTCCACTTCTGACTGATAGACCACGGATGGAGTCACACCTGCCACAAGCCAATTACAGCAAATCATCACGTATCAATTACATTTATAATTAAGGCCATTTCCCTCCTTTTTCCTCTAGTTAAAGGAAGAAAAATAGCTCTCAAAATACATTGTTTTTTTCTCATATCATGCATTAGAATCTCATACAGTGGCAAATTCTGGACTGGATGAAGTGAATGCCCAACTATGTCTTTCTAAATTTCAAGGAGAGGTGTACCAAATACAGGTAAGATTAGGGTAACCAATCTTATGCATGTTGTAGTCATTCTCGGAGCAGTGGAACTATTTCATCTTCTAAATAATGTCCTCCTAATTCTATGGGCTATTCTATCCCTGTCATCTCAACGAGGTCAGGATGATAGATATCAGAGGATGAGCTGAACCAAATCATAAAGGCACCCTAAAAGCAGGCAAAAGGGAAGGCCTACCTATGACATTAGAACTGTAACGATAAAGGGACTCATCATTCATGTGTTACTATAGAAGACAGAACCTGATTCTGTCTTTTAACAAAGGCAGATTAACTTACAGAAGAAGTTATGCCTGCCATTTACCTGTTATGTTCTGGTTTCTGAGATAGAATCTTCCTTTTCTAGGATTTACTGTGTGTTTTATGAGCCCGAACCACCTTAAACCATCTCTCTTTTAGTGTTATATCATTGTCAGGATGGTGTCTAGCACAAAAAAAGAAGAGGCAGGGCATCACATTAGCAACTGTAACTGAGCTGCTCTAGCCATGGATCGGTGAGCTCTGGGATTCACCTGCACAGAGAGTCATGTCGTATCCTCACAGCACCAAGGCCACAAACGGCAACTTCCTCATGAGGACATTGCCACTGGTAACTATGGTCAAGACAATGACAATGAGATGAGGAAAGTTTTTTGCTTTGTTTTTTTAATCCACACCCGAGGACATGTTTATTGATTTTTAGAGCGAGAGTAAGGGGGAGAGAGAGAAACATCCATCAGCTGTCTCCCGCAGGTGCCCTGACTAGGGACTGAACCTGCAACCTAGCCTTGTGCCCTGACCTGGGGGATCAAACCCACAAACTCTTTGGTGTGCAGGACGATGCTCCAACCAACTGAGCTACTTGGCCAGCATGTGATGAGGAAAGTTTTATAGATTTAAATGATATGTACTTTCAACTAGTAATTGTTGTCACATGTGTATGAACATACATCTGTGGGATTTGGATCAGTTCTCCATCATCCAAGGGTGGTTTTCCCAGCTCAGCCAGGTCCTGACCAGAAAAGGAAGAGGCTAGGCCCAGGCCCAGTGAAGATTAAGACACCAAAGTGAATTTCTGTTTACTTTTAAACGCATCCTAAATATAAATGTGAGTGTCTTGGGCTATAATTTGCATAGTACCTTAGTGTGCACTGGACTCACTACCTCAAGTAAAAAGTGTTAGGTCACTGTCTTCTTCTCCCCCAGAATGCAGCAGAGGAAATCTGCATTTTTTGCTATCTAAAGGAAGTCTACGGGGAATCCTTTTGTAGGACAAATACTTATACCCTATTGCATATGTTTTACAAATGTGAATTTTTACCAAGGGTACATACAAGGAATAAATGAGGATAAGGATCACATCTCTTCCTTTTGGATTTTAGTAAAACTGTGATTTGAGACATGTTGCATTGTTTTACATCCATAATCATTCATGTTCAAATCAGGTTGTAACACTTTGGAAGAATATTTGGCTCCAAGCCAATTAATGATCATTAAACAAGCTCTAATAAAAAAAATCTCCAAAGTATAATCTCCAGGGTCCCTGATACTACATTTTCTCCATAAAGAGACCATGCTGTTCTGAAATAACATGCCCTGTTCCCAAAGGTACAAAATTGGCAGTGAGCTTTGTATATCCAAGTCTGCTCTCTGGTGGGCAACTCGGGAGTGTCACCTGCTTCTCAAAAAGACGCCGTTGGCATTCAGAACAAAAAATGACACCGGACGCTGAACACAAGTCATCATACAGAACTGAATGGTGAATAACAGAATCAGGAAAGGGAATGAAAAAAAGGAAAAAGATACAGAACGCCTGAGACATGGGGCATGGGGAAAGAACCTGTAGCTCCCAATTTCAAGGTGCAACATGTGGGACCGAATCAGTTTCCATATCCATGGCTAACTAGCAGACAGACAGCAAGTGAGAGGAGAATGGCAGGATGAAGCAGTTGACAAGCAGTCATAAATACTTAGAAGGGTAAGAGTTTAAAGCCAGCCAGGGGCAGACACAATACTGGGTTACTGAGAGTGCACAGTAAAGTCTAAAGCGCTGGAGATATACTAGTTACTTCTATTACGAAAATGCAAAGCTATAGTGTCCTTAAGAAATTATCTACACCAACTTTTTAGTTTTATTGATGGAGAAACTAGGCTCAAAGGTAAAATGATCTATTGATCACAGAATAGAATGGCCACAAGTACATAAAAGTGGTCACAGAAAATAGGGAACTTTGAAGAAAGTTCAGTGCTGATGGTAATGACCTAGTTAGAAGAGGGAAGGAGTAGGGACCTTGGTGACTACAGACATGCAGAGAGAACAGGGAAAGAAGGGAAGAAAATTCTCTGCTGCTTTCTGGTGGGGAATGAAAGAAAGGCAAGGATCTGTTAAAAAACAAACAAAAATAAAATAAAATAAACCTATGCCTGCAAAAGCAGGCAGGGAGATACTTCCTGAAGGCATTAAATATATTTTCAGGCAGAAAACACATGAAAACACATGAAAAGGTACAGTAAAGAAGCATGTGCCCTTCTGTCGTGTTACAGAAAATGAGCTTACACAGGGAGCTCCATAGAGATGCTGACAGTCAAACGATGACCTTGAGGCCACTAGAGAGTGGTGTTCGAATCACAGAAATAGTCAGAAATGCAGACATCGTCGCCACGCCCCGGAACTACTGAAGCTGCACGTTGACAAGACCTCCAGGGGACTCATGCACACATAAAAGTCTGAAAGCCCTACTTTAGACCGCATCTCTTCCTTCATTCCCCAACATTTTGCTTCTTCAATGATTATTTCTCCCACTCACATACCCCTTTCCACACCCTAGTTCCCTCACACTGCCCCAACCACCAAAACGCCTTCCCTCACAGCTGCAGGCCCCCCACTTCAAGACCTCACGACATCACCAGTTCTTCCCTTTTCCTTGTCCTCTGCACAAGCCTGATCCAAACCACGATCATCCCTCATCTACACAACCACAACAGCTCCTAACTGGTCTCCCCACTTCCTCTCCTGTTGCTTTACAATCCATTCTCAAACCACCCAGAGGGAATTTTTTTTAAAAACAAAAATTAAGCCACATCACTCTTCAGCTTAAACCCCCTTCCAATGGTTACCTCACTTAGTATAACATGCAAACTCTCACGGCCTGCAGGCCCTTATAAGCTGGTTCTCATTTCCTCTACAAGATCTACGTCAGCCACTCCCACCTTCCTTCCAGGCTCAAGTCACACCGCCTCCTCTCAGTTCCTCAAAAACTTTTCTCTCAGGCTTTCTCTCAGTTAGGACTTTTGTACTTACTGTCCCTTCTGTCTAGTGTGCTGAGGCCAGACCTTTACGTAGCTGGATCCTTCTCATTACTCATGTATCAGCTTAGACTTGACCTCGGAAGGGCCTTTCTGGACCACCCTATCAATCATGCTATGTTATGGTTTTCAGAACATATGTCACAGATGGTTTCTTGTTTACTTACTTGTATGTTGCAGAGTCCCTGAGAGAAAGGACCATGTCATCACTGTTCCCCCAGTGCTTTTCTCCCCCCAAATGACTAGGTTCTTTGCCATTTCATAGCTAAAAATGATGAAAAGATCCTCTGTAGCTCTCTCCCAATGTGAAACATCGATATAAGACTTTTTTTTCTTACCGAAAATGACAATCTTTGAGCTAGCTGTATATAGTTCACTTTTACTAATTATTAGCTGTGGGGCTACAGCCTCCTGAAAGCAGTTGCATTACAAAGCCAGATGAAACTAGAGGAAATTCAAAGTGGTTAAGCCACCAATGCGTCAGGCCATACCAATGTGAAGGTGCCTGCTCTCTGAGGCAAAGTAGTGTAGCAGGGTCTGAAAAATATAATACTTTAGAGAGGAGGGACAAATTTTTGGCCAGGCCAAACCTAGCCCGCAGAGATGAGGCTAAAGGGGGGATAATTGATGACAGAAGACTAAACTTTGGGTGGTGAACACAATACAATATACAGATTATGTGTTACAGAACTGTACACTTGAAACCTGTATAATTTTATTAACCAACGTAACCCCAATACATTCAATAAACTTCTACTGGTAGAGGTATAACCTATAGGTATACACATACGTATGAAAAGTGATGAGTGTACGAGATTATTTTCTGCAGCTTTTTTATTTTTTGTTTTTAAAAAATTTTACTTACTGATTTTAGAGAGAGAGAAGAAGGGGAGGGAGAGAGCGAAACATTGATTTGTTATTTCACTTATTTATGCATTCATTGGTTGCTCCTTGTATGTGCCCTGACTGGGGTTCAAACTCATAACCATGGCATGTTGGGACGATGCTCTAACCAAGTGAGCAACCTGGCCAGGGTTGCAGGTTTTTTTTTGTTTTTTTTTTTTTTTTTTAAGTAAGTTTGAAAATAACCAGAAGGTCCATTAAGAGGAACTAGTTAAATTACTTATGGTGTATCCAGACAATGGAATACCATGTAAATATTTTTTAAATGCAGTTCTTTATGTATCGATATGGAAAGATTTCCAAGCTTTATTGTTAAATTGAAAACAAGCAGTGTACAGAATATGAATAATATACTAACAGATGTTCACATACAATAATATATATAGATAATATGTAACAGTATATAATATATATTATTATATCATAGTATATAATATATATTATATCATAGTATATAATATATATTATATCATAGTAGATAATAATATAATAATACATTTGTTAATATATCATTCCCCCAAAAAGAGGGGGAAAATAATATATACATGTATTTGATTGTAAAAAAAGATCTCTGGAAGGGAAACTAACTGCTAATACAATAACAAACTAATAAAACCAATTTGGGGTGTGTGGGATGGAGAACAGGGTGGGAAAAAGACTTTTTAATGTATGTCTTTTTATATTTTTTATATTAAAAATTTTTTAAATCAAAGAAGTCTTTAAAATAAAAATATCGATAACTTGGCTTTTCTCAAGGAAATCAACTTTGTAGGTCTGGAGCAAGTCTAGAACCATATAACGTTTTTAAGAGCTAAGAGCCACCGCTACAGAATTTCCTAAGCAAATAATAATGGCTTCTTGTCTCTTTTCACAGCACTGACAAATATTATTTCCAGTTTTTGTTTTACGTTTTTTTTTAACAGAGTTTTGGTAGAGAGTACAATAATAATCCTCAGGGCATCTGGAGGCTGAGGGAAAGAACAGATGCACTGAGAAAACACTGCAACAGAGGTGACGACAGGCTTCTAAAACAGACCTGACTTGCCTTTCATCCCATCAAGCAACCTGCACTTCTCTTCCCTCAGAAAGAAGCCCTTAAGCATAAACCCCTTTCATTCAAAGCTTTCCTCGCTTCACAGCTGTTGATGTCATCATTTTGACTTATACCCACAAGGCCAGGCATAGCATAGGTACTAATCTGTGGCTTTAAAACCACGGCCACACTTCTCGTTACCAGAGTCAGGTTCAATGAAGAGGAGTCACTTAGAGGTTGTAAAATCTAAAAATTGACCATACAGAATTCCGTAGTCAGCAGTTTAGACAGAACCATTAAGTAAATAACCCTAAAAATGTCCATACTCAGGATTTGGTATGATGTCTTACTATTTTTCCAAGGTAGGAGGAAAGACATGTGAAATACACCAGCCAACCCCAATGGCCAGGAGTAGACCTTAAGATATCTCCTTTACAAGATCATTAAAACAAACATCAAAAGCCAGCAGGAGGCTTATGATTTGCAAGAAGTATTATCTGGGTCCTTTTTCATAACTATTTATAGAAACTTCAACTTTACTAAGCCCACTATCTCATTATAATCATGAAGGAAAACAAATTATGCAAGAGATACAGCCTCAAGAAGAGAAATCATTCCAAGCAGAAAGAGAACTAACATTTACTGAACTGCTATGAGCCAGACACTATGCCTTGCATTCTTACAGTTGATATTTATTTGATTCCCACAAAAATCCAATGAGGAATATATTTTAAGTCCCAAACTGAATTCTTAGGTTAAGTATCTTACCCAAGATCACAGAGCTGTTAAGTGACAGAACCAGAATGGAAACCCACGTCTGTCCGACTATTTCTTTCTACCACACCCAGATACCACTCCGAAATGAGAACATTTAAAAAGAGTTAAGCCCTGGCTGGTGTAGCTCAGCGGAATGAGTGGGGGCCTGCAAACCAAAGGGTTACCGGTTCAATTCCCAGTCAGAGCACATGCTTGCGTTGTAGGCCAGGTCCCCAGTTGGGGGCACCTGAGAAGCAACCACACACTGATGTTTCTCTACCCCTCTTTCTCCTTCCCTTCCCCTCTCTCTAAAAACAAGTAAATAAAATCTTTAAAAAAAAAAAGAGTTAAGTATGAGATAATTTAAATGCATCTGGCAAAATGAAATCTCCGCATTAACCCATTCAACAAATACTTAAGAAACAGCTACTGTGTTATGCATGGGCTTAAATAAGCATTTAAATAAACTGAGACTTGAGAGCTTAAGGTACCGGACTCAGGTCACATGGCTCGTAAGTAATGAGACCAGAACTCAGACAGTCTGACTCCAGACCATGCTTTCAAATACACTGTACTTCCTCTCTAAACATCAAAGGAAAACATGAGTGTTGTCCACTGCAGTAAAAGGAAATTGTTATTTGAGTAACTCCTAGTTAAGGGTCCACTAGATGAAAAATGGAAACGTTTATTCCTTTCTCAAAGCAGTTACAGAGGTTCATGTATATTCTTCTGGATTATGGATGGTATTAAGTTATAATCTCAACTGCTTTTATAATAAATATTACCACCTTAAATTTGCTTAATGCATTTTGGGTTTTGCAAAGTGTTTTCTGATATAACCATCAATTTTATTATACATACGTTATTTTAACTGATATAACCATCAATACTTTCCTATTTTTATCTCTACAGAATAAAGAAAAGACAAAAGCCTCAATATCTCCTGAGATCCTTCGCATTTCTGCCCTTCTAGCTTAATTTGCTACCAATCATACTCAGAAAATTTATGTTTCAGCTACACTACTCTCTGAGAATTCCACCCCTGTTCATGCTATTCCTTTTGTCTAGAATGGTCTTCCCTACTATCCATCTGGTAAATTCCTACTGTTCTTTCAAGAACTGGTTCAAATACTTCCACATGAAACTTTCAGCTGATGAATTAGTCACTCTCTCCTCTATGACCAGCAAATCCTTCTTTACACATCTCTCTCGTGGGATTTATAATTATCCATGTGTTTCTTTTCCCCAGGGAATTGAGCTTGTTGAGAGTCCTAGACTCTCCTCTTCAGAAGGTCCTAGAAGGATCACAAAAAGTCCAAATAACTGTTATTACCTCCTCCATCATGGCATCCTGCACGTCTGAGATTTCTCCTTTGGTCGCTCCACTATGAACCAGGTTCCGCAGGCGTATACAGAATTCTCTCAACTACAGCAGAAAGTCAGTCATTCAGCATCACAATATTTACCAAATTCAACTGTAAATGAGCCTAACAGACCAATGCTAGTTTTATTTTGAAGTATAACTCAGCCAAGACCCAGGGCAAAGTTCATAAAAGCAAATGTGTTTTTATCCAACCAGTCTACTGGAACATACAGCTAAAAACACTTTCCATAAAAAACAAAAAACATGGATTATTCCCAAAACAGACTGTATGAAGAGCTACTGCTCTGTAAGAGAGGGTACTCTTTGTGAGAGTACATGCCTGAGTATGGGAAAAATACCTGATTCCACAATGCTTGTGACCCTTAGAAAAAGCAGACTTAAGATGATTATGCCATTAAATCACTCTCACAAATTTTTATTTAGAATTTTCCTGGTTGTCTACTTCTTTGACAAACCATTATGACCACAGCTAGGCCAGCCCCCCAATATAGCTTTCATTTTTGTTGTTTTCAATTTTTAGAGATGCCCAAAGCAAAGGTAAGCCTGAAATCTAACTACGATGCTAAAGAGGATTTAGCTTTCATCTGAAATGGAACCCAATGCTATACTGTTAGTGATCTTTTAGCCTGTGGATAAGGGTCCCCAGTATTTCCTAGGTAGAAAGTAATCTACTTCTAATTGGAGAAACACATCTACAGTTTATTTTAAAATGTCATCTTTCTCCCAAGAATGACAAATCCAATTTAGCCTCACAGATCAGAACAGCAGATTCTGGCAACTCCCAGTTCTCAAAAAAGATGTCAGGCTGGCAAAGCAGCATCTCTATAGGATTTATAATCCTCCTTGGGAAATAGGTTACACAGAGAAGAGAGAATGATTTATTAAGATAAATGAAGCAATAAAAAGTGGTTCAGTGACTACATCAAATCGTTGGTGTATGAATAAACGACACTGATGTGGTTTGGGGAAGCTTCTGATGTCAGCATACTCTTTAAGGAAATCTCACAAGTAGGGTTTGTTTGTTTTTTTTTACCAGTACATAAAGCTGTCCCAGCCCATTTCCACTAGAACCAAGTGAGAGGCATGGTACCCAGTGTGCTTCTGCCCAATATTAATTAAACATAAGACTTTCTTTCTTGAGTACTCAGAAGAAAATATTAAAATCAATAGAAATAAAAATGGAAGCTTTTTAAAAAGAAAAAACACACCCTAATCTCAATTTTTTTTTTTTTAGTTAATACATAGCTACATTGCTTTTGTGAGACACTGATTAGCTATCTTGTACACAAACTGTGTACACGGAAATGTTCAGAAATCCCCTTGGAAAATCAGAAGTTTTAAGGCAAGTTCAGTACATTCAATCCCACGCTGCTCCATATGTTGTACCTTGTGATTCAGAATATCATTCATCCTTCTGGTCGCCTCTGTTGTATGAGATTCAGGGAAGCATTTCTTAGGAATAACACCATATTTTTCTAAAAGAAAATAAATTTTAGTGTTCAATAAGGTAAAAGTAAACTCCAGCACTCTAGCATTAGAAATCCTGGCAAAAATAACTGTTGCTTTAAAAATGAGGCCATATTTTGTTGGCCTCAGGAAACTTAACAATCTTATGCTTCATAAAATTAAACAGGTTAATCTCCATATTTATCCATCTATTGTAGAATTAATTCTATTCTTTTTTATCTATCACACTTTGTAAAGTGCTTGGCGTGATGAGGTTTTCCCAAAAGACAACCCTTTCTAGAATGAGTACATTTTCAAACAGTTGGAAGTTTCAATGTTTCTTAATTACATCAAGAGAAAAGCTTTTTTTATAGAACATTAGTTCTAGCCAATACAACTTTTTCTTCTCCAACCCACCCTTCACAGTACCTATCTCCTTACCTCCCATTTAGGAAAAGCACTTTATAGGTGCGAGTGTGGGATCAAAGTTCTGAGAGCTAACTTCATACCCTTCTGGGAGACCAGTGCCACTCTGTGCCTAACCACCAAAGACATGGCCTATCCCTAACCGTAGGGCCTTGCTTAATCATTCTGCTTCATTTCCATCAGAGAAAGGCTCTTACCAACAATATTGACAAGCATATCCCACTGTCCACCATCATTTGCAGGATTTGAAAGCAAATACTGCACCAGCCTTCCATCCTCAGGCTCCTTTTTCTGGGCTGTGTCCACAAAAGCATTTAAGTAGTAGTAACAGCGTTCAACCTAGAGTAGAGAAGTTAAATAAAATTAATACCTTTATTTGCATTATCAACAGAACAGCAATCTTGGAATTACTATAGACCTCATACAGTAGATTTGCTTTTTTTTTTTTAATGGAATATAATTGACATAATAGTTTCCAGTGGGGTTTTTTTTTACCTTTTTTATTGAGGCATAATTGACATAACATTATATTAGTTTCATGTGCACATAATAGGTATTTTTAAACTAAAGTAGGTAACTAAACATCAGTATCTGGCCTCATAAAAATATTTAAAGTTTCTTCTTATATCTGTGTATACACATTCCAACAGTTTATCCAAAACAAGGCATTGCTTTATATTGAAGTAATATCTGCTATTTAAAGCCTTCAATCAATAAACATCTAACAGACACTCATGAAACATACATTTTAAAGATTTAAAAAATAGAATCAAATTATTTACTGTTTTCAGTCAAGTACTACACAGAGAAGCAAAATCAGGTCCTAGAAAGAATGATTAACCTAAGTAAAGGTGATAAAAGGAAAAATTATTAAAAACAAAATTAAAAACTTTAAATCAGTTAAGAAAGAAACAAGGAGGCAGTAGGCTTAGTCAACAGATTTGTTTCATTGCAAAACACAGACACCTACCAACCAAAGGCAGTTCTGCCTTTGAAAAAGTCAACTTTTGATACTCTGGAAATCAGAACAAAGGGTGTCACATCTATGAAATGGAGGTAAGATGCAACTTGATATGGAAGAAATGAAGAGGTAGTCCCTCTTAAGGTTAATAGAGAAACAAAGAAAATCTTTCACGATCAGTCTCATACCTTGTCCCAGAAAAACAGGTATGATTGACTAAACTCAAATTCTTCAATATTTAATTTTTTCATGAATGGAAGTCTCATCACATTTAGAGAAGAAAAGATCCAGCATCGCCCTGAAACAAGATAGCAAACCAAGAAATTATGATGAGTGTTCACACAGATTATGCTGTATTTCCCAACAATGAACCCATAACAAAATCTTGGATAATTTAAGACTAAATCAGAAAAAGCAGAAATATTTTTAAAAAACGAGAAAAGTCATAATTACTATTTGCACTTTATACATGCAAAGGTGTAATATTCTTAATATATAAGAAAATCTCTTTACATATCACATAAAGAATCCATTACAAACCATCTAAGGAAATCACATTAGGCCCTGGCCAGGTAGCTCAGTTGGTTAGAGCATCGTGCTGATATGCCCAGGTTGCAGGTTCGAAATCTGGTCGGGGCACATACAATAAGCAACCAATGAATGCATGAGTAAGTGGAACAACAAATCAATGTTTCTCTCTCCCTAAAAATCAATAAATTAAAAATAAAAATTAAAAAAAAAAAGAAAACCATATTGGAAATACTACTGATAAGAGAGCTTTCTTGCTCCCTGGACATCTTGACAGTTGTTCTTGGTTGGGAACTGTCCTGCAGCTAAGGCAGGAAGACAGAGCTACAAAAAAAAACCCCAAAAAGTCACTGGGGTTGATCAACTTGAGGTTCCAACTTGTTATGAAAAGTGGAAAGTACATGCTTTTGAGGTTCAAGCAGACTCTGAAATTGATCAGACAGGGCAAATCAAAACTGGTCATCCTTGCCAACAACTGTCCAGCCTTGAAGAAATCTGAGGTAGAGTATTGTGCCATGTTGGCCAAGACAGGTGTCCATCACTAAAGTGGCAATAACATTGAACTGGGCATAATGTGCGGAAAATACTACAGGATATGCACACTGGCTATCATTGATCCAGATGATTCTGATGCCATCAGAAGCATGAAAAGTAAATTATGCAACATTTTTCTTTAATAAAACTGGCCTGAGCTTGGTTTGAAAACTGAAAAGAAAGTAAAAAGAAATACTGATAGAGAAACAGGAATAGAGGCCATAGATAATTTAATGGCCATAAAGATACCAGTGATAACCAAACAAAAATAATTTTTTAAAGATTTTTATTTATTTATTTTTAGAGAGAGGGGAAGGGAGGGAGAAAGAAAAGGACAGAAACATCCATGTAAAAGAGAAATAGCGATTGGTTGCTTCTTGTAAGAAACCCAACCAGGGACCAAACCTGCAACCCAGCCCTGACTGGGAATCAAACCGGCGACCTTTGACTGTGGGACATCACCCAACCAGCTAAGCCACACCAGTCAGGACAAAAAAAAAATTAAGTTCATTATAAGATACTTGTTATGTGGGGAAACATTATTTTTTAATTTTTAATGTCTAATATTGGCAAGAGGTTGGGGAAACAGCATTATCATACACTCTGGACAGCAATCTAAACAGGTACGAAACATCTGAGGGCAATTTCACAACACATGGTAAAGCTTTAAAAGACTCTGCCCTTTATCTGGAATATACAGCATATGCTTCAGTATAAGGTAACACTAACATAAGTCAATCCCCCTTCTCCCAATGACAATTAAAATACGCTTCACATGCATCGTGGCATCAGAGCCTTCGCCATGGTCAGATCCACTCTTTCAATCAGAATACATCATTTTTCTCCCATCAAGTATGTCTAGCAATGTTTTGAATCCACACATGACGCTGTCCCTGAGCATTTTATGCCATGTCTCGACTACACTTTTACCTTCTTCATCTGCCTTGCAAGTGGACAATCACAAACTCTACGAAGTCACTGTTTCCTGCACTGACATGAGCAATTCTATTTTAGAAGGTCCATTTATAATACCCAGGAATACACTGTATTCAAACTTTTCCTTTTAAAAACTGATTCAATCAATGATGCTTGATCTTTATAAGCATCCAAAACTAGCATGAATTGAGATTATTTCAGAATGTCTTTGTGAAAATGTATTTTACTTCAAAATAAATTAACTGAGAGTGCTCATTATGAGAGCCCTTATAACGCCTCAAATATATATTATCTCTCTTTGTAAGAAAAATTCAAAGAGAAAAAAATGACTTACATTTGGGCATAACTTTTACTGACATGAAAATATGTTCACAATATATTCGTAAGTAGAAAAGGTAGGTAGGTTACCTAACAATATTTAAGGTATCCACCCATATTTCTCTCTCTATCTCTCGCTCTCTCTCACGCACACACACACTAAAGACCTGACAGAAAAAATATTTACATGTCAGTATTTTGCAAATATTCTTCACTAAACAACAGTAACTTTATAACAAGAAAAAAATAAGTAACTACAGTGTTTTTTGAAAGACATTAATGACTTGGCAGACCTCACCTTTACCTTGGGTTTATCTCTATGCCACCTCTCTCATATCTACTATATTATTTCCCATTAGCAGGAATCTGCATGAACTGTTAATGTAAAAACTGTATGAAGCCCTGGCTGGTGTGGCTCAGTGGGCTGAGCACTGGCCTGCAAACCAAAGGGTCGCTGGTTCCATTCCCAGTCAGGGCACATGCCTGGGTTGTGGGCCAGGTCTCCAGTGGGGGGGGGCACACAGGAAGCAACCACACACTGATGTTTCTCACCCTCTCTTTCTTCCTCCTTTCCCCTCTCTAAAAATAAATAAATAAAATCTTTTTAAAAAACTGTATGAAAATAAACTACATAGTTGATGTACTATTTGTATCATTTGTAAATAAAAGTGACACCACAGAATATGTAAGACCTGATCTCTTCCAAATGAACATTTCCCAGCTTTTCCCTAAGGGGTTACTGCAATCTAAACTACGTAGGGCCACTGTGACATTACTAACTATATAATTTGCAGCTTGATGATGATACACACCACCCCATGTACTTTCTACTGCAGCAAAATATTTATTGCAAGGTCATTATTTTTTCCTTAAAATTTAAAAATCAACTTTACTGAGGTATAATTTATATATGATAAAATATAACCATGTTAAATGCATGGGTTGAGTTCTGACTAGCTCTAAGCAAGCACTGATCTGCTGTCTATCAAAATAGATAGACTAGGAGTAGTTTTAAAATGGATAGACTTTAAAAAGTCCTTCAAGCCCTGGCCGGTATGTCTTAGTTCACTGGGCATCATCCCACAGGGTGAAGGGTCGCCAGTTTGATTCCAGGTCAGGGCACACACCTGCACTGAGGGTTCGGTCCCTGGTCACAGAGCGTGCGAGAAATAGCCAATCAATGTTTCTCTCCCTCCCTTCCCCTCTCTCTAAGAAATACATATTTTATTAATGGAGCCAGGGCCTGGGTAGCTCCATTGGAGCATCATCCTGTGCACCAAAGGCTGTGGGTTTGATTCCTGGTCAGGGCACATACAGGAGGCAATTGATTAATGTTTCTTACTCCCTTCCTCTCTCTCTAAAATCAATGCAAACATATCTTCTAGCAAGAATATTTTAAAAATGTCTTATTAGTACAATTTTGTTGTGAGAATGTCCTCCTCATTTAGATTCCTTTCCCTGTGGCTGTTTTTCTGACAGCAGGGCTAGATGATAGATAAGAAAACAAGAGCTCTTGACCAGTAAAACAGGAGAATTGAAGTATGTTCTGTATTACAAGCTGTTCTATTGGTGGTAACTGAGCCAACATGTTCTCAAGTTGCAACCAAGAAGCACAATTTAAAAATAATATTCTATGACATGTTGATGTGACTACACTGTGTCTTTTCCATTTTATACACTGTATATGGCCTTCAAGGCAATTTGGGGGCATCCTCTAGGAAATGAACACTTTTTGCATGGTCTGTTTTGTACCAAGAGCATATAGATCTCCAAGACACAGGCATGCAATCACTTAACTTCAGCACAGAGTCTGGTGAATTACATCCAAACAAATGACCATGCACTTGTCACTGTAGTGCTCATATAAAATACAATAACAAGCCACGGAGCACCAAAACAAGCCACAAAGTAATGTTCTTGAACTTGCCTTTACCTATTCCTGTTCTCCAGGAATTTTCTACCAGTTCTTTCAATACAAATCTCTGCTCCCCTAAGGCCATTCTTAAAATGGTACACTGTCAGGAAGGTCCAGTAAAGTGTGCAAGAAGTTTTAAGAGGTCACCTGAGAACTTCTGGTTGGTGACCGGCTTGCCTTCCTGAGGTACAACGTACTGGAACACATGCTGACTGCCCTGTACCGTGGCCCTCTTCAGAGAGATGTCCAGCAGGTCGTGGGTGGTCCCGACATTCTGGGCAAGTACGAACTGAGGGTCGGAATTCAGTTTCTGAAGCAGACCACATACCTTCTCCGCATTCAGTCCTGTTGGAAGACCAAATGGGATAACACCAACAAGAGGCTGCAAAGGGCTGGTCCGGGACTCCCACACCCTGGCTCTCTACTTCATCAGGGCATTCTCAGATGACCATGGCAGTGGTCCATCCCCAAGATGCTGTCTTCCCCGAGGCCGCTCCAGCCCGCCCAGGGAGCTCCCATCCCCTCCAAACCCCCCGCCCCGGCCCCGGCCCTGCCCCGCAGCCGGCCCTGGTGGGGAAGAGTGGCGTCTCACCCACGCTGTTCATGGCGCCCGCGCTGCCCGGCTGGGGAACAGTAGTGCTCGGGGTCCTCCGGTGAGTGCCCGGGTGGCTCCGTGGATCGCTGCCTAGAAGTCCCGACCTGCCTTTCCACGCCGAACGCCGGAAAGAGGAAACGCGCGGGGAAGCGGCGGAGGGCTGAGTCCGAAAGAAACGGGGTCCGTGGAGGGACAAAACTCCCTCCCTCGCGTTGCTGAGTCAGCGCCGGCGGGGCCGGTGGCCCGGCTCGCGGGAGGGCAGCCGGGGGCGGGCTCATTGCCGGCTCCGTCCCGCCGGGGCGGCTCCAGAGGCCCCTCCGCCCCCGCAGCCTCTCCCCGCCGCCCAGGGTTCCCAGGCGGTGCCCGCGCTCTCTGCCAACTGGGACCCCGCTTCCGGGCCACCGGCGCGACCTACCCGGACCTGGCCGGCTGCGAGTGCGGAGCCTGACGGGTGCCATGGATGCGCAGAGCCCGAACACTCTAGCTTTGGGGAATTGACTCCATTATGCCTTTTCAGAAGCCAAGAAGGGGCGACAGGGCGGAGCTGAGAGGCCGCATATTAAGCACAGGCATGGCTTAGGACGGGTTGACTCGCCCCCCCCCCCCCAACAATGTACCCAAGTCTCTCCCTATGTAGAGGCGTCCTTTGCAGACCCATCTCTACAATTTCATTGGCAACTTGTTGCTTCGATTCTAGTAAGAACCAAGGGCATGTATTTGAGGGGAAATGGGTACCAACGTCCTTCCCACCCTCTTAGAAGATAACTACCACGGTTTTACAAATGAGCATCTTTTAATTTCAAGAAAACGACCCATTCAGGCCTTCGTGGAATTAGTGACTATCACCTACCTAGCCCAGCAGGCACTGTGAGGTTCGACTAAAGGAAATGACAGAGGTCAGTGTTAAGCATGGATGCTGTTTTGCAGACGAAGCCGTTTTGCCAGACGCTGTACAAAACCTGCAGGAGCCCCACCTCATCCCCCTCCCAGGCTGTCAAGATAACTCAGCTGTTTTTATAAGGTTTTGAGATTGTTTAGTCCTTTCATATTGTTTTGCATGCTCCAGCATCTCAACCCTTAGTGAGATGTTAGGATGGGACCCCCAGGTAATAAAACAGATACAAATATATCTTCCTTATCATTGAAACAGTGAGAGTCTTCTCTGGAACCTAGAATCTAGATCCCGTTTGAAAATCATCACTTGTTCTACGGAACTCCAATATCTGGAAAAACCCACACTCAGACCCCAATCAGAGAAATCACAGTCTCCATGTCCCCAGAGAGACCTATCTAAAGTTTGGGGATGTGACTTAGCAAGTATCTCCATCAGGGCCTGTTAACTGTCCTATCCAGAAAGTCTTCTGATGTCTGAAGAAAAGGAACAGGCTGAAAACTATGCTGAAAGAAATTGATTCTTTCACAAAATGATGTTCAAGCATCCTGCCCAATTCAGCTCAACATTTTATTCAATATCTACTATATACTAGATACCAGGCTAGCCACTGGTGGTATGGAGACTAACAAAGCTTAGTCTTGCCCTTAAGAAACTCACAATGTAATGAGAAAGATGCAAAAATCACTTTGGACAACCTGTACTGGCATATCAGTAGTGCTGTAGAAACAGTAAGGAGAGAGCTGTTATTAGGACCAAATATGCCTGAGAAAAAGAGGTGACAAGTTAACATAATCTTAAACAGTGAATAGGCTTTTAAAGGAGGGAAGGCAGAAGAAAGGCATGCAAGACACCAGCAAAGGCACAGAGGAATTAAAGTACACGGTGAAATCGTGTTCAAGAAACTGCATCATAGTCTGATGTGGTTGAGAGCAGCAAAGGTTTTGAGATCAGGTGCAAGGTATAGGACTGGAAAGGTAGGTTTGGGTCAGGATGTGAAGGATTTTATATGCCATGCCTAAGCATTGGGATTTTATTGTATGGTTAATTAGAAGCCAAATAAGTTTTTAAACAAAGGAGAATATGCTCAGTTCTGTATAAAGAAAGAAACAGCAGCAGTGGGATGATTTGGAGGGGAGAGATTCTGGAGACAGAGAAACTAGTTAGAAAGCTATTCCAGTAGTCCATTTGGGAGATGACAAAAGCCTTGAACTGTGGAAGGGGGAGAGGGCGGATAATTTGGAAGTTTTCAGTTGAATGAGAGGATAGATAGTGAGATCATCCACCAAGAAGAGGATTACAGAAAAATAGATGTTTGGTAGTAGGTGAGTGAGCAGATAATGAATTCAGTTTGGGCCTTGGCAAGTTTGGAGTTCTCACAGGACACCCAGGAAAAGTCCAGGAGGCCAATTAAAAGATGTCTAGAGATCAAATAGGACACAGAGATCTTGGGACAATGAAAGCAACAAGTTTGCAGAGGGAAAGGGAGTAAAACAAAAAAGAGACATGGATGGAGAATAGCAGCCTCGGTAGCAGCATGCAGTTGTACAGGGAGTTCATGGCACAAGGGTGCCAGTCTGAGTGGGGTGAATGGGGCCTGAAGTTCAGTTCAAGCTTTGCTTGCTAAGCCATGCACCCTGGCCCAGGTCTGTGCCCAGTCAGTATGGTGCACTATTACCTACTTCTTACAAAGATGCCATATGAGGGTAGCATTAGCTCTGGAAACAGTAACCTTTAAAGATGGGGTGAAGACAAAGGAGCCAGCAGAAAAGATACAGCAGTCAGGGAGGTAGGAGAAGGCCTGGAGAGTTATGTCCTAGAATCTCAGGAAGGCAAGGAGAAGATGGTGAATGGGCCTGAAAGCTTCAGTAAAATAAGATCGAGTTTGGCAGACTGGGTGAGAGGTGACCTTAAAGGGGGCAACTTCAGTGGAAGGGCAGGGTGGGCAGAAGCCACACCAGTAAGTTGAAAGGAAAGGAAATATCAGGTAAACTCTATTGGAAGAAAAGAAAAACAAATGTCTACCTAAAGGATGAAATGCAGAAACCAGGACAGATGAGAGATTAAATATATGCCATTAACTATATTGCTATAGTAAGAGTCCAGGAGAGGAGGAGGGATGGAATCACTGGGGAAGGCGGAGGGGACTAGTTTTACACCTACTGCTACTCTGTACATTTCCTCACCCCATTACCAGAGATGCTTATCATCGCCAACTCATCAGTTCTCTCGCTCTGCCCTCATTGTGGGGGTGGCACCCTTAGTACTAGCTTTCCACCTAGCAACTCAGCCCCCGTGTGGACACAAAGAAGAGGTGGAGAAAGAAACTGGTTGGTTCCTTAGTAGGTCCACCCCAAATGACCCACCCAGGAAGACATTTCTCCACGAATAGAATTCTTAGGATCTGACTCCATCCAGAAGAGGTGTTGTTGGACCCTGCGACAACTCATGGAACAGAGCAGCCAGAAACTTAATTCCAGTAGGAGATCCACAATAATAGAGAAGAAAATCTTTATAAGTCCTGTGAAGAATCATCACCTGCCATTGTAGATATGCCACTGGTCCCATGGGCTGCCCCCAGTTAAAGCCAGCAGGGCTGGTCCCAACTCACAGTCTTCCTCCTGGGACCCCCTCCCTTGCTGTCCACAGTCTCTGACCTGTGTTGGCCAACTGCTTCTACTTTGATGGAAAAGACCAGATTTTTACGTTGGGTGGAAATCCAGACTGGACTCGAACACAAAAATCCTGCAATTCTATGAAATTTAATTGTGTTTAAGTTGTGCCCCAATTTACTCTGACATTTGCTTTGGTCAAAAAGCCTCCTGATATTTCACCAGACGTGATAGCAAATTTCAGATCACATGTTGGCGTCCTGCTGGGCCAAATTCACCTAGCTGTACTGTTTGGCCTGTGAGGTGTTTTAAAATTTTCAGCCAATATTTAGAACTGGGAAGTTCTGTTTAGAAATCTGGGCTGCTGGCTTCTCTTGAAAATACTGTTTCTGCCCTGGCTAAGTAGCCACTTGGTTAGAGTGTTGACCTGAAATGCCAGGGTTCCAGGTTCAGTCCCTGTCAGGGCACATACAGGAATCAACGAATGAATGCATAAATAAGTGGAACAACAAATCTGTCTTTGTCTCTTTCTTCTTTCTCTAAAATCAATCAACATTTAATTAAAAGAAAACACTGTTGTTTCTCCATGATAGTCTTTTCTCCATCAAAGTGGAAAAAAAAAAAAAAACCCACAACAAAACAGGTTAGGACCGCCTCAGGATATCAGGTTGTCCTCACAGTGGCCACTCCTGCCTTGAGGGGTGCAAGAGGCCCTGGGAGGGGTGGGAACAGGTCAATGGGGTGCTTGTACTTTTCTTTGTCTAGCTTGCTGAATGCATTTTTTTTGTCTGTGGATACTTGAGTTTCTCAACCCCTGATGCAGGGTAATTTAGGTGGGGTTTGGGAGGACTATCTTTCTTTCTCCACCCTTACCCCACCCTGACCCCCGTCATTCCCGCCTCCCTGAGATGAACAAAGCCAGCAGGAGCTGACTCCACTATGGCTTTCAGATACTGAATCCCGGGACTTGCTGGGCCCAAAGAAGCTTCCATCCCTTCACCACAACTTTCTTCCAGAACGTGGCATACGTACATCTGAGCGTTGGTCACTGGCAGCTTCAGGACTTCTCGCACCTTCCCTGACATTCCTACAGCCCATGTAGGCTTAACCTATCCCATGTCTCCCTCTGCTCAGAGAACTGCAAATTCAGATTTTAAGAGTTTCAACATATTCGACAGTCATTGTAAATTATAGTGGGCTTTTTTATAAAAGCATTTCCCAGGACTTCTGGCCAAGATGGAGGTGTAGGTAGACACACTGTGCCTCCTTGCACAACCAAAAGAAGGACAACAATTTAAAAACAAAAAACAACCAGAACTGACAGGAAATTTAACTGTATGGAAGTCTGACAACAAAGGAGATAAAGAAGAAACAAACATCCATCCAGACTGGTGGGAGGGGTAGAGTCAGGCAGCCGGGCAGAGAGGGCATGGGCAAAGCAGTGGTGGAGGACTGGGATGGGCAAGATGGCAGCTGGTGGAGTGGGTGGTCCCACATTCACGTGTGGATAAACCGGGAGGAACACCTGGGGAGTGAGAAAGACCGAACAACCCAGGCTCCCAGAGTGCGGAAATAAAGCCTCAAACCTCTGATTGAAAATACCTGTGGGGGTTGAGGCAGCAGCGGGATAAACTCACAAGAGAGTTTGTTGGAGAGACCCACAGGGTCCTAGAACCTACACAAACCCACCCACCCAGAAATCAGCACCAGAAGGGCCCAAATTTGCTTGTAGTAGTGGGGGAAGTGACTGAAATCTGGCAGAGAGCAGACAAGTGACATTGTTTTCTCTCAGACCCCTCCCCCACATACTGCATCAAAACCCAGAGACTGGGTTGCCCCACCCTGGTGAACACCTAAGGCTCCACCCCTATACATAGCGGGCACGCTGAGACAAAAAAAAAAAAAAAAAAAGGCCCGAATGAAAGAACAGCAAAGCTCCAGAAAAAATATAGCTAAGCGATGAAGAGATAGCCAACCTATCAGATGCACAGTTCAAAACACTAGTAATCAGGATGCTCACAGGTTTGGTTGAATTTGGTCTCAAATTAGATGGAAAAATGAATGCAATGCTAAGGAAAATAAAGGAAAATGTACAGGGAACCAATAGTGATGGGAAGGAAACTGGGACTCTAATCAATGATGTGGACCAGAAGAAGAGACATTCAACCAGAACAGAATGAAGAAACAAGAATTTGAAACAAATGAGGAGAGGCTTAGGAACCTCTGGGACAACTTCAAATGTTCCAACATCCGAATTTTAGGGGTGCCAGAAGGAGAAGAGGAAGAGCAACAAATTGAAAACTTATTTGAACAAATAATAAAGGAAAACTTCCCCAATCTGGCAAAGGAAATAGACTTCCAGGAAGCTCAGAGAGTCCCAAAGAAGTTGGACCCAAGGAAGAACACACCAAGGCACATCATAATTACATTACCCAACATTAAAAATAAGGAGAGAATCTTAGAAGCAACAAGGGAGAAGAAGACAGTTACCTGCAAAGGAGTTCCCCTAAGACTATAAGATGATTTCTCAAAAGAGACCTTACAGGCAAGAAGGGGATGGAAAGAAGTATTTCAAGTCATGAAAGGCAAGGACCTACATCCAAGATTACTCTATCCAGCAAAGCTTTCATTTAGAATGGAAGGGCAGATAAAGTGCTTCTCAGATAAGGTCAAGCTAAAAGAGTTCATCATCACCAACCCCTTATTATATGAACTGTTAAAGGAAGTTATCTAAGAAAAAGAAAATAAAACATATGAATAGTAAAATGACAGCAAACTTACAATCATTAATAACCACACCTAAACCAAAAACAAAAGTGAACTAAGCAAACAATAGGACAGAAACAGAACCACAGAAATGGAGATCATATGGAGGGTTATCAACAAGGGAGTGGGAGGGAGAGAGAGGGGGGAAAGGCACAGAGAATAAGTAGCATAAATGGTAGGTAGAAAATAGACAGGGGGATGCTAAGAATAATATAGGAAATGTAGAAGCCAAATAACCTATATGTATGATCCACGGACATGAACTAAAGCGGGGGGATGTGGGTGGGAGGGGGTGTGCAGGGCAGAGGGGAATAAAGGGGAGAAATGGGACAACTATAATAGCATAATCAATAAAATATATCAAAAAATTAAATTACAAAAAAAGCATTTCCCAATGTTCTAGAATGACATTGTTATACCAGCAATTATCATTTCTATCTCTAGATAGGACTTTTTTCCATTCAGTGTTCTAGGTGCTGGCAACTCATAGAGCATGCCAGGCAGAGAAAGCAGCACATGCATAGTCAAATAGGCATGAATGGCCTTGCGTATGATTCAGGAACAATGAGAAAGTCTGGTCAAGTTTTATGAGTATTTGAATTATGCAAATTTGAAACCATTCATTATCAACTATTAATAACATCTTATGATATGTATGAAATTTGAAGCATGTGAATTGAAACCTTCAGCATGCTTAACATTTGTCAGGAATTGCATACTTTCAAAGCTGCTAGTAGCTCGGTGAATTAGAAACTGGTTATGTTGTTACTACATGGTGGAGCCATTTTAGCTGGTAAAATTCTATCTTTTCTTCAAGAAATTTATGTTTATCACTAAATAGTCTTGCTAAATACTACGCTAAATAGTGTTGACTTATGGATGTTTTTTATTTTGTATGAAGTTTTCATGAATGTATCCTTTGCATAAAATTCAGCTGCACTAGATCTTGGTGTGGCAAGAGTATAGAGTAAATGGTAGGGGGAAGAGGACATATAGGAAATGAGAAATAAGGTTGAAAAGATGGTTTATAGTTTGATTATGGAGCTCTTTGAACATATGCACTTTTTAACTTAAATTATACTTTATTGTTTATGCTATTACAGTTGTCCCAATTTTTCCCCTTTTGTCCCCCTCAACCCAGATGCCACCCACTCCCTCCAGTAATCCCCACACCGTTGTCCATGTCCATGGGTCATGCATATATATTCTTTGGCTACTATATTCCCTATGCTGTACTTTATATCCCCATGACTATTTATAACAACCAACTTGTACTTCTTAATCCCTTCACCTTTTCCACCCATCTCCCTGACCATCAAAATGTTCCCCCATATGGCAACCATCAAAACATTCTCTGTATCTATTATTCTGTTTCTGTTCTGCTTGTTTATTTTGTTTTTTAATTCAGTTATTGATGGATATGTATTTATTGCCACTTTATTGTTCATAGTTTTGATCTCCTTCTTCTTCTCCCTCCCCTTCCTCTTCCTCCTTCTCTCCCTCCTTTTCTTCCTCCCCTTCTTCCTCTTCTTCTTCTTTTTCCTCCTCCTCCTCTTTCCTCTTCCTCCTCTTCTTCTCCTTATTTGAGAAGATCCTTTAACCTTTCATATAATACTGGTTTGGTAATGATGTATTCATTTAGCTTTTTCTTGTCTGGGAAGCTCTACCTGTCCTTCAATTCTAAAGGATAGCTTTGCTGTGTAGCCTCATCTTGGTTGTGGGTCCTTTCTTTTCATCACTTTGAATATTTCTTGCTAATCCCTTCTAGTCTGCAAAATTTCTTAGGAGATATCAGCTGACAGTCTTATGTGGCTCCTTTGTAGGTAATTGACTGCTTTTCTCTTGCTGCTTTTAAGATTCTCTCTTTGTCTTTAACCTTTGGCATTTTAATTATGATGTGTCCCGGAGTGGGCCTCTTTGGGTCCATCTTGTTTGGGAATCTCTGTGCTTCCTGGACTTCTATGCCTATTTCCTTCACTAAGTTAGAGAAGTTATTATTAGAGAAGTCACTAAGTTTTCAGTTATTATTTTTTCAAATAGGGTTTCAATTTCTTGCTCTTTCTCTTCTCCTTCCAGCACTCATATGATGCAAATGTTGGAATGCTTGAAATTTTCCCAGAGGCTCCTTATATTATTCTCATTTTTTATTGTTTTTTCTTTGTGTTGTTCTGATGGGTTGTTTTTTTCTTCCTTATGTTCCAAATTGCAGATTTGTTTCTCAGCTTCATCCACTCTACTGTTGATTCCTTGTAAATTGTTCTTTATTTCAATTAGTGTATCCTTTGTTTCTGATTGGATCATTTTTATGCTGCTGAGGTCCTTACTAATTTCCTATATGAGCATTCTTATAACCAGTGTTTTGAACTTTACATCTGTTAGATTGCTTGTCTCCATTTTGTTTAGTTCTTTTTCTGGAGTTTTATTCTGTTATTTCATTTGGGCCACGTTTCTTTGTTTCCTCATTTTGGCAGCCTCTCTGTGTTTGTTGCTATGTATTAGGTAGAGCTGCTATAACTCCCTAGTTTGATAGAATGGCCTAATGTAGTAAGTGTCCAGTAGGGTCCAGTGGCACAGCTTCCCCTATCACCCAAGCTGGATACTTGAGGTGCGCCCACCATGTGGGCTGAGTATACCCTCCTCTTGTAGTTGACCATTGATTGCTGTTGGCAGGTCAATGGGAAAGATTTACTCAGGCCAGTGAGCTGCAATGACTGGCTGTGACCACTGACCACTTACCTCCACCGTGGAGGACCAGCTGTGGAGGGGCCTACTCCACAAACCAGGACTTACTTCAGAAAGGCTCTGATGCCCACTGAGTCCACCTCTTGAGTGTGTCTCTTGTGGATGTGTTTGGGTGGTGGTGCTTCAACATAGCGTGTAGCTGACCCCTGGGTGGGTAGGCCCTGGGGCCTCTCAGAAGATACGTTGCAAGGTCAGCCACAACTTGTGTTCTATCCAGGGCCACCTGGCGTAAGTTACAAAGTGATCTCCACATGGATTTGGAGGTGCCCAAGCAAAGCCAGTCTGTGAACCAAGGCCAGCTTCTGCTAGTCCCCAGCCTAGAGCCATTTAGCAAGAAGTATGGAGCTCAAGGCTTGTTTGAGAGAATTTAGGAAAATCTGAAGCATAAGCCAAGACAAGCCATTCATATGGAAAAGTACAGTGGAAACAGCTTGGGTGGGCCTGAAAATTGGGTGAGGCAGAGCCTCAAAGAATCAGTAGGGTGGGGCGAACAGTGTGAGCCAGGTTGATGGAGGCTCAGATATGGCCTCTGCCTGTTGGCCCTGTGGTTCTGAGCAGAGGAGGCTCAAAAAAAAAAAGAACACACAATGGCTTCTGTCAGCACTTCTTTCTGGGGAAAACCCTGCCGCCCCAGCTCTCACCCTGATGTCAGGCACTTCAGTTCCTCCCCGTATGCCTCTGGTACCTTTCAAGCTGCTGCCCCAGTGATGGAACTTGGAGGGAGTGAGTTTGAGTAAGTTCATGTGTATGCCCTTTAAGAGGAACTGCCTGGGACTCCAGAAGTTTCTGTCTTCCACTGCCTCGATCCCCACTAGTTTTTACAGTTATGGAGTCTTACCTTTCTGGCACTGGAACCCTGGGCTGGGGATTCTAGTGTGGGACTAGGACCCCTCACTCCTGAGATATCCCTCCCAATTTTTATCTGCCACATGTGGGTGTGGGACCAGCCTGTTCTGCATCTCCACCCCTCCTACCAGTCTCAATGTGATTTCTTCTTTAATTCTGTAGTTGTAGGCCTTCCATTCACCTCTATTTCTGGTGGCTCTGAATAATGGTTGTTCTGTAGTTTAGTTGTAATTTTGATGTGGTTATGCAAGGAGGTGAGCCCTGTTTACCTACACCACCATCTTGCCAGAAGTCTAAGAGTATGCATTCTTTTCTTTCGTTTTTTAAAATATATTTTATTGATTATGCTATTACAGTTGTCCCATTCTCCCCCCTTCATTCCCCGCCACTCTGCACACCCCCTCCCACCCACATACCCCCCTTTATTTCATGTCCATGTGTCATAAGTTCTTTAGCTTCTACATTTCCCACACTGTTCTTGCCCTCCCCCTGTCTATTTTCTACCCACCATCTATGCTACTTATTCTCTGTACCTTGTCCCCCTCTCTCCTCCTCCCACTCCCCTGTTGCTAACCCTCCATGTGATCTCCATTTCTGTGTTTCTGCTCCTGTTGTAGTGGTTTGCTTAGCTGGCTTTTGTTTTAGGTGTGTTTATTAATACCTGTGAGTTTGCTGTCTTTTTACTATTCATATTTTTTATCTTCTTTTTCTTAGATAAGTCCCTTTAACATTTCATAGAATAAGGGCTTGGTGATGATGAACTCCTTGAACTTGATCTTATCTGAGAAGCACTTTATCTTCCCTTCCATTCTTAATGACAGCTTTGCTGGATAGAGCAATCTTGGATGTAGGTCCTTGACTTTCATGACTTGGAATACCTCTTTCCAGACCCTTCTTGCCTGTAAGGTCTCTTTTGAGAAATCAGGTGACAGTCTGATGGGAACTCCTTTGTAGGTGACTGTCTCCTTATCCCTTGCTGCTTCTAGAATTCTCTCCTTCATTTTAATCTTAGCTAATGTAATTATGATGTGCCTTGGTATGTTCCTCCTTGGGTCCAACTTCTTTGGGACTCTCTGAGCTTTCTGGACTTCCTGGAAGTCTATGTCCTTTGACAGATTGGGGAAGTTCTCCTTTATTATTTGTTCAAATAAGTTTTCCACTGGTTGCTCTTCCTCTTCCCCTTCTGGTACCCCTATAATTCGGATGTTGGGGTGTTTAAAGATGTCCTGGAGGTTCCTAAGCCTCTCCTCATTTTTTTGAATTCTTGTTTCTTCATCCTTTTCTGTTTGGTTGTTTCTTTCTTCCTTCTGGTCCACTCCACTGATTTGAGTCCCAGTTTTCTTCCCATCTCTATTGGTTCCCTGTGCATTTTTCTTCATTTCACCTATTGTAGCCTCCATTTTTTCATCTAATTTGTGAGCAAAATCAACCAATTTTGTGAGCATTCTGATCACCAGGGCTTTGAATTATGCATCTGATAGGTTGGCTATCTCTTGGTTGCTTAGATAAATTGGCTCTGGGGCTTTGATTTGTTCTCCAGTTTGAGCCACTTTTGTTTCTGTTTTTTTCATTTGTTTGTTTTGTTTTGTTTTGTTTTGTCTAGTCGCGCCTGTTATGTAGTGAGAGGTGGATCCTTAGGTGTTCCCCAGGGTGGGGCAGCCCTGTCGCTGGGTAGTGATGCTATATGTGGGGGTGGGGTCTGAGAGGGAACAATGGTACTTGCTCCGCTCTCTCTCGGATTCCAGCCCCTTCCACTGCTTCCCCTTCGCCTGGATTATCTGTGCTCGAATGTGGGACCACCTGGTCAGCCAGCCACCTTGCACGGCCTCACTGGGTCTGCACAGTTGCCACCCCATGCCCGGGGTCTGCTAGCCACCGCCTGTGCACCTGGGGTCTGCCAGCCGCTGTTGCCTGCGTGCCTGGTCCACAGCTCCACTTTTTCCTGCCGTGACTCTGACCCTCTTACCAGTCTGGATGAATGGTTGTTGGACTTCCGTACAGTTCAATTTTCTATAGTTCTGGTTGTTTTCTTCTTTCTAAATCTTTGTTGTTCTTAATTTTGGTTGTGAGAGGAGGCACAGTGTGTCCACCTATGCCTCTATCTTAGCCAGAAGTCTGCATTCTTTATTCCTGGAAATAATACTGTATCCACAAAATCCTACCATAGGTAGTGAGAAGAAAGGGAGAGAATCTTCTTCAAGTGATATTGCTCATAAAAGTCTCTAGGTTGGCACCATGTTTTTCCCAAATACTTTCTTTCTCTCTCTCATTTATTTATTCAACTGCTTGTTGAACACCATTTATCAGAAACTGTACCAGGCACTTGAAATACAAAAATGAATAAGACATTAGTCCCTTACCTCAAAGAGCTTCAATCCAGTGGAAAATAAAAAAGAAAATTAATCTCTACTTTTCGATTAATGCAAAAAATATTCAGTGAGCACTCAGTATGTGTCAGGTGCCATATTAGACATAGAAATACAGAGGAAAGCCAGACAGACAAGGTTCCTGCCCTCCTGGTGCATACATTCTAGTGGGGGAGACACATCACAAACAAATGTAGATAATTTCACTAGCTACTGTGGCCATTTACATTCAAAATAAGTAAAATGCAGACAATTTCAATCGTGGTATAAAGAAACTAAAACAGTGTCATATATTACTGATTGCCAGAGAGAGTGGTGGTATAAAAAGCTCCTCTGAGGAAGTGACCTTTGGGGCTGAAACTGAAAGCCAATAAAGATCTGGCCAAATGAGGTTCAGTGGGATAAAGGTGCAAGAAGAGGGGAAAGCAAGTGCAAGGGCCTCAGGACAGGAACAGGCAGGGCCCAACAGGGTCATGAAGAACCCAGCTCCTTTATAGCACTGGGACCTGCCACCCACAGCATTAGCGCCCTCCTGAGACTCCTTCTCCTCATGCTTCCTCCTTCAAGCCCAGTGGGAAAAAGTCTGGCTTTCTCACCCCTCCTAAGAATGAAGACTATCTGGCTGAAATGCTATCAGTAAATTTTTCCATGAATTTTCATGTCCAAAATGAAGTCACATGCCTTTTCCTAAACCAATCATTGGCTAGGGTAATGGGATTACCCACATATCAGTCAGTCTTATTCCCACTGCAGTAATCAGTTCCCCAAACTGCATTGCTTCTCCAGAGTGCACTAGAAGGGCCGGGGGTGTGCGGAGGGGCAGTGGACTGGATGCTGAGAGTCACCCATAATGTTTGCTGCACCATAGTAAGGAGTTGAGAAGTTATTCCAGGTGCAATGGGAAGGAGTGAAGGGGCTTGATCTGATCTATGTTTTTAAGCATATAGTGCAGGTATTTGCAACACATTTAATTAGAAAAAATAACATTAAAAATATAAAGAACTGTTAAATATAAATAGGAAAAAGGCAACCTGATAGAGAAATGGGGGAAAATACCTAAATAGGCTTTTCACAAAATGAAAGTATGACTGGCAAATAAACAATAATGATGAAAATGCAAAATAAAATTGTAATAAGATGCCACTTTATATCTAGATAGGCAAACATTTTAAAAGCAGACATTAAAAAGTACTACTGAGAATTTTTATATACCGCTTGTGGGAGTGTAAATTAAAATTAGTACTTTGGAAAATGTTTGTCAATATTTTTTAAAGTTGAAGATTTACATACTCTACAAGGTGGCAACTTTATTCCTGGGTATATATTCTAATGCTGCTCTTTCCAATGCAGTAGTCACTAGCTACTGTGGCCATTTACACTCAAAGTAAGTAAAATTAAATGCAATTAAAATTTTACCTTCTCAATTGTAGTAGTCACATTTCAAGTGCTCAGTAACCACATGTGGCCACTGTATTGGACAGCACAGTTACAGAACATTCTCATCATCACAGTAAGTCCCGTTCGCTCTGCCCTAGAGGAAATTTGATTATTACACTAGGAGTCAGAGTCAAGACTGATTATTTTAGCATTGTTGATAACTGCACGCAACCTGGAGAATATCCAGTAGTTTATCAACAGGAATTTGTATGAATTATGACATATTCATATAATGGAGTAGTACGCCGAAGTGGAAATCAACATGGATGAATTTCAGAAATAAAAGGTTGAGAGCAAAAAGAAAATTGCACAGCAAATGGCATGCAGCCATTTTTTAAAGTTCAAAAGCAAGGAAAATTCAACAATGTGTTGTTTAGAGATATATACATATATGGAAAATGAAATTTTAAAAAAGCAAGAGCATATCAAATGTTAAGTTCAAGATAGTATTTATCTTTGGGGAAGAGACACAGTCAGCTTCAAAGTATTGGCAATATTTTATATCTTAAACAGTGAGGGGCACATGGGTGCTTATTTTATTTGTTATACCTAATTTATACATTATCTTTATTATTGTATAATTGAGATATTTTTTCTTAAAAAGATCATTCTGGCAGCAGTGTCGATGGTAGACTGGAGAGAGACAGGAATGTAAGCAAGAGGCTGGTTAGGAGACTGCAGTTATCGGGGCAAAAGGTGAGTGGTGACCTGGATGGAGAAGGCAGCAGCGGAGTTGAAAAGAAGCAGATGAAGGTGGCATATATTTTGGAGGTGAATGACCCTAACCCTAACCATTACGTTCTGGTAGAGGTTTGCACGGTGCGATGTGGAACACGGAAGAGGAATATCTAAGTCAGACTAGGAGATGACATATCTGAGTTGGGACAATTAGGACTTTGTTAAGTGATGACTGAGGAAAGGCATTCTAGTAATGGCTTATGCAAAGATCTTAAAGCAGCAAGCCTCTTTTGGGAGCTAAAGAGCGAAAGGGCAGAGCCCAAACATGGAAAGCCTGCTGTGCCCACTGAGGGGTTGAGATCTTACTCTGAAACCGGTGGGGAAACTGCCTCCATTTCTCTTTCCCAGGGAGGAGGGAAGATCCCTGTGAACAGCACAGTGAGGTGCTAGTAGAATGTTGTGAGAAGCTAGCCACAGGAGGTCCTGGTTGGGCTACTCCGAAAATGCTTCTCTTTGAACCTAGGTTCACCAAAACCTAAATTTTGTGGAATTATAGAAGGATCAAAACGAAGATAAAAGGAAAAGAAGGGCAAATGGAAGAAAAAATGATAGAGACGCTTAAGGAGAAACTGACTTTCGAGGAAAGAATAATGAAATACCACTGGGGACCACACCCCCGGTTTCCTTTTAGGAATGCTTTAGACCGGCTTTCCTTAAAGCTGCAAGAACAAACCCACAACTTTTTCAAAAATTCTTTTTTGCTTATGAACTATGATTTTTAATATTTGAAGCAAATATTTGAATATAATAACTATGGCATTCTTGTTCTCTTTTCTGGGGCTTTTCTTGAGACAAAGCTTAACAATCTCAGAATAAAGTTAACATGCAAAAGCTGGTGGCTCAAATCCACCTTTTCCGACGTACACCCACCCTTTGTGATGTTTTCTTACTGAATTTCCAGTTTTCCTTCTCAACCTCTTTTTTTGAATTTAATTTTTTCTGTCTTCCTTTTTTCAAAAAGAATGATTCAACAGATAGAAGTAAAACTGAACACACTCACAGGGTACGTGAAAGACTAAAAAAAGATAACATGCATCTCACCCTGAAAGCAGATGAAAACAGTGGCGTCTCTCTATTTAGGCCTGGGTGGGGAGGAAGGGGGAATATTGTTCCTCGAAAGCCCTCAAACCTGATTTCTTATATTAAATAAGAAAGGCAGCATGTACTTAAGAAAAGAGGCCAAGCTTTGAAGACCATTAGACCTTATTTTAAGTCCTAACTACTATTTATAGGCATAAAGTCATTTAATCTGAGTGTTAGTTTCCTCTTCTAAAAAGTGGGAGTCTAGTTATAACAGTTACAATGCATTGAGTGCTTACAATGCCGCAGGTCTTATAATGTACAATTTTTAGCTCATTTATTCTTTACAATAACCGTAAATCAGGAGACAGATTGTATTATCATCCCCGTTTTACAGATGAGGAAATTCAAGAACAGAGAGGTTAGGAAACTTGCGCATCATCACACAGCTAGTAAAGTGGTAGAGTTAGGGTATATACCCAGGCACCTGATTCCAAAGACTAAAAATTTAAGCTCTCCAAGCCTAGGGATCAGGATCAAAAGATATCATGTAAGTGAAAGCATTTTGAAACCTAAGTACTTAAACATGCCTGTCCAAACAGTAAACCTGCAGATTAATAAATTGCTAAGTGTTGTTATAGGTTATTTTTCAACTTGTGATGAAGCAACCATTTGTAGATATGCCACTGGTAGATGGTTTACGTTATAGGTGCTTTTACTCTAGGCTTTGACAAATGAAATGTAATTGGGAAGCTTTTCTTAAGCACAAACACATGCAGCTGTTTTCATATTGTCCCATTTTTTAATAATTTATTTTCATTTTATTTTTTCCAGTACCATTTATCCCCCTTAAGCCCTCTTCCATCTCCACCCATCCCCCTCCCCCTGTAATCACCACACTATTGTCTATGTCTATGAGTCCTTTTTCTTTTTTCTTTTTTTGCTCAATCCCTCCACCCCCCAAGACACTGTCCCTTTTTGATTGACATAGGTAGAAAGTCAAGATGACCGCTCAATGGACAAACAAGGATCAATGACAGAACCCTTAATTAGATGATTAACAGCATTTTGGAATCATAATGTATGCATTATGCCTACATTTAGAGTGATCAAAAGAGATTGTATAGAAATCTTCAGCAGAATTATGAACTTGATAATAAATCATTAAATATTTTCTTAAAAATAAATGTAATCCACATCTCAAAGTGGAGCAAAGTCCTTTTGACTGGTCATTCCCAAGTGAGCCAAGTTTGTTATTACACACTTTTATGAGTACTATAACTATAAAATTCAGGAATTCAAGGCTATGATTCTTTAGTGATAACGAAGTTTATATCCTTTTTGGTGGAATGTTTTAAATGATGTCCTTGAGCTGCCTATAAAACCTACAAATGACAGGTAGAGTGAAACGACCTGTCTGGGCTGAGAATCTGTTACGGAAGGAACATAGTTTGCAAAACAACACACCAGGAGGCAGTAAGGCCTCCTAAGAGTCGCTTCATTATCATTAAATTTATTTTAATATCAATCGCATATTATGAGGGCTCCCAGGATCTTAGAGATTACCTTTTGTCCTAGTACTTCAGCCTGGAGTCTCTGAGAGATTATGTGATATCCTTGTGTTGAGAAGCTCTCCAGGAGCCAAGCCAGGATGAGAGGCCCATTTTTCAAAGCAACTGTTTGTACATCTGGTAGCTTGATGTACACCTGGGAGCTCTGGGAGCTAGAGCTTTTTCATGGGCAGAGTTGACTATACACAGCAGAGCTGCATTACAAACCGTGACTCCAACTACTCCTTTCAGCACAGATCGTGTTAAATAATACAAGCGGGTGGTGGCTTACTCAAGGATGAAGTTCCAAAGTCAGGCAAAAGTTAATTGCAGTCAAAATCATCCTTGGAAATTCCTTGGGAAGGTACCACTTCAAAGACCCAAACTCCTCCTCTTAATAAGCACAGCGGAGCAGGTTTTCATTCCACTTGAGAACCAAATGCAGTAGTTGGCTTGTGTTTAGGGGCCGTGTTGTATGAAATATGCAGCCCCTTGAACACTAGATTCATTCTTAGCACATGAATGGCTCACATTTTAAGAGCCACAAGGGAACTAGGACTGGCCAGGGGAGCTGATTCTCCTCCTCATCTCCTGCTCACTTTAGAGCACATGTTCTTTGAGTCAAGTGACAAGCCTAATGGCAGGCAATTTTTTCAATCACAGTTTACATTCAACACTATTCTATATCAGCTTCAGACACACAGCACAGTGGCTGCAAAACCATGCATTCTGCAGGGTGGGCTCCCTGACGCCCCAAACACCCACCCAACTCCACGCACAGCAACCATGATACCTTTGACCGTATCCCCACGCTGCAATCCACATCTCTGGGACTATTCTGCAACTGCCAATGTGTGCTTCTTAATTCCTTAACCTTTTTCACCCAGCCCACCAACCTCCTTCCGTCTGACAGCTGTCAGCCTGTTCTCTGTGTCTATGAGTCTGTTTCTATTTTGGGGTTTTTCTGTTGTCGCTGTTGGTCTTTAAATTCCACCTATAAGAGAAATCATATGTAAACAAAATAAAACTAGGTCACCTTATTACACCATGTAGAAGAATCAACTCAAAATGGATTAAAGATTTAAATATAAGATTCGAAAACATGAAAGTCCTAGAAGAAAACATAGGCAGTAAAACCTCTAACATTTCTGTTAGAAATATTTTTCTAATATAACTCCTCAGGCAAGGGAAACAAATGAAAAATAAACAAATGGGACTACATCAAACTAAAAACATTTTGCACAGCAAAGGAAACCATCAACAAAATGAAAAAGCAACCAACTGAGTGGGAGGAGATATTTGCCAGTGCTGTATCTGATAAGGGGTTAATATCCAAAATTTATGAAGAACTGAGACAACTTAATGCCAGAAAAACAAACAACCTGATTGAAAAGTGAGCAGAAGACCTGAACAGACACTTGCCTGAATCAGATGCACAGATGGACAATAGATGTGAAAAGTTGCTCAACATCGTTAATCAGCAGGCATTTTTAAGATGCTCTTCTCTCCCTCTCCCTCCTTCCCCAATCCTGCCTTTTTAAACCTAATCTCCCCCTTTTCCCTGTCTCTCTTTATCTACTTCCTGTTTTAAATTCAAATGTTAAATGTCACTAATATGGATTAAGTGAGCCTATATATGTTTGTTCCTGCCATATAAGATGTATTATATAAGTTAGTTATTAATGTAAGGGGCAATTTGCCTAGAGGTTAAGGACCCAGAAGCCATACTGCCTTGGTCTGAATGCTAGTTCAACCCCTAACAAGTTGTGTGACTCGGGACACATGACAGATTACCTGTGCTTTAGCTTTCCTCCCCTGGAAAATGGGTATAATAAAATAGAGCCCTTGTTATGTGAGTGTAATGAGGATTGAGTCACGATATAGTTAAAGCGCTTAGGACAGTACAGTGTAAGTGCTTATAGGAGCAAAGCTATTGTTATGTGATGTCACTATACTTCAGGTAACTCAGAGAACTAAATTTTGACAATCCCCCCAAATTGTGTACGCTCAGTTTGATTTCTCACCTCTGGTCTCCATTCTTCCTGGCATATAGCGATCGCCCATAAGGCAAAAGTGCTGAACGATCATCCTGTGCAAAACTGAAAGCGGTTGTAGTACTCACCTAGAGCCAAGAGGCAGAGTGATGAGAGTGACCCTTCACCCAGTGCGATCTTAGCTGTGATCTCGGACTGTAGTATCTCCAGTTGCAAATCCTAAATAACGACAGCGCTGCCTATCTCACAGAGTACCTGTGAGGACCAAACAAGATATGTGTGAAAATGTCCTATAAACTGTAAGGTAGCATGAAAATGTAAGCGATTGCCGTTAATAGCTGTAATTTAAACAGAGGCTGACACTGCTGTTGCTATCTAGAGCATTCAAAGAAATAAAGACAAATGATGCATGAGTTTCCACAGCAACCCTGTACTGTAGGAATCCACTGGCAGGAACACCAGGACTATTTTCTTTATATATACACAATTCTCTGAGAATTTGGTTTTCTCAGAATTCTCAGTAGGATCCTCAGGTTTTCCGTGATTACGTAAATGAAAACTACCCACAACGTTAAGTTGTTTGCTACATAACAACTTGGGCATTGCAGAGGTAGGCTCCTGAGAAAAGATAACCTGAATGTTAAGGAATTTGTGATTAATGTATAGATTTTGTTTTCTGCAGTCACTGGCATGACATTAAGTATAATTTTTTAATAAAATGAGACAAATTAATTTTTTCTGGCTTGCACTACTGTGGCCCTAGTTTTGTAAATACACGAGTCGTATGTTGTCAATAGATACATCTATTTGAAGGGAAAAATATGACCTTATTGCAGGGTGTTCAGCATTTTATATGACTCAGGGTCTCTGATGGAAGGGATGGGGATTATTATGAACTTGCTCCTGAAACTGAGCATTCTTTCATTAAACTAGGTAAAATTTTCTCCTGAATTCTTATTATAATGAAAATGCATACATTAGTCAGGATCAGCTGTTATGTTGCAGTAACAGATTAATTCTAAAATCCAGTGGCTTCACACAAGAGCCTGTTTCTCACTTCCACGTGAGCAGGTAGCTCTGTTTCACTCCAGTATCTCTCCATAGTTGCATGTCAGGTGAGGAAAGTGCCTAAAGAACATGCATTCATTCTGCTTTGCTTTGCCCAGAAGTGACACCATTATTTCTGTCCATGGCCCCTTGACTAGAACTAGTCGCATAGACTTTTGGAGACAGAGAAATGTGAAAAGAACAAGGATATTCAGTGAGTGATAAATATCTCTGCCACAACCCCCAGACCTCTAACGCAGTAAAATGCCTTCAATCAGATTCCAGTAGTTTTATCCCCACCCCCTGGCCCCAAGACAGTGCAGAGTAGGGGTAGGAGTGCAGACTAGGAAGTAAGACTGCCCTGGGTTTGAATCCCAATTGTACCTCCTGCTAGCTGTGAGTTGGAGCAAGTTATTTTGCTTCTCGAATCCTCAATTTCATCATCTATGAAATGAGGATTCCAACACCTACCTTTTAGGGTTTTGCAACAGTAAGAAATTATCTACACAAACCCTTCGGTGATTGTTATCACCAGATGGGCAAGAAAATATTTAGGGCAGCAATTCTCAGCTCTGATCCTGTAACACTTCAGGATACCTTGAATTATCTCAAGGAGTGTTGTAACATTTCCAAAACACTTCAACCGAGATTATTTTAAATTCCCTTTACTATTAATAAAATAAATTCTCTGCAGGTGACTAGAAGTGGGATTGATACTGACTGACATCACTCTTTGCAAATTGTGAGAGTTGAAGTTTGTCTTTATTTTTCAACCTTTGCCCTTTCTGTGACATCTCCCCCTTTACTCCAGTCCCCAGGCGTGGGATTAACCTGGTGTGTCACTCTCTGTTAGTTCAGCGTTCTCAGCCTGGGCGTTTTCATGGTCAGGGTTGGGGCAATCATGACTACTTCACAGGGCTGTTGACAGGATCAGATTGCGGATAAAGTCCTTGGCACAGTATAATTGACTATCTTCTGACTGTCTTCTAACTGACTGTCCCTGTGATCATGCCTGAGCTTGGGTGGGGAGGAGGCTAGAGGTAAAAACTGCTAGAGCTGTGTCACCAAATCTCCACGAGACAATGAAAGCCCAAGTCAACACTGGGTTGTAACTTACCTGACAGAGGGTGGCACATACCGGGGTGAGAGGATTCATCTACTCCTAGATATATAGGGCTTAAAACTTTTTTTTAGATTTTATTTTAATTGTTCTTGTACAGTTTTCTGTCTTTTACTCCCATCCCAGCCCACCGAAAACTTTTTTAATCAGAAGAATTACACATAAAAATCCAGATTTTGGACTTCTGTAAAGAATCAGATCTGTCAGCACGGATGTGCCCTCCATTTGCTCTGGCCCTCATTGCTCCCTGTTGTTCTATGTCCAGCCTGCTCTACCCGTCTGCCTGACCCCTGTCAGGATTTGACCCCAGCCAATAGGTTCAGGAAAGTAATCATGATGATGACAAGGGTAAAAAGTGGGGAGGAAGGGAGTTTGTAAACTGTTTGCAATGAGTCAAAAAACCTAACATTATGATTATACTGTTAACCTCTAAAAGCCTGCACAGGTTAACTTAAGTACCAGATCTCTTTGCTTTTAGGTGGATTTACATAAGCAAGCTACCTGTATTGTCACGAAGGAAATTCAATTTGGCAAGTAAATATCAGAGCTAAATATTAAAAAAAATTGGGAAAAGAGATTACTGTTATTTATTTATTTTTTAAAAGATTACTTATTTATTTATTTTTAGAGAGAGGGGAAGGGAAAGAAAAAGAGAGGGAAAGAAACATCAGAGTGTGCTTGCCCCTTACACATCCCCCCACTGGGGACCTGGCCTGAAACCCAGGCATGTGCCCTGGGCTGGGAATTGAACCAGCGACCCTCTGGTTTACAGGCCCGCACTCAAGCCACTGAGCTACACCAGCTGGGATGAGATTACTATTATTTATTAAACAAAGTTTGCTTGATAGATCTGTTTTTTCAAAAAAATGGAGCCCCAGAGGAAGAAAATAGTATGAATTGTGCTTTTATTGGTAGAAAATTTGGGAAGGGAGCAAATGGCTTCATTTGTTTTTTGTCCTCTGATATTTGTCATGCTGAGGGTCAAACCCGGAGAATGCATGCCGGTATTTCAGACATCACCTAGTAGTTAGAGAAAACATTTGGGAAAAGGCTATGGCAACTTCTTTTGAATTTCATGTCCTTGTAAGTCAGGCTTTAGTCTAGCTTCTAAATTTAAATAATAGATAATCATTTTAGATTAAATAAATCTAAATTTAAACAATAAATTTCACGCAGGCTCAGTTTTTTCAAAACTATAAGGCAAAATGAAATGCCGTGACCATTTATGATACCGCTGCACTTTGTTGAAACCAGTTAATATTCCTTGTCTGTGCTAGTGTTCAAGGACTCTGTGTTTCACAAGGATGAAGGGACCTTTTACCGATGACCTGTAACTCCCCAGAACTGTTATGTGTTCTAGAACAAAGTTGATTTATTATTTTGTTAGGTAGGGCAAAGGTGTTATGCATGTCCTTAGTCTTTCTTGCCAACTGCTTCCAGCATTTAACTAAATTATGTGAGAATCTTTTGAGAATTTTCAAACTAACGTGAAAATTAATCCTAATCCTATCTACTCATTTTCCAGAGGCCCAGGAGAAGGACGGGGACTTGCTTAAGGTGACACGGCCGAGACTGGAACTCAGTTCTGATTCCACGCCCAGTTAGATACGGAGGTTTTCTGTTTCCTTTTCCACTTTAAACTATCCCATGCCACCATCATCTGAGATCTGTTTTTTTTTTTTTTTCCTTTATAGTCTCTAGTTGCCTAAACATCCAGGTTTTCACAATCCTCCTACCTTGTCCTTAGAGCATTTTAACAGGGCTTCCGAATTCTACTTTGAGAAATTGTGAATGAGAGGCAGGATATGAAGGCTTCCCCACAAAAACCTGTCAAGGCCTCCAAGAAGACAGAAATCCGTAAACCATAGATTTCTCTCTCTCCCTCCTCGATCCCATTCCACGCTGAAGTTTCAAAGAGAAGCTTAACAGGAGGATATGTCTGTTCCCCTTAGACACAAGTCTGTTGAGATTTTATATATTCTGCTCAGTCTCTTCTTTTTGCTTCTATGTCAATAAGGGGCTTTTAACACCTGTCTGACAGCAGATTCTTCATCCCTCTTCTCTCTCTCGGACACATTTAGCTACTGTAATATCAGACAAAACAATTTTGTTCTAAGATGCAAAGTGGGAGGAGAGAAGCAGAGCAGAGGCATCAAAGGTGGTTCCGGCCAGGGCTGCTTCTCCCCATAACCCACCCCAGTTGTGTGGGAAAGCAAAGCAGAGACTCTTAGTGGAAAGAATGAAGACAGAAGGAAGCAGAGGAAGAGCTGCAATTTGAAATTGAGGTCTCTGAGAGCACAGCCTGACCCATAACTGATATACACTAGCTAGATCTGTGCAGAGGACTGTGCGAAAATAAGCAAAGGATACTTATAAACAAACATGCTGGCCAGCCCATCCTCCTCACTATAAAACCTTCCCAAAGTTTGTGCCTGTGTCAGTCATGAAGAGAGAGAAAAATAAGGACATACGCTGAGTTTTTTATAATACAAATTTTCTTTCATTTGAAGGAGGATTTTATATTCTGAGATTACATCCTTCCTTTTTTAGCCCTAAAATGTTCCTTTTCTAAAATGACAGTGAAAGTAGATGACAACTGATGTTTTTTACAGGCTTCCTGGGCAACTTAAAAAACTGATCACTCTGTGTTGCCCCCCATTTTTTGTGTGTGGTGGTTGCACCGATTTGTGAAACCCAAGTATCTGCTCATCTCCTACCTAAAGAAATATATTCTAAATGGTAAATAGTTACCTACCTTTTTGGAACAAATTTCAATTAACATACCCTTCAAGGAGAAGACTTAACAAAAATCTTACTTTTCATACTTTACAGCTTTCTCCACAAAAATGTTGCACAAGCATATCAAATTAGTCATAACAACTACTGTTAAGTGCTTAATGAACCACTTCTTCATAACCTCTGACAATTTGACAGGAGCAAATTTAATAGTAGCAATAAATACAGAGGGACTAATAAATCAAGGAGGTTCTGATGCACAATTCTTGCTGTATTAGATGGCACCTCAGCTTTCTCACCTGAAATGAAGCAAGAAATTAATTATAATGATGACCATAACAATTAGAAAAAAATCATACTTTTGGAAAGAATGCCTTTAGATTTTTCCCCCCACTGCCCACTTTGTGTGTGTTGGAGCCAACAGACCAAGGGAAGCCCCAAAGAGAGGGCGGGGTTGAAGGTGAGGAGTGTGGCCTCTGACTTGTTGTGACACGGTGGCTTCCCCTCAGGGTAGGGCCTCTCAGTCATTTACATTGTGGGGCAATAAAATGCAGGGGCAATAGCAAGCATTAGTCCAAAACTGTTTAAAGACAGAGGAGGCTTTAGATCAAAGATATTCTCAGTTCTAGGCATCCTTCCAACCTGTCTTCCTGTGAGTAGAGACAGATCCTCCTCCACCCTCCATTCTCCTCTGAACCCCTTCACCTTCCAGCACCTCCCATTTCCTGCAGAGTTTGCTCGGGATGGGCAGGGCTACTAGGCTGCTTATGGCAGATCATTGGCCCCAGCCCAGGGTACTTACAGAGCTGTGTCTCTTTGAGGAGCTTCACCCTTTATGCAGAGCTAAAGGCAAACAAGACAAGGGCAATGAGTTTTCTGGCTTTTTTAAGGACACTGGCTCAACATTTTGAATGCATCGAAGTGGCTCAAGGGGCAGGAAATGCAAGTCTGATAATCTCCTACCTAGAAAAATACACACCAGTACAGAGGCAGCTAGAATATACAGCCACCTCTGCACTGGTCCAGGTCTTAGCCTTTTGGCCACATTAATTATTTTTATTAAATCTAGAGAAGATATATTAATAATTCTTAATTTAAAATGCTTCTAGGATTCTTAAATAGTCAAGTATTTCTTTCCTTTCTTTCTCTCTCTCTCTCTCTCTCTCTCTCTCTTTTTTTGGGGGGGGAGGAAAAAATTTGCTTTGGATTGGAACAGGAGGTGGGTAAATTTCACCTTGAGAGACATTGTTCCCCTGAATAATACCCAGTTGCCATATGTTTCAAGGAGAATGTCCTTTAGTGCATAATGAACTCAGCCTAGGGCTCACTCATCTTTTGTCAGAGGCTTTCTGCCATATTGGCCTCCCTTTGCCACTGGATTAACTGGTGGAGTCAGATGCCTGGCATTAACCTATGTACATGCACACTCTGCATCATGCTAAGCAGCAAGGTTAACCGTTTCAACAGTTCAGACTTCAGCCCACTGCAGCCAGGGCAGCTGTAAAGGTGAGCAGCTATCCTTTTCATGCAGATCCCTAAGTCTAGAGCAGATGCTCCTCCCCATATTTATTTATTGCACCAAAGGTGCCATAGCAACAGTGAAGGGATATTTAAAAGGAAGACAAATCAGCCCCAAATTCCCTACCCCGAACACCACAGCAATTTCCATTCCAGTCTTGTCCACATGCACTTCTATTCTTTGTAAATCTTTACTGATAATACACAAACAAGTTTTATTCCCTTAAGCCACTTCCATTTTAGATCACGTGGCAGAGAGGCCAGGTTGTCCAGGTATGGCTCCTAACTCTGGTCACTTCTACAGCTAGTTCTTGGCTTTTATTTAGATGACTTTTTATGTAAATAGCTTAGAATACTTAGATACCTTCATTATTCTTTCTCTTCTAGCAATCAGTCCAAAGCACAAGGTTAGAAAGACCACCACACTTGCAGCAATAATGGGTTCTATTGGTATAGTCGCAGCTCTATCTGTTGGAAATGTAAACACATGGAATGAGAACTTACATTTTTATGCTTCTAATTTATGTACTTCTCGTATGTCCCAGCCATGGTGCCTTGCACTTGATGTTTATCATCCTCTTAATTAAATCCTTCCAACAATCCCAAAAGGTAGGTATTATTATCCCCATTTTACAAGCAAGGAACCAGGGACTTTGAGAGATTAGTTTATAAGTCCAAAGTTAGAGAACTAGTAACTGGCAGAGATAAGCTATGAATCTATTTCTCTGTGGAAGGATAAATTGTGGTAATATGAATAACTGCCCCAAAGCAGGTAGTCGGACCAGCTGGTGCTTTCTTCATTGATATTTTTTTTGCCATGCAGAAAGCAGAAGTAGGCTGAAGTCAGTGATTCTCCTGCCTTTTGAAAAATCCAAAAGATATTAGAGGGTACCCCAGTGAGGAAGAGGGAGGAAAACTTTAAAAGCAAGAAGAGAAAAGGTGAAGAGCCCGCTGGACAAAGGGGAGAGAGGTCTGTGGGCTTCAGGAACAGTGGGGACCCTGTAGAGTAATAGCACCCCAAGCAGGTGACAAGACATTGTAGAAGGCGCTGGCTGCATGGTGCCTCTGGGGAAGTAGGACTCTAAGCACCCGCCTTCCCAAGCTGGGCAAAGAGTTTCATATGTCTCTGAATGACGCAGAAGAACACAGAGGCCACTTCTAACTCGGACCAGGAAGAGGCCGGCAGCAGCCAGGACAGCCTGGCAGGGACGGCTCAGGCCCTTGTGTTCTGAGCACCAGACAGGCTCAGAGCCACGCTGTCCGTCAGGAACCACAGGCACTCTGCCTGCGCACTTTCCAAGGGCCTGTGAGAATATTTGAAAACTAAAAATGAAAAAGATGTATTGGCTCCAAAATATTGAAAAATGGCAAAATTATTCAAAATTAATAAATGTTTAAACGTCTATAAAATGTAACTTTGTGTCCACTGTAACCCAACTCTTAAATAATAGTAATATTTAAACCTTAAGTACCACATTAATAATTTATTTATAATAAAATTAAAAACATATGCAAGTTATAAAAATCCTTTCAAAATTCGTGCAGCAGAAAAGTTCATGTAACACCATATGCTTCATTTTACTAGGTTTGATATGATCTGGGATGGAACTTTCAAAAGCAAGAGTGATTAAGATCAACAAAGTTATTTTTATTTTATTTTATTTTATTTTAAAGATTTTATTTATTTTTAGAGAGTGGAAGGGAGGGAGAGAGGGAGAGAAACATCAATGTGTGGTTGCCTCTCGCACGCCTCCCACCGGGGACTGGCCCGCAACCCAGGCATGTGCCCTGACTGGGAATCAAACCAGCAACCCTTTGGTTCACAGGCCAGTGCTCAATCCAGTGTGCCACACCAGCCAGGGCAACAAAGCTATTTTAAGTGACCCTGCCTACGCATCTAGAATCTGATGCCAGCCTAGGAGGGGAAGGAGCTCCAATCATGGTTAAGACACAATTTTAGGAATTTACAGTGTACTATATATTGTGCAATTGAATTTGTGGAGAGATGTAGTCAACAAATATTTACTGAATGAGTGCTGTGTGTTAGGTGCTGGGCTCGGCCTTGCAAAAATAGGACAGACATGGAAGGCTTCTGCCTCTTTGGAGTTCATATTCTTGTTAGGAAGACAGAGAGTAAGCAAAGAAAAACTACAAATTCAGATGAGTATCATAAAGAACACAGGGTCATGAAACAGTATAGGAGGGATAAAAGGTGGAGTGGAAGGGAAGGGAAGGGAAGGAAGAGACTTTGAATAAATCTCATTTTAAAGCCCAAGCTCCAAGTGCCTCAAGATTATGAAACAGGTTTTATCCCTCCATAGTTGTATGGCACACTAACCAATTACCTTTTAACTGTTTTCTTCCCCATTTTTGTCCAGTTCCTGCTCAGGATAATTTGGGAAGTAAATAGATTAAGCATCCTTTACTCTTACTCTTCAGTCGTTGTTAGAAATTGTTCTTGCAAGGGTGTGGGGTGCATCAACCCTCTGGGGAAGCTGCTAAATGGGCCTTCTTAGAAGCCCTGTCTCCGTAATTGCCAGCCGTGGGGCACACCAAAGGGCCTGCACCTTACTGGGGGTCCCCCTCTACTTGCAGTGCCAAGGAGAGATGTCAAAATGAAGAGGAAGCAACAGTGGGACAATTAGGATAAGGAGTCAGAATTCAGTCACAAGTTGGAATACTTTTTACCAAGCTGAATAAAAGGAAGCCACATGTGACAGCTTTCTCTCTACAAACAAGCTGAAATAAACTGTCTGACCCACTGGCTCACTTTGGATTCCAAGTTTCTGTGAAAAGTGATTTTGGCAAGTGTAAATGCATCTCTCTCCTTGTCCTGTTTTACTCTCTTATTTGTAACCAGACTTGGTATTTCCTCCCAAATTAACATGGTAAAATGATCCCAACACATGGGCTAAAATCTTGTGCTTAAGAAAAAAGATCCATGATGTCATTTCCAGCTTGCACGGCCTCATTTAGAAACTGCCCCACTGAGCTGTGCAACCGAGAGAGGCTCATGGCAAACTTGGCATTCAGGCTGATCACCAGCAGCGGAGTGCTTGTGCTATGGAGGCAGCCAACAACCAGGGAGGTAATACAGCAGGAAGAAATCAGAAAAATCAAGTTGGTTTGGAAGAGCTCCACCCCGAACAGGATTCTGCCCACCCGAAAGCCAATTTGTCAAGTTCGCATCCTGCTTGTCATACAAGCTGTGTATTTTTTAGGTGACATGGAGCAATTTTGATTCCTTCTTAGCGAAGAGGGATGATAACAATCTCCCAGTCTCTGCATGTGGACTTTACAGCCAGTTGAATGGCATGGCCTGAGTGAGGCCCCACCAGCCATGCTTTTGTGGCTCTGGGGGAAGCAAATAGCCACAGGCCTCAGAAGGCGCCCTTTCCACTGATTCTATCCCATTTAGCTTATTCATGGGTTGGTTTTTAGAGCAAGTAGGCCCTGGGCATACTGATACTATTCTGCAGGACCAATTTAGAAGCCCTGTGGTCACACCAGCCCAACACTTCTAGCTGGGGTTCGGTTGGCTTCTTGGGAACTGGCAAGGAAGGCAATAAGTGGGCAAATGACAAAGTGAATAATGTTCTAACAAGATATGGGAGCCTCAGCTTGTTTGGTTGCTCCCAGCATCCTGGCCTTAGACCAGGAAATGTGTGTGTGAGTATTTTCTGCATCTGCTACAACAGGTATCCCATCTTCCTCTCTTTGCACGAACAAGAACTATGAAGAGGGAAAATCACTCTATCATTGCAGAGGTGATAAACCTGGGTGGATGAAGCATGAAGCCAAAAAAGTTCTCTCCCCTCTGCTGTTTGCCCCCACTCCCTCTTCTGATTAGCCTATATGTTACAATTTCAGAGTTAGGAGTGATTTTAGAGATCTATGTTTTTAAAAAATCTATTCACTATGAGTTTCTGACCTCTCTTCTGTTTGTTATTAAGCTATGAACTCCAAAGTCCAGTTCTTACCAGCCTTGTTGCCCAGGAGAATTCATGGAAATATTCATCCCTGAAAGCCCACCAGCATCATCTTCTCCCATATGGTTCTAGAAAAGGACCTTTGCTCAAAAAGCAGTGTCCTATATGGAATGGGCATAATTGCCCTAAAAGGAATGACTAGAATCCTTAGTGGCAAACTACTTGAATGGGATAATTCTCCATAGAAAATCCTGCCTACTAATCATAATTGTCATCATCATTTGTTGTCATGAAAAACAGTCACTGAGCATCTATTCTGAGTTTTGCTCTGTGCTGGATATTATCTTAAAAGAGAGTTACCTTTGACAAAGAGGTGAAAGTCTTTGGTCTTTCTTAGCAGAGATGAATGTGCAACGCAGCTGTAAGTTCCATTGTCAGACTTCTTGACTTTAGAGATTGACAGTTGAAAGGACTCACTTGTCTGTTGGACTTGGTGACGGTTTTTCTCTAAGTGCAGGATGCTACCATTTTTGTACCACATCATTTGAGCCTGGGGGTTGGATTTCACATCGCAAACCATGTTCACACTACTGCCTTCCTCAACTGTTTGGTTGTCATTTCCACTTAGGAGAGGAGGAACTGCAAGATTCAAGCATTTAGGTTTAATCAGCAGCTAAGCAGTAGTTTATTGTCAGAGATCACGATCTACCTTTAGTCTATCTCATCTAGTCACTCATTCATTTGACAAAAATTTATTGAGTGCTTTACTGTATGCCAACCACTGGGTCAGGAACCAGGGATACTATCATAAATAACACACATCCACTTCCAAACCTAGCAGCACTTTTAATGTGGCAGAGACGACAAACCATGAAACAAATATACATAATAATGAATGTGTAATACTACCCAAGAGTATAAGCCTTGAGTCTTTGCTCAATGAGAATTAATGTAATAAACAACCTGCTAGTGTTGGATACAACAGTATAATATTAAGACAGCAGGCCTTGAAGTTAGCCCTTATGCCATCTACATCACTTACCATGACCTTGAGAAGTCACTTAACTGCTAAGTTAACTGCTCAGTGTCCTCTTCTAAAAAGATAGGAGAACAGCTGCTTCATGGATTACTGTGTAGATTAAATGAGATAATGCCTGTAGAGAATTCACCACAGTGCTAGTTAGCACTGTTATTGTTGCAGTGGTGGTAGTTTTACGTGCTCCTCAAACCCTCTATTTTCACATTTTGTTTAACTACATTTGCCCCAGCCACATATTTGCCAATGCATACTTGCATGCCCTCCATAATCCTCTAGAAATAATGTCTTCCTCTAGAAGGTGTTCTAGTCATGGCAACTCTGGCATCTATGGAAGGTGAGCATGACTCTCTGAGTCCCTGTCATCCCCCTGTCTGAGTGACTCCTTACTTCCTCCATGATAAGAGCAGTTGTAGACCCCCAGATAGCAGGACAAATTTATCTTCATCAAATTAATCCAACCCTCATTCCTACCAGGCCTTTCCAACATCTAGAGGAGAAACGGCTGAGCTGACTCCCCTCTTCTGCATGCCCTTTGCATGTTTCTGGCCAAGGTGCAAAACAGTAATAAAATGCTTGAAAAGTGGGCTGTAGGGAAGAGGCAAAGGTGGAGGAGGGGGAAAGGAGCTGGTATAATCTGCACGCTGAATAATTAGACCCTGAGTAGGTTCTGCTATTAATAAGACTCAGGAGAATGACATTTTGTTGTTCTCCGGAATGAGCTTGAGTTCCATATCTATATCCAACATGGATGTTATATGGTATTCGGATATGCAGGAAGCTGCTAGAATATAGAACATAATTGCCAAAGATACCAATTCCAGCAGTTCCACCAGTCCTATTAGTTGTTCCTTTTTAATTTCACTCTTTAAAATTAATTTTAAGCTTATCAGCTATACATGAGCATTCCTTTTTTAAAAAAATTATACATTTCAGATAAAGTTCAAATCTTCCTTGACTCTATCTTCATTTCCTGACTCCTTAGAGATAGCCGCTATTATGTGTTTGATGTAAATCTTTGCATCTTTTTTAAAAAAGATTTATTTATTTAGTTGTAGAGAGAGGGGAAGGGAAGAGAAAGAGAGGGAGAGAAACATCATGTGGTTGCCTCTTGCGCTCCCCCTACTGGGGACCTGGCCTGCAACCCAGGCATGTGCCCTGACTGGGAATCAAACTGGCAACTCTTTGGTTCACAAGCTGGTACTCAATCCACTGAGCCACACCAGCCAGGGCTCCTTGCATCTCTTTTTAAAAAGTAGTTTTTATACATATAATATGCCCATAGGAAATGTATTGTTTTAGGAGGGTAAGAAGAGTTACATAAAAGACTTCATTCTCTCAATGACTTGAATGTTTTTGAGATACATCCACACTGAATCACAGTTCTAGCTCATTGCTTTTAGAGTGCGATAGTATAATAGATGACTCTTTAATCATTTTATTTTGATGGAAATTAGGTTGTTTTCATTTTTTAAATGTTAAACAACACTTCAGTAAATATGCTTATATATGCCTCTGTTCATATGTGCACGTGTTTCTCCAACAGAAGTAGAAATGCTGGGTCTCATACGGCAGGCACATTTTAAATTTTGACAGATATTGCAAAAGAGGTGGCCTTTATTATAATAAATTATTATTTATAATAATAACTCTTGTTCAGGACTGCACATGCTATTCTTGTCCCTTTTTAGTACCTCATTTTGATTTGTTGATTGATGAGTTTCTATTGGTTTGTTACTATGAATCACTGACCAGTTGTTTTTTTTATATGTGCTTAGCAATAACAATATTTATGAGGTGGTTATAAAGATAATTTTGCATGTGGATTCAGGCTGGAAACTGAAAATCATTTTTTAAAGCCATCAAATCACATTGGCATTTTTTGCCATGTCTCCCTTGAGAAGATACAACGGGCAGAGCACGAGACGAGGAACCGGGGGCCTTGTGTCCTGTTCCCAGGCCGGCTGTGATAATCCGGGCCCTCAGTCCGAGCCCGTGTCCTCATCTGTCATGTTGTAGGGATTACGAGACCTCCAAGGGCGCCTGATAGTTTTAGATTCTATCCAAGTACACCTGAGGAAGCTCGCTTTTAAAAAAATATCATGTTTTGTTAATTCATAGAAAATAAAAAACAAAACTCCTATTCCCAGTAACAAGCAAATGATTCACTCTGGAAACTCAAGCTGCAGGTTGCCAGCATTTTCCAGAGCTGATTCCTTGGCATTTTCTCCACCCTTTCATCTCAGGAGCAATGGCATCGACTTTTCACAGAAAAGCCTGCTGAACCCGAGTCCAGAGCCCTTTCTACCAAATTAAACCACATCACCATCCTAACCCACATAACCCCTCACCCCACCATCCACACCACCCTCATGTAGAACCAGCTTTCCGTCCAAACCAACCGTGATCACTGACATAGAATCACTTGTAAGACTCCTGAAGCCATAGAGTTCCGTCAGTGGGTTATCAGTTCCTGAAACCCAGCCATCAAAGAGCTTCGTGTTTTGAGGTTTTAAATACAAACAGCCAATACATGTATAAAAAGGTGAGCACTCTCATTTTTAATTTAGAAAATTAAAATAAAATATCATATCGGACTGGCAAATTTCAAACTCAGTGGTCACAATGGTGTGAGGAAAAAGGCACTCTCACACTTTGTTGTGGGAGCATAAATAGCACAATTTGCCCTGGCTGGTGAGGCTCAGTGTATTGAGCGTGGCCTGCGAACCAAAGGGTCGCTAGTTTGATTCCCAGTCAGGGCACATGCCTGGGTTGCAGGCCAGGCCCCCAGTAGGGGGCACGTGAGAGGCAACCACACACTGATGTTTCACTCCCTCTCTTTTTCCCACCCTTCCCCCCGTCTAAAAATAAATAAATAAAATCTTTTTTTTAAAAAAATCTCTGAAATCTGAAGTAAATAAATTTCTTTTAGAAAATAAATATATAAATAGCAAAATTTGGCAATATCAAGCAAATGTTAAAATGCACATACTCTTTAATTTTTTTATCCTCACCTGAGGACATTTTTTCATTGCTGAGACTGAAAGAGGGGGATGTGGAAACATCAATTGGTTGCCTCCCACGCACACCCCCAGGGATCCAACCTGCAACCTTTTCAGTGCAGGAACCAACACTCCAACCAACTGAGCCACACCTGCCAGGGCTGCACATACTCTTTAGACTGAAATTTCAACTATCGCTTATTGTAGTGCAGACAACAGAGTGACCAGCAAGTTCTCTCCCCTTACTCACAAGTGACATTCAGCACCACCGAGACGGACACAGACTGATCCCTCTGCAATTTGCAGGTGAAGGTGACTCCATTGTCATTTTCACTGATGGAAGACACACAGACAGAGCTGGAATTGATTTTGTTTTCCGCCTTCAAATCCACTGACCCCTGTTCTCGGTACCAGAGGAGCCCTTCGTCTCCAGTGCGGTTTTGAACATCACATCTCAGAGACTCTTCCGCGCCCAACCCAGTGTTCAGAATAAAGTTCTCAGTTCTACCATTCACAGTTAAAATGGAACCTGGGAGTGCAGAAAGAAACTATTTAAGATAGAGTGAACAATCTAAATGGCTACAAGTGTTACATCAGTGCAATGAAATACTTCTCAATAAATTGAAATAGTCGTATCAGTCTATATGATTTTACAAGGAAAAAGATCCATAATGTATTATTGACTAAAAAAAAAAAGAAAGCTTAAAATGATGGTTACCAAACTTTGCTGCACATTGGAATCCCCTGGAGATCTTTAAAAAATGACTGAGGCCTTGCCCCCACTCCCAGACGTTCTTACTGACTGGTAGGCGTGCCATCTGGGCGCCGGGGTTTTTTAAAAGCTCAGGTTCTCATGTGCAGTGAAGTTTGAGAACCACTGGGTTAAAAAATAGTATGTTCAGACTTACTGCATTTACACACACACACATTTATGTGGAAAAGGGAAAAATTTTACCTATATGTATGAAATCGGATTGATAAAAATAGAGAAAAAAATGGAGAGATGCTTACCAGACTTAATTCGTTTACTTCAAGGGGTTGGATGTAGCAAAGTAAAGGGATGGGAGTGGGGAAATACAAAGGAAAAAGGATTATAGTAAAATGGAAAAATGTTTAAGATATAACATCAGATGAATAGGCAAGGCAGAATATAAATTACATCTCTAATAACTACTATAAATATGTCAAAATTGCATATGGGCAAAAGCTGATTTGAAAATATTTCTGATTAGATGGTAGAATTTGGTCTTCCATTTCTGATGTTTTAATATTGTTTTGGCAATGTAGTGAAATAAAAAGATATTTACACAGCTGCGGTTTGTGGGATAGAAAAATTGTGGCAGGAATGATCAGGACATATAGCACTTTATTTTCTTCTCTCATTTTAAAAAATTCATTGGTGGTATAGCAATAAATCCAAATTTCAATTTTAACTTTCCTGGTTCAGAAGCAAATCACAAAAGGTAAAAAATGACTTTAGCAAAACCAGAAACTTGCCCCCTCCATAATATTTGTTAATATATTTTGTAAACACATTAACTTTTTCTTTAAAAGCATAAATTACTGAAAAAAAACAGTGAGATTGCGGCCTAGTATTTTTTTTTTTAATCTGGAAGAATATACACCAAACATTGAATCATTGTGTTTGGATGGTGGGATTTGGAGGGATTTTTACTTTTCTTTATTCATTTATATATTTCCTAATTTATTTTACAATGACTATGTATTGTTTTTAAAATGAAGAGGAAAACTGCTTCCAGACTGGGGTGGGGAGCAAATGCAGGAAAGATTTTCCTGTAAGTGGTATGTTTGAGTAAACAGCAGAAGGTGATTTTGAATATTATTGTTAATAAAATCCATTAAAATGTAGGAAAATTCTGGCTGTGGCTCTGTAGAGGATAGAATACTTCGCCCTGCTTATAATATCAGAACCATCAAAATATTTTCCATTTAACTTTTTATTGCGTTATCTGACTCCTGTACTCTGAACCATACCAATTATGTAGTCGCTCCAACTTGGATTTTGGATTTTTCCAATGCCCACAAATCATTTTTAATCTGAAATTTTTCTTTACTTAAAGAGGCAAAAAAAGAATATGAACTTACTTGTCATTTCACGTGGCAGAAATACAAGCACTAAGAGGAGAAATCTGCACGTTCCCTTCAGGCCACTGCTCTGCTGTGCCATCCTGAATGAATTTAAGTTGGATCTGCTGGGGGGCGAGGGTGCCGCTGTTCCTGTCCTTTGGGCTGCACTGAGTTTATGAACCTTCGTCTTGTCTGTTTCGCACTTAAAATGAAGTCCCAGGTGAGTCATCCCAGTTACAATGGTACTATTTCTAGTTTTTAAACAGTCCTGTTCTGACTACTGAGTCCAAAGTACTTGCAGTATTAAACCATTTTTAAGACAACAACATCATCACAAAGAAATTACCAGGCAGCTAGAGGGCAGCCCTGGGGAAGGTAAAACCAGCTTGCCCCAGGGAAGCTGAGAACGTCATCTTTACAGAGGAAACTTGTTTCATTCTCAGATGGTCCCCACTGAACAACATAAATTTTGTTTTGAAAGCCTCTCTTTGGTCATTTTTGTAAAGTTGCTCTCTGCTAATAGAGAGTTTTTGAGATGATTCCAAATGGTTTATACCTTAAAAAAGATTCAATTGCAAAAAGACCTCTTGTCTTAAACTATGCTAATTTCTGCTTTCCCCCAATCCCTCCACTGCTCCCCCCCCCCATCATACTCCTTCCCCTTCACCTAGGGCAGACTAAAAATAAAAAAATAATAAAGGCCTCTTTTTCTTCTGTGCTTTGCTGTTGCCATCCTTCTCCCTAAGATACTCTCCACTTCCATCTAGAAAAAACAGGTGTTTATTACTTCCTTTGAAGAGAACCACTATGAATATAGTAGAAACACAGATTGAATGCTTTCTGTGCAACGGACACCATGCCAAACACTATATGTACATCATTTGAATCTCAACTAAGCCCCTAACAACCCTCGTGAGGTCATTTTTAAAGGTTTGGAGAGATGATTTAATTTGCCCAAGATCCCAAAGACAGTCAATGTCAGGACTGGGATTGGAACCCAGGACTCCAAGGCCATGCTCTTACCCACCCTCCCGCCTAGGTTAATACTCTCTTCCTTTGAGAAGCTGCTGTTACTCCCTTCCAGTCTCTGGCCACTCCACAGACCTTAGCAACTTGGAGTTTTGTCCCCTTAACGAATATTAACCTTCAGGAGCTGGAACGTGCCCACGACCTTGCTGCGCAGCGCTGCTCCGCCCCATCCCAGGTCTGTCCCGGCAGGAGCGAGCTTTGTTCCTACCAGGCTCATTCTTTCTGGTTGGCGAGCCTGCATCAGTCTTTCGGTAAGAAGCAATTAGTGCTAATACTGATTCTTTTGTAATTTCACAATTTGGTCAAAAAGATTTCCATGACAGCGTTGTCACAGCAATGATTTCAGAATCTGGTCACCAGTAGAGTTTTCTCAGACACTGCCCACTGCAGGTGCGCAATAGAGACTGAGAGCACAAGCTTCTTGGCAGACCACACACTACCTTCTTAAGAAGGAAGATTGATTTCCTCACTTCCCTTCCACCCCGCCAGGATGGTAGCTTTTCAAAACAAGTTTCACTCACTTGGCATATTTATAGTTTCCGTGACTCTCTACTCTCTACACAAAACAGTCTTACCACTTACCCGCTGAGCTCTGAAAAGCTGACTTCCTTGGCCAATTGTTCCGTTGTCTGAGAACCGTGCATCCCTTCCCTGTCACCATCTTTATAATACTTGAATTTGAACACTTTATGACAGTAGGGCAAGTAAATAATTAAATTGGGTTCAAAGTCTGCTTCTCTTTATGGGTTCTTAGGGAAGACAGTAATTAGGAAAGACATCTTCTTACGGTCTAAGTGCTTGTGTACACCTAAGTTACTGGGTGGGGACAGGTATTACTAACAAGGATGTAATTGCTCCAAAAAAAACCTGACGTTGTACAAGAATGTGTAGCTCACCTCACTGAACATTGTCCTGCTTAAGTTAGATGGCTGAGTTTCGACAATCTGGCAGCCTGAGGACTGTGATGGGGCAAATCTGAGGAAAGGCTGGATTTTCACAGAGGCCAAAACACTGGAAGATTTCACACAACCTAAACAATGATGCACAACTATCACTTCCCACTGGTAACCTGAGCCCACTGTGTAAGCTATGCCAAGCCAGCCGGGGCAGGGGAAAGCTCCAGCCCTATGGGAGTCTCACCTGGTGGGGCAATCTTTGTGTTACACTTTCAAGAATCAGTAATGGAGGATAACCATATTTTATTGGTTGAAAAAATATGTGCTCATGGCATTGTTACAATGTGCAGTTTATCTGGCAAGTACTACAGTTCCAATTATACAACAACAGGATAAAAGACTATTTATGCTTATTTGCACGTTTTAACACATTGGCTAAGTACATCAGAGATCTACTTCCTACTAGTTCTGTGACTCCAAAAGTTACTCAACCTCCATGAGTCTTGGGTTCTTCATCAATACAATGGGATAAAAACAATGCCCCCCCCCCCACAAAATCCCTGTGGGGATTAAATTAAGTAAAGCATGCAAAGGAACACACAGTAAGCCCTTAATAAGCAGTTACTATTGTTATTATTAAGATAGGCTGGGCAGGGCACAATAAACCAACGCAGCCTCCCCGTAGCATTGTTCCCCTAAGAATCATAACTAAGAGCAGTTCCGGTTGGCTGGGTTGCCAGCATCTAATTGGGCTTTAGTTTGCTTTTTGATGGTCTTAAGAGTCAGCTATTTAATATTATCACTTTTAAAGGATTGATGTCATGGTTCTGGATCCCTCCAAAGTAGACCTTATGACAAAGTTTTGGCTGCATATTGTTTATTTAAAGCTGGTCTCAGGAAGCGCAGTAAGGAAGTGAGATAAGGAAGGCAGGAAAATCAATAAAGGGTGTGTTAATAAATAGGTCAGTGCTGTGGGCAAATGTCACTGAGGACCCTCGGACAAGCTTTGTGAAACACACCTTGGAATCAACTCATGAGGGTGAAGGAAGCTTGGGTATTCATCCACCAACTTCTCTGCATTACTGGTGGAGGGACACTCTTGGAGTGCTGACTCCCCAGAACCTGCAGCCTGCCCTTGGAGGGCAGAGTGCACCCTCTGCATCCATCAGTGAATGTGGAGGCAAGGATGCTCAGGAAATCACCTGCTGCGTGGAAAGTGCTTACAGGTGCCCTCTAGGGTGGTCAAGGGGTAGGGCACCAACATCAGTTTCTACAACTGGATAGTAAATGCTGTTACAATATAATGGTTAATTATTCTTATGGGTGATAAAGGTATTGCAATTATACAGGAGAATGTCGTCATTCTTTGGAGATGCCTGCTGAAATATTTATGGGTTAAATGTCTTGATAATTGAAATTAACTTTCAAATGATTCAGCAGAAACAAATAAAAACACATAAAGCAACCACAGCAAAGTATTAACGCACTGAATCTAGAATCTAGATAAGGTTACATAGATATCCATTACACTATTATTTCAACTACTGGGGGAAAGTATTTAGTGGTTTTTAGGGGTTGCCAGTGCATCCGGGCCATGAATTAATAGAAGACTTAGGTTCTCAAGTCATGCTACTGTCATCTGTGCAAAATTGCTTTCGTACCTATCCAAATCTGTTATGTTTAAAAGATGAGCAGTGCTCCCTGAATCCCACACCATTAAGCGGGCATCCTGGGAGATCTGAAGATGAGCAAGATTTCCTAGTCTTCAAGGGTCTTCCGTTTCAGGGAGGAAAGGTGCTGGTCCCAAGCCAGGTTAAAGTGCTCTGTGCTGAAGAGGGAATTTCGGATTTTAAAAATGGTACTATGGCGCCCCTTCTGGAGATTCAAAGAAGTGACAAGATTTGTCCAAGGTTACATATCCTCCCTAGAGCACCCCTAGAAATGATACAGAAACCATTCCACCATGAGTAGTTAGGCCTAGTAGTTAACCATTAAGCCTAAGTTGGTTGGCTGGTTGGAGTATTAACAGATCCCCATAACTCATGTCTCCCGCAAGTAGCTCAGGCCCAGAGAGAGGAGAGGCAGCCTCAAATCTGGAAATTCCTGGGAGTAGAAACCGATCTGCCCCACCTCAGGCTCATGCACAACTGGACGGAAGAGGGGGTCCAAGAACTGGCAGCCAGGGCGCTCTGACTGAAGTGAGCATAAGGAGCTCGGGGGAGTTTTCAGGCTGCTTTCCTACATCAGATCTGATGAGACTCGGGAATCTCATCTTCAACAACCCGCCAGGTGTGAAGGACACAGTGGTCCAGGAATATCATTTTAAGAGCCACACGCTACAGGACTAAGCATTGATGAGGGTCATAGAGGTGGAAGCCCCTCAGCTAAGGGGAAGCGCCTAGCACCATGCCTCGGGCGTGGTGAGTACTGAGGAAACATTAGTGAAATGAAGGAAGAAGGAAGGGGTCACAGCCTTCACATTTGCTGTCACAAGCTTGATGTGACAGAGGCAGCAGCTCAGCAAAGGCTGGAGGGTGGCAGGCCAGCAAGGTCATCTGGCCAGGTCACTGGAAATGCAATTAAGGGTTTTAAAGTGACAGAAGAGCTAGAAATCTGGCAGTCACCACCCAGCAATGATAAATGGTTCTTTGAGCAATGCAGGGACACAGTGTGGTGACTTTTCCATCTAGAATCCAACACAGTGTCACTAAAGTGCTTCAGACTGGTCATGGACCTTCAGAATTTCCAGTTTAAACAGTGATCAGTGATTCCCTAACTTCCCATCCTCCATGAGGATTCGTTCCTTCATCACCAAAAATCTCAGACCTTAAATCAAGACCTGGAAGGCCTCCTGTTGAGGGTTGCTAAATTTAGCAAATAAAAATACAGGACATCCTGTTAAATTTGATTTTCATGTAACCAATGAATACTTTTTTACTATAAGTATGTCCCATGCAACAACTATCCATTAATTCACAACAAAGCCAGTATTGGGGGTATACTTATATTTAAAAAATCATTTTTGAAAGTATGAGTTAAATCATTCATCTTTAACTAGGTCTTCTGACGTTTATCTGGTACTCCTACATCTAATCCTCCCTCTTTATAATAGGTGAGGAAATAAAGTTCAGAGAGGTAAAGGGACTTGTCCAAAGTGATACAAGGTTAGAATTCATTCAAGATTCCTGGCTACCACACCGCATCCTTTTCCAGCTGTCTTACTTTGGTTTCTTAACTTGGCTTCTTGAACCACTGTGGATGGGCAAACGTGGGGGTGGGGGGTGTATATGTGTATGTGCACATGAGTATTTTTCTAGGGAGATGGTCTCTAATTTTTTAATTAGCTTCTCAAAAGAGTAATCATTTTTTAAAAAAAATAGTTTAAAATGTGCTCTTTCGCAGTACTGTGCTCTGCTTTCAAAATGTAAAACATTTATTACTTTAGGCTGAGATCACTTTTCTGCCTCCCCCATATCCCTTCATTCCCTGGGTCCAGTCATGCTAGCAAATGGGTAGATTTTGCCCGCAAGTCAACAGAAAAAATGTCCACTGTGTCCTCTATGTGCCATGCAGCAGAAGCCGTCCCACCTTCCACATCCTCCCTGTATCCAAACCAGAAATTGCCCTGATCTATGCCGGATTTTCCTTCCTCACCTCTTGGAATTGACCACCTGGAGTTGACAGGCCAGAATACATTGAAGAGCATAGGTAGAGGGTAGCAGTGATAGGACCTTTGAGGTTGACCACCAGAGGTCCCTTCTCATCCATCCACAGTGATTCTGAAGTTAGACATTGCTGGGGGTTAAAAGAGATACTTCCTTGGACCAATGAGACTGGTCTCTGCCTGTTGCCAGCATAAAGGGTGTACTCTGTACCCAGCAGTGTGAGTAACCGTGAGATACAGCAGGAGTGATGCAGGGTGAAAAGGCTTCTTCCAAAGAACCTGGGTAATGTCTTCCAGATCCGTCTGGAAGGCAGAGTAGTTAAGGAGGAGCAGGGCACTGGGGCTTCCTCCTCATCCAAAAAGAAAAACTCAGGACATTCCATCACTCACCACCACCAGGCAAATGTCCAATTTTCTCCTGAGTATAATCTGGCTCCAGGGGTGTATTTACTAGAAGCTAATGAAGCTTCCACTGGAAACCTTCATTTGCACAGGCCCCTTTTAAAGGCCCTGACCCTAATGGCCTTACACTTGTAATTTTGTAATCTTTTCCTTAAAGAAGGCCCCCCCAAATTATATAAGCATGAAGCCCTATAGGGCCTGGATCTAGCACTGTCTGGCTCAGGATACAGGATTTCAGAGAAGAAAGAGGTGAGGGGAGTTTCAGAGAGAAGCCCTTCCCACCGCCACTGGAGACTAGTGAGAGAGGACTTCCTATGGGGGGAGGAGAGATTCACAGGTGCACCAAAGAATCAGGCAGCCACTTAATTTCCAAAGAGCGTAACTGTGGGGGCACCAGAAGTGAGGGAACCCGCTCTTGCCTGCTCCGAGCTTTCCCTGGTCTGCAGGAGTTTGCCAAATCTTAAGGGGCAGGGTGGTTCACTGCAAGGCCTGTAGCATCCTGTTGGCTGCTTTCTGAATAAACAATTGGTCTTGCCAACCATTGTGTAGATTTTGAGGGAAAAAAAAAACACTTCAGTTCCAGAATTTCTATGGGTTGTGATGAGCAATGAACTTCACAAAGGAGTAAATAATCAGGGTCAAGTGAGCAATTCTGTTTGGTAGGTTTGGATAGATTTTGGAATAAAAGATAAAGCAATATCCACAACTCTAGGAGCTGGGAGTTATTTTGTTTTCGGAAGAGGATTGTGCTGGAAACCTGCAAGCCAGCGATATGCTGGGAGTGGCTTGTACTGGCTGGTGGGAGCTGACTCTGTACATTTCTTCTCAACCCTGCATTCAGTGACTTCGACTTGGTAGCTTGAAATCAGCCACAGTGGGAGTCTTTACACCATCGAAATTGACACTCATTACAAATCAGAGTTCCCCTCTCCAGGACTAATTGTCAGATTTTTACAAGCACATCACTGCCTATATTCCACCCCCAACATCTGGCCCATCCCTCTCAGACATGCTCAATGCCACAGAGCCTGGCAGCACATCCAGGTGTGTTTACGTATGTACAAACACATGGAGAGTCACGTGTATGCACTTTCCCCTTGATAGCCAGCTTGGAAGTCATCAATTTTCCTTGCTTGGCCATGCTGATATCTTTAGTGTTTTTCTAATTACATCCTGATCCCAGGCAGTGATCTCCGCCCCCACTCCCCCATTCACAATTGTTCTCTCCTTCACATCATGAGGCCCCCAGTGTCTCAGGGATTAAGTACCGGTTGTGAAAGCTTCCAAGGCAATACTGTAGTCAGGACAGCAGATCACCATGCCTGGCCGTAAGTAAACGGTAAAGATTATGTCAACAACTGCACGATATTTTCCGAGTGGAACACGTTGGTATTTGGTAAGTGTTCTTTCAAGACACTCAGTTCTCACCAACGTACATCCTGTTCCTCTAGCACTCAGGGAAATTTGAGATGAGCATCTTTGTGTCAGATGGACAGAAGGAGACAAAGGAAAGTCTTGGGACTTGCATAGGCAAGACCCAAGAACAGCCATCACTTCTCAGCCTGAAAACCTTGAGCTGTAAAATATTACCTGGGAGACATAAGGAAGGGGATAGACATTTTCGTGTCTACTTTACTCCAGGTACTCCTGCAATGAATAGTCTTGAGGGTGGCAGGAATATTCCCAATTTCCAGACAGAAAAACTGAGGCCCAGAGGACTTAAGTAATTTATTTCAGGATATATAACAAGTAGGTAGTAAGATGTTTTGTTAATAATTTAAAAATACAGTTCCCAACTTCCCGCCAAGATGGAGGCATAGGTGGACACACTGTGCCTCCTCCCACAATGAAAATTAAAGACAGCAAAGATTTAGAAACAAGAAAACAACCAGAACTGATAGAAAATTGAACTGTATGGAAGTCCAACAACCATTCATCCAGACAAGTAAGAGGGGTAGAGTCCTGGCAGGAAAAAGTAGAGGTTCGTGGACCTGGGTACACAGGCAGCAGCAGCTGGCAGATCCCAGGTGTGCAGGCAGCAGCTAGCGGACCCCAAGCACAGGGTGGCAGTGGTGCAGATCCAGTGAGGCCACACAAGGAGGCTGGCTGACCAGGTGGTCCCACATTCGCCTGCGAAGATAATCCAGGCAAAGGGGAAGCGGTGGAAGGAACTGGAATCTGAGAGAGCACTGAGCAAGTACCATTGTTCCCTCTCGGACCCTGCTCCCACATAAGTATCACTACCCAGAGACTGGGCTGCCCTACCCTGGGGAACACCTAAGGCTCCTCCCCTCACTACTTAACAGCCGCTGCCAGACCAAAAAAAGAAAAAAAAAACCCTCAAAAATGGCTCAAACGGGAGAACAAATCAAAGCCCCAGAGCCAATTCATCTAAGCAACCAAGAGATAACCAACCTATCAGATGCACAGTTCAAAGCACTGGTGATCAGGATGCTCACAGAATTGGTTGATTTTGCTCACAAATTAGATGAACAAATGAAGGCTACAATAAGTGAAATGAAGGAAAATGCACAGGGAACCAATAGAGATGGGAGGAAAACTGGGACTCAAATCAATGGAATGGACCAGAAGGAAGAAAGAAACAACCAAACAGAAAAGAAGGAAGAAACAAGAATTCAAAAAATGAGGAGAGGCTTAGGAACCTCCAGGACATCTTTAAGTGTCCCAACATCTGAATTATAGGGGTACCAGAAGGGGAAAAGGAAGAACAACAAGTGGAAAACTTATTTGAACAAATAATAAAGGAGAACTTCCCCAATCTGGCAAAGGAAATAGACTTCCAGGAAGTCCAGGAAGCTCAGAGAGTCCCAAAGAAGTTGGACCCAAGGAGGAACACACCAAGGTACACCATAATTACATTAGCCAAGATTAAAATAAAGGAGAGAATCCTAGAAGCAGCAAGGGATAAGGGCACAGTCACTTACAAAGGAGTTCCCATCAGACTGTCAGCTGATTTCTCAAAAGAGACCTTACAGGCAAGAAGGGGCTGGAAAGAAGTATTCCAAGTCATGAAAGTCAAGGACCTACATCCAAGATTGCTCTATCCAGCAAAGCTGTCATTTAGAATGGAAGGGAAGATAAAGTGCTTCTCAGATAAGGTCAAGTAAAAGGAGTTCATCATCACCAAGCCCTTATTATATGAAATGTTAAAGGGACTTATCTAAGAAAAAGAAGATAAAAAATAGGACAGTAAAAAGACAGCAAACTCACAGACATTAACAACCACACCTAAAACAAAAGCCAACTAAGCAAATGACTAGAACAGGAACAGAACCACAGAAATGGAGATCACATGGAGGGTTAGCAACAGAGGAGGAGGAGAGAGGGGGGAAAGGTACAGAGAATAAGTAGCATAGATGGTGGGTAGAAAATAGACAGGGGGAGGGCAAGAATAGTATGGGAAAAGTAGAAGCTAAAGAACTTATGACACGTGGACATGAACTAAAGAGGGGAAATGGGGATGGGAGGTGTGCAGGGTGGAGGGGAATGATGGAGAAGTGAGGCAACTGTAATAACATAATCAATAAAATATATTTTAAAAAATAAATAAATAAAGGAGAAAAAATAATTTAAAAATATTTGTATCTAAGTATTAAGCAGGGTTTGTCGGGAGAAACAATCCCTTGGCCTCTTTCTCTCTACCCCTCCACTCTCCTAAGTCTGCTCCCCAGGCAACTCTTCTTAGACTTTTACTGCTTCTTCTGAACTTGATCTTTAACCAATAGGCATTGGTAGAATAATGGGTGCAGTGACTTCGTCTCATTTATTAAGTCTGTAACTTCAGTGCCCAGAACAATGCTGGCTGAAAAAAATGCCATCATTTCTTGATTTATCAATCAACCTTCTGCTATGAGAGATAAGGATTTAATATACCAAGAATATTTCCCTTTCACCCCCACTCCAACTGCCTCCTGTTAAGGTTTTATCAATATGTCAGTTTCTTTGGCTGGTTACCTTTGTAACTCTGAGAAATGTGCGTACTCCTTTATTTCTTGTTATACAACTACAGATACTATCTTTGGACTCCAGCGTGAGAGTCTGGATTTCAATGTAGGTCTGCCTGACTTGAGGACCCACACCCCATCCATTCCACACCAAGCCTCCCACACTCACCAATTCTGGATCAGTGAGTGTTCCTCTGCCTAAGTTTGGGAAATATATTTTAAAACAATAGGCACTGGGAAATGGATTCTGAACTAGAGGCATTTGGGGGCCAGCATATATAAAGAGAATGCAGTGTAAAGATAATGGACAGAGTTTATCAAACTAAAGTTAAGTTTAGTTCAGAAGCATTAAAAAAATATGCACAGTCCAGAATTTTGACAGCGGGTTATAAATTACTGAGAATTTCCTGTTCTCTAAGGTAAATGCCTACCCTTTCCACAAGGCAGGGCTTGTATTTCATTGTAGGACTAATTTGGGCCTAAGAAACTGATGGCTATTCTGGGTTATCCACTGCTCTCATCAGCACCAAATGCCTGGAAATACCCCCACATGTGCCCTTAGACAAGTGAGTTCCTTGGCATGCTGCAAACAGGGAAGTGGGAGCTGAGCGTAGCCCTGGTGCAAGCCTGAGTGTGGGTTTCACTGGAGAAAGTCATTGACACCAGAGAGTGGAGGCCGTGAAAGGAAAACAGACATGGCCTTTGTTTCCCAGGGGCCTCTGGTTAGCATTGCACCACACAATGCAAACACTGTCTACGTTGGTGCTTGATACAGATTTTTTTGTTTGTGTCTATTCCCTACCTACCTCCAGAAGACAGCTTCACTTGTCTTTTATCTGCACTTCCTCATCCCTGGTGACTTTCACTCCTTGTTCTTAAAGGTATCGACTGGCTCTGCAAATCTGAGTGGGACAAGGTCTTGACCTACAGATCTTGAACCTGTCAGGCCTTGGGACTTAGGCAACAACCAGGGCAGATGGCAGGAGAGCTCCATTCAGGGCCCCACAGACTCCTGCTGGGCCTGCTACTACCTGAAGAGAACTTCAAGGACTAGCTCCTGCCCTGATCTACCCCCCACCCCTGCAATGCAGCAAGAGCACCCAGCTCTCAGCAATTGTCCCATACTCTGAACACAGCCCATCACCAGCACATATTAGGTCCTCAGCCATTATTGGTGGGAACTTGGCAATGTTTGCTACAACTTTTTGCCCTCTTCAGAGAAAATAGCTGCCCACTGGAAGAACACTGCAGGAAGTAGTGGGGCAGCTCAGGTCATGGCCAGACTAGATTTGAAGTGCATACATTTAGAATCTGGACTTGAACAAAGCCACATCATTAGTCAGAATTAGATTCAGTTAGGAGTAACTGAAAAATCTAGAAATGACTTTAAAAAATGCAATTTATTCCTTTATCATATTTAAGAAGTCCAGAGATAGCCCTGTCTACTACTGTGGCTCAGTGGATTGTGCGCCAGCCTGTGAACCAAAGGGTCATCAGTTCGATTCCCAGTGTAGGGAACATGCCTGGGTTGGGGGTCAGGTCCCCAGTAGGTGGCACACAAGATGCAACCACACATTGATGTTTCTCCCCCCTCTTTCTCCCTCCCTTCCCTCTCTCTAAATAAATAAATAAGAAGTCCAGGGATGATCATCCAGAATTAGTATGGCATGCTGTAGTATCCTTCTTTCATGATGCTTCAACTTTGTGACTTCTATTCTTCATGAGTTCCAGCTGTAGCATCCATGTTCTAGCCAACAGAAAGGAAGGAAGGCCTGGAAATTGTTCATACCAGCTATTGTTTATATCTCATTGGCCAGAACATAGTCACATGACCACATCTAACTGCAAGAAAACTGATCACTGTTTTCTTTACTCCAGGTAGCTGTGTGTCCAGCTAGTAATTGGAGATTTCGTTAATAAAAACAAGTGGAAAATGGAAATTTGGAGAACAATCAGCAGTCTCTAAACCCTGCTGTGCAGATCAATAAGAGACTCAATGCCCCAATTCAGGCCACTCTGATTTGGGTTAATGGCCTAAACAAACAATGTATAAAGTTTGAGAGCCAACTCCCAAGCCATATAGATGGAGCGTCTTCTCAGGTCAAACCCTCTCCATTGACCTCTCAGACCAGGTCAGACCAATTCCATGTATCTCAGTTAGCATGGCTAAAAGAGCACACTGATTGAAGACAACCTTTGTCCCTGTCATGGAAAAGAAGAACAATAGGCTTAGACCTGTCCCACCAAGCAGCCATGCCAGCTTGAGGGGGCGGTTGGGAAAGTCATCTGCTCTATAATAGCTACATACCCAAGGGCACTCGACTTCTAAATTAGGGTTTGATCTAGACATGCAACCATCTTCAACACTTAACATGGCTGGTCAAGTCCTGCCTCCTGGATCACATAGAACACAGAGAATTCAAGCCATGCCACAGGGAGGAGTAGAGAGCTTCACTGACCAGGATCTGATGAATCATGTGGCACCCGGGTCCAGATAAAGCCACATCCATGGAAGTGCATGGATACTGTGGTAGGTGGCCTCTGAGAGGGCCCCAGTGACCCCTACTTCCAGGTATCCATCCGTACCTGCATGTAATCTCCTCCGCTTGTGTGTGGACTGGACCTACTGACTCATTTCTAACAGAATAGGGCAGAAGGGATGGGATGTCACTTCTGTATCAGGTTACAAAAAGACTGTGGCTTTGGTCTTGCTTATCTTTCTCACTTCCTCACTCACTAGCTCTGGGGGAAGCCAGCTGCCACGCTGTGAGATGCCCTAGGGGAGGCCCATGTGCTGAGGACCAGCCCACTTCAGCCAACAGCCCTGTGAGCAAGCTTGGAAACGGGTCCTTCTCCAGTCAAGCCCTAAAACGACTACAGCCCCAGCCAGTAGCTTGACCTCATGAGGGACCCTGAGTCAGAGTCACCCAGCTAAGCTACACCCAGAATCCTGCCCCGCAGAAACTGCAAGATTATAATCGTTGTTTCAGGCTAGTAAATTTGGGGGCAATTTGTTACACAGCAATAAATAACTAACATATGTTGTTTATATTTTAAAGAATTCTACTAGTTTACTCTCAATTTTTAAAACTTATTACTATATCAGACTTGACATGAACACAGAGTTGAAATAATCCCCTTAAAAATAGAGAGCTATCTCTATAGGCATTATGAGTGTCATGAAGAAATACCATAAATCATTTCCTTTATTAAAAAAATCATGGGCATGCCTTTCCTTTTTGGGCACCATGCCTCTGCATAGAAAAGCAGTCTTGCTTCTTCTTACAACAGGTGGAAAAGACCTTCACTCAGTGGTTGTCTCCTGATTATATTTACAATCTTCACTCTTTCCTTCATTCCTGATTCAAGGGAGGGGCGCATGTCTTCTGATTGTTCTCTGTGAGTGAAGCAGTGTGTGGATTGACATTTAAATGCAACCTTTTATTCCTATAGTCAACACCCTTCTTTGCTAAACACATGGCCAGGTTTCCAACAGTACCTACTGCAACATAAATTTTCTCATGACATAATTGTTATAGATGATAGATCTTTTTTCCCATAGCATGAGTCTGCAGTGATACATAGACTAAAATATCATGGAGCATTTTCCTCTAGTGTATGTGGCATGCCTATGCCAAGGGCTGATCTGTACATAGCACATCAGCCGTTTCCTTTCCATGTGAAAGGAAATGTCTTCCAGGATGTACACATAATAGCAATTGCTCTTTCACATTGTGTTCTGTTGAATTTTTGCAACAACCCAGAATGTCACTAGACAAAGGACTTTTGTTTGCTTTCTCTTCAAGCGTTAAAATGTCATTTGCTTTTTAATTGATTTATTCCTTTTTGGCAATAGAGTGATTTATAGCCTTGTTTTGCTGAAGAAATGTAGATTTCAATGATGCTGCTATAATTTTGATATTTTCTCTGCCTTCAGAAACAAAATTTATCAATATGTAAAGTATTGTTTTAGTCTTATTATAGAAAAAAATCACTTACCTAATAGAGATATAATTCACATAAAATTTGCCCTTTTAAAGTGTGTGATTCAATGGTTTCCAGAATATTCGTAGAATTGTGCCACCATCACTACTATCCAATTTTAGAACATTTTTATCACCCCCAAAAGTTCCCCTGTACCTAACCAGCAGTCATTTCCTATTTCCCCCATCCCCCCATCCCTTGGAGACCTCTATTTACTTTCTGTCTCTATGGATTTGCTTATTCTGGACATTTGTCTAAACAGAATCACACAATAGGTGGTCTTTTAGGTCTGATGTTTTTCACTTAGTATGATGTTTTTAAGATTCAACTATGGTGTAGTATATATCAGTACTTCATTCCTTTTTATGGCTAAATATTATTCCATTGTATGGATATACCAACTTTTGCTTATACATCAGTTCCTGGACATTTAGATTGTTTCCATTTTTTTTAACTATTATGAATAATGCTGCTATGAACAAGTTTTTCAAGTACACATTTTTGTGTGAACATAAATTTCCATTTTCTTGGGTGGTGATCATATGCTAACTCTATGTTTAACATTTTGAGGAATTAATAAACTGTGTTGCAAAGTGGCTGCACCATCTTACAATCCCACTAGCAATGAATAAGGGCTGCAATTTTTCTGCATTTACAACAACACTTGTTATTGTCTGTCTTTTCTATTTCAGCCATCCTGCCAGGTATAGAATGGAACCTTATTATGGGTTTTTTGGTAACAGTTTTCTTGAAAACATAATTCACCTACATAACAGTCACCCATTTGAAGTGCACAATGCAGTGGTTATGAGTATCTGCACAGTTGTGCAACCATCAACACAGTTTCAGAACATTTTCATCATCCCCAAAAGAAATTCTGTACTCTTTAGCAATCTCATTGTGGTTTTCATTTGCATTTCCTGAATGTGTAGTAACGTTGAACAACTTTTCATGAGTTTACCGGCTCTTTCTACATCTTCTTTGGAAAATACCTATCACTTCTGGCCAAGATGGAGGTGTAGGTAGAAACCCTTCGCTTCCTCACGCAACCAAAAGGAGGATAACAACCAATCTAAAATCAATAAACAATCAAAAGCACTAAAAAAATCAAACTGCATGGAATTCTGACAACCAAGGAAGTAAACAAAAAAATCAACCAGAACAACAAGACCAGTAAGGCAGCTGCCACGCGGGCCAACTCAGAAAAAACGTGCTGAGGAGCTGAAGGACAGGGCTGGTGGCTGAGCTCAGTGGGCTGCGTAGGAGGGGCTGACTTAAGGGGAAAACTGAGACTCAGGGCTGACTGTGAGCTAAGGCTGGGCTTGCCCTGGTGGGAGAAACTCCCAATCTCACACCAGAGTTCATTACAAAGAACAGAGCAAAACCTCAGAACTAAGTGATGAGGAAATTGCCAACCTATCTGATGGACAATTTAAAGCCCTGGTAACCAAAATTAACCTGCCTAATCAAAATTCTCACAGAACTGATTGAGCTTGGTGGAAAAATGAAAGAACAAATGAAGGATGCCCAAAATGAAATAAAGCAAAATATTCAGGGAACCAACAGTGACAGGAAAGAAATCAGGACTCAAAGCAATGATTTGGAACAAAACTAAGAAATAAACATCCAATCAGATTAGAATGAAGAAATAAGAATCCAAAAAAAAAATGAAGAGAGGCTGAGGATTCTCTGGGACAACCTGAAACGTTCCAATACCCGGATTATAGGGGTGCCAGAAAGAGAAGAAAAAAGCATGAAATTTAAAACTTATTTGAACAAATAATGAAGGAAAACTTCCCCAATTTGGCGAAGGAAATAGATTTCCAGGAAGTCCAGGAAGCCCAGAGAGCCCAAAAGAAGTTGGACCCAAAGAGGAACACACCAAGGCACATCATTATTAAGTTACCCAAGGTTGAAGACAAAGAGAAAATCCTAAAAGCAGCAAGAGAAAAGGAGACAGTTACCTACAAAGGAGCTCCCATTAGATTATCAGGTGATTTGTCAAAACAAACCTTGCAGGCAAGAAGGGGCTGGAAAGAAGTATTTGAAATCGTGAAAGGCAAGGAAGAACCTACATCCAAGATTAATCTATCCAGCAAAGCTTTCATTTAGATCAGAAGGACAGATAAAGTGCTTCCCAGATAAGGTCAAGTTAAAGGAGTTTATCATCACCAAGCCATTATTATATGAAATGTTAAAGGAACTTATTTAAGAAAAAGATAAAAAATATGAGCAGTAAATGATAACAAACTCAGAACTATCAACAAATGAACCTAAAAGAAAAGAAAAACAATGAAAACAAAAACTAAGCAAACAACCAGAATAGGAACAGAATCCGAGGAATGGACATCACACAGAGGGAATTCAGTGGGGAGGGGGAAGGGAGGAATAGCAGGTGAAAGGTACAGGGAAGAAGCAGCATAATTAGTAGGCATAAAATAGATGGGGAGAAATAAAAATGGTATAGGAAACGAAGACTCAAAGAACTTACATGCACAACCTATAGACATGAACTAAGGGGGGAAATGCAGGAGGGTTGGGGGGCATGGTGGAGGGGGGATAAAAGGGAGAAGTTGGGAAAACTGTAATAGCATAATCAATAAAAACTACTTAAAAAAGAAAATGTCTATTCAAATTTTTTGCCCATTTTTAATTGGTTATTTTTCTTTTCATTGTTGAGTTGTAAGATTATTTATGTATTATAAATACAATCCTTATCAGATATATAATTTTCCAATATTTTCTACAATTTTCTGGGTTGTCTTTTCACTTTCTTGATAGTGACCTTTGAAGCACAAAATTTTTTTATTTTATAGAAGTCTCATTTACCTATTTTTTCTTTTGTAACTTGCATTTCTGGTGTCATATCAAAGATAATGTTGCCTAATCAAAGGACGTGAAGATTTACTCCTATTTTTTCCTAAGAGTTTTGTAGTTTCAGCTCTTACATTTTGGTCTATAATCCATTTTTAGTTAATTATTTTTGCATATGGTGTGACACATGAGTCCAAATTCATTTGTTTGTATGCTGATATCCAGTTGTCCCAGCACTATTTGTCAAAAAGACTATTTTCTCCTCTTGAATGGTCTTGTCACTCTTGCCAAAAATCATGTTACCAATAATGGGAAGGTTTATTTCTAAGTCTCAAAGAAGTTGGACCCAAGAAAGCATACACAAAGGCAAATCATAATTGCATTACCCAAGATTAAAGATAAGGAGAGAATCTTCAAAGCAGCAAGAGAAAAGGAGACAGTTACCTACAAAGGAGTTTCCATAAGACTATCAGCTGATTTCTCAAAAGAAAACTTGCAGGCAAGAAGGGGCTAGAAATAAGTATTTCAAGTCATGAAAGGCAAGGACTTCCATCCAAGATTGCTCTGTCCAGCAAAGCTTTCATTTAGAATGGAAGGGAAGATAAAGTGCTTCCCAGATAAGGTCAAGTTAAAGGAGTTCATCATCACCAAGCCCTTATTATATGAAATGTTAAAGGGACTTATCTAAGAAAAAGAAGATAAAAATAGGACAATAAAAAGACAGCAAACTCTCAGGTATTAACAACTGAACCTAAAAACAAAAACAAACTAAGCAAATGACTAGAACAGGAACAGAATCACAGAAATGGAGATCATGTGGAGGGTTATCAACAGAGGAGTGGGAGGAGGAGAGAGAGGGAAAAGTTACAGAGAATAAGTAGCATAGATGGTGGGTAGAAAATAGACAGGGGGAGGTTAAGAATAGTATGGGAAATGGAGAAACCAAAGAACTTATATGTATGACCCATGGACATGAACTAAGGGAGGGAATGCTGGTGGGAGGGGGGATGCAGGGTGGATGGGAGTAAAGGAGAGAAAAAATAGGACAACTGCAATAGCATAATAAATAAAATATACTTTAAAAAAGAAAAAATAAACCCTCTTTGGAAAAGCTACCTGAAGATGAAATCCAGACAATTAAGGCATTTCAGAATGAAAACTAGGGAATGGGGAATATGTGCTATAACAGGATTAGTCATGAAGTCAAATCTATACAGATCTAGACGTAAGGCAAAATAATCACAGATATTACACAACAGGACCTACATGTTTTAACAAGGAAGACGAGCTGGCAGGCAAAATGAGGAAGACAACCACACAGCGGTGTGGCCCAGCATGGGTGTCAGAGCCTGAGTAGAGCGAGGAGGGTGTACAGGCAGGGGAGCGGCACAGGGTGCCTGTTGTGGAGGCCTGACTGAGTGTAGGGAGGTGGAGCCCAGGCAGGGTGAAGAAGGGTGTACTCTGGGGGTGGTGGCGGCTCCAAGCAGGGTGTCAGAGTCTGAGCCAGATGAGAAAAGTGTCCACACCTGGGGTAACCTGATCGGGGTGTCGGAACTGGAGCTGGGTGAGGAAGGCCTCCCCGTGGGAGCACAGACTGGCGTGAAGTATGAGAGCTTGAGCAGGGTAAAAAGGAAATCCTTTTGGAGGGACATACAAAATGTCCTTATTTGCAACTTTTCTGAAAATGTGTGGGGTTTTTTTAATGTGCTTTAATATACTGGGTTTTTTCCCCCTGATGTTGCAGCTACTTACCTGGGAGGAAACAGCATAGAAAATACATTTAAAGTCTTATTTGTTGTATATGTATACAAATGCTGGGATTATCATATTAATCACATGATTGATTCCTTTCAACTGTATCTTGCTTTTCTAATACATAAGTAACTCTTGATGTATCATTAAGGAATTTAGTTATACTAATAAAATATTTTAATGCTACTTAAAGAATATGAAATGACTAGACTTCCTATAGACCCTGGGAATTCCTGGACCACCACACCTTGCAAGCCCCATTCACCTTTTACCTAAGCAGGCACTTGAAGCTTATTCGCAGCATTTGAGCACCCAAGATTTCCAGGACTAGGCTCACTGCAAAGGTTGAACTGTGGGACCAACTGTGAATTTACCCGTGGTTTCACACTTGTTTTATTTCCTTTCCACCTTGCCACCGCATACGCAAATTCAGCCCCAGCCCGTCTGGCTGCATCAGTTTTGGGTTACAACGCTTCCTGTCTGCTGGGAAGCAGCGTGTCCTCAAGAACTTAGGCTAGCTAAGCACACAAATTAGAACACAGGTGCAGGAGAGACACTAGTGCACTCTCTGATGGTGTCAGGGTGAGGTCATTGTTTTCCTGACCCTCACTGTCACCCCCTGGGGAAGAACTCTGACTTTAGTCTTTTGGTAGCTGTCCCTGGGACATTTTTGGCATGATATTCTTCTACATGTGAATGAAAGCATGCTTTCGGGACACGGGAAATGCCACGTTGGGTCAGAATAAGGTTTGGTGGGCTCAGGGTTTTTATCTCTGGTGGTGCCATCAGAACCCACTTTGTAGTACCTACTGGTAGCAGTTCCAGACTCTGGTCTTCCAACTAGTAATGATATGCGAAGAATTTTTTATTATTAATTTGCAGTGAAATAAAAAGAAAGATAATGTGAGAGATCATGCCCAAATGTCATATTTTGGAAAAGAACTGTTCTTTATCTTGAGGCTGTCTTTCTTACATTTTTAAATTCCAGAAATAGCTCTTCTTTTATGAAATGGCAGGTGATAATAGATGGTGGGTTCTTTGTTGTTTTCCAGTGTTTTTACTTGGCAGAGCAAAAAGTACACAACCACAGGTCAGTCCCTGTGCAACTTGTCTTCAATTCTCTCTTTTTTAAAAAACTGTGGTAAGATACTTAAAATTTACCATTGAACTGTTTTTTGGTATACAGTTCCCTGGTACTAAGTACACTCACATTGTTGTGCAACCATCACCCCTGTCCACCTCCAGAATGCTCTTCATTTTGCAAAAACAGAAACTTTTTACCCCTTAAACAATAGCTCCCCATTTCCTCCTCCCCACAGCCCCTGGCCACCACCATTCTTCTGTCTTGTGAATGTGACTCTTCTAGGTATGTCATTCGAGTGGAATCATACAGAATTTGTCTTTTTGTGATTGAATTCTTCCATTTAGCGTAATGTCCACTAGTTTCATCCATGTTGTAATGTGTGTCAGAATTTCCTTCCTTTGTAAGGCTAATATTCTGTTGGATATACATAGCACATTTTGTTTTTCCATTCTTTTGTCAATGGACTCTTTTATTGATTCTACCTTTTGGCTATTGTGAATAATGCTGCTATGTATGTGGATGTGCAAGTATCCTTTAAAAAAAAAGCGAGGTATATTTTATATATAATACAAAGCACAGATTTTAAGTGAACTGTTTGATGAGTATTTTTTAATTTATTGATTTTAGAGAAAGAGAGAGGAGGGTGAGAGCAGGGAGAAAGAGAGAGAGAAACATCAATTTGTTGTCCCACTGATTTATGCTTTCATTGGTTGCTTCTTGTCTGTGTCCTGACCAGGGATCAAACCAACAACCTTGGCGTATCCAGACGACACTCTGACCAACTGAGTTACCCAGCGAGGGCTGTTTGATGAGTTTTGACAAATACGTTGATCAATGTAACTGTCACCTAATCAAAATATAGACCATTTCTACTACCTTAGAAAGTTCCCTATGCCTCCTTTCAGTGAACCTCTCCTTTCTGACTCTTATCACCATGGATTAGTTTTGCCTGTTCTAGAACTTTATAGAAATGGGATAATATAGTGCATATTCTTTTGTGTTTGACATTTTTGCTCAATAAATTGTTTTTGAGATTCAGCCTCGTTGTTGTAATTCATTCCTCTTTATTTTTCATGTTGTACCATTGTATGACCTCGAATCAGTCACCATGTTTATGTTGGAGACCAGCCAGGGTTGCGAGCCTGCCCTGTAGCTGAAGGATGGAGAAACTGATTGGACCACCCCACCATAGCTTCGTTTGGAATGGGAGCAGGCAGCTTTTAAACAAATTCAGTAGTCTTTCAGGCAGGTAAAACAATAAGTATCTATATATTGACCCCAAGTTTTAAGAAAAGTTTGTATTTTCCATAACATCCAATAGTCTTAGAACCCTCATTCCTCAACTCACTGACAACTACAAGTCAGGGATGTAGCCCGACATGTCTAATCGCATTTGACTCATTGTACGTCTCGCAGGTATAAGCTTATCCACCCATCCATGAATAGACTCTTTAGGTTTTGGACTGGATGGCCTCTCAGACTAACTGAAGAACTGGGGAGAGGGCGCCAACATTCTGTTGGGTGTAGTAGTCAGAATTCCATCCAGGCCTCCTAGCAGGGCCACCCCGGCTTGCTAACACGTTGACATTCTCTTTCCTCATATTCTCCTTCAACTATGTAATCTTGCCTTTAGAACCCAACTAAACTGTTCTCAATCATTGGCTTTTAACTCCTCTTTGTCCAGCTGTTACTTAACTCCAGAAACTTTCTTTTTCTGCCATTCCCATGTTCCAAGCCTAATTATTTTGGCTCTCAGAAACCATCTTGGAACTCCCTTTCCATCCCTGGCCTTGACGAATTCCAGCATTGCTTTTCTCTGGACTTGCCATTCCCCAAGTCCTGCCTGGTTTAACATTATCCCCACACTTCAGTTACTGACTCCCACTGGTCCCGGAGTTCAGTTATAAGCAGTGACATCTAATTCTATTGTCCACAGACATGATGGACACGGCCACCTTTGCTGAAGCCATAGCTTTATGATTTGGGTCATATAACCTCCCAGTTTCTATATTTTTAGATAGTGTTAAAAGTATGAAATGATTGATCAATAAGAGGGAAGCCATCCCATCCCTCTGATATCTTGATGTTCTCAAAACCTTCTCCACTTCCTGAAGCACAACTTCCAAATTTTGTTCAGCATCCTGGTATGAGAACCCACTGATTGTCTGGGGTTTTGTCCACAAGCAGGCTGGCCCCCTTTCCAGAATACCAACCAATTCCTCCCCCTGTTGCCATCTCGCCTCTTCCACTCATTAACAACCATGGCGGCACCCAGGAATCGAGAAGAGAGGAGCAGTCGTGGTAGCCAGAAAAGCAGAGTCATCTTCCCAGGAGTTTTTTGAAGGACAGGGAAAGTGTCCACAGCTGGGTCATCCTTTCAGGCGCCAGCAGAGCAGGAACAACCAAAATTAGAACAAGAGAAACATTCATCTTTAATTAATATAATCTAAATTTTGTGATCCTCAAATCAAGAAAGAAGCTATTTTAATTTTAGCATATATATAGTGTTGGTGTCATTTTGGAAAATAAAATTGTATTTTGAATTTTCTTTTGGGAAAGGGTCACCATAATCTCTTTAGTACTTAAGGTCTTTGAGGCTCAAATTTTTTTTAGGGGAGAGAATGGAGGGAGAAACAGAAGGAGAGAAAGATCTGTTGAGAGAGAAACATCAATTGGTTGCCTCTCATACGGATGCTGAGCAGGACCAAACCCACGACCCAGGCATGTGCCCTGACAGGGAATAGAACCGGCAACCTTTTGCTTTGTGGGATGACACCCAACCAACTAACCTACACCAGTCAGGGCTTATTCTGGCTTTAATTGTGCTCACTTCTGTACATCTAGAGCCTTTTACCAGGTCTGGCATAGAGACTACGCTTATTCAAGTTCTGTTGGACAATTTAACAAATGCATGGAAGACCTGCAGAGCAGAATGAAGTGCTGGGAAGAGGGTAAAGATGGGAGTGGGGGGTGGAGTGGTGTTGGGAAGGAGCATTAGAGAACCTGACGGGAACATCTGCTCTGGTGCCCCTAGAGATTTGCTGTTATTTGCACTCATTTTTTGCCTGGTCTTTGGTTGCATCAGTTCACTCGGCTCTCTCTGGCTTCACTCTCTGTTCTTCTCTCTCTCTGAGTACTGAAAAAGTGTTTCCCTTTCCACTGAGCATACGAGCTAGTAATTGCTTCTTACAAGAGTCATTTTGCAAACCCACTACCTTACTCTGTGTCCCAGGCACACAAGGCTTCTAAGGGAGCTTTGGTTTTTGGGTGGGCTTGCAGCATTTCAGTAACTGCTTTCTCCTTATAACTGCTGTAATTCCTGTGCACCACTCTCACACAGACCTATAACAGAGAGAAGACTGCAGCTTGTTCCCATAAATAGCATCAATCTCTTCACCTTCTGGAGCTTCATCTTGTACTCTTGAGATGGAGTCCAGCTGGCTGGGTGTGAATGTGCTTTGTTTTTGCCAAGTCTGTCTCAGCAAGTATTTTCATCAAAATTAGATGCTGAAATTGCTGGCTGCCAGAGCATCCCTGGTAACTGAATATTTTTCTGGTTAGGAGGTGGGAGCTGTGCTCTGGGCCTTTATGCAAGAATGCAGAGTCCCAGTCTCTTGCCGTTTTTATTGGAGGATGTCTTTGGATTGGGTTGTACCCTGCTATGTCTGGACAAGAGAGCACTTGATCCCATTTGAATTTGTTGCTAGAATCTAGGGCTAGCCTTGGGCAAACCTATAGAATAGATAGAAGTTATAACACAAGTAAAACTAAGCTATACTTAGCCTTCCCTCAGCAATCACACCCAATAAAAATCCAAATCCAACTCCCATAAAAGCTTTGAAACATAAATTATGGTAAGTCTTCACTGAAGCCAGCCTATAGAAAGTCGTGGAGTCCTTTGTGAGCATGCCCTCTCCCTCCTCAAGCCTCACTCAAGAGCTTCCTCCACCCTCCCTTTTCTCTCTAAAATTCCTCTCCCTCACTCAGGCATTATAGTCCCCTCTCCCCTCTCAGGGTAGGCAGGATGCTGGTATTTTTTAATTTTAATTTGAGATAAAATTCATTCAACATAAAATTAACCATTTTAAACTGTACAGTTCAATGGCATTTAATGCACTCACAGTGTTGTACAGCCATCAGCTTTATCTACTTTTCACCACCCCCGCAAAAAAAAGCCCTGTGCCCATCAAGTAGGCCTTCCCCCACTCCTCCTGCACTTGTATTTTAAAAAAAACTCTCTAGGTGACTCTAAAGGGTGACAAGAGTTGAGAACCATCAGTATCAAGTAATCTAATCTTCCCTGGGGCTTCCCCTACTGACATCTCTTCTCTTTGCCCCAGTGGACTAAGTAGCCAAGCCGAAGATACTCCTTAGAAGTGTGGGGGCAACTTCTGTTTTCACCCCAGTCACATAGAAACCCTGTTCCTCCCCTTGGAGTATTTCTTCCCCTCTCCTGTCCCACCCACCTGTACCTCACTCTCAGGGGACCTTACTCTCTAGCAGCTGTTAAGTCCTCTCTAAGGGAAGAAGCCCCACCTCCTATACACTATCCCTGGTGTCAGCTGACAGGATCTCAAGATCCCTGGATTGTGTGCCTTTTAATTGAGTTAAAAGCCTTTCAAACTCAGAGGAACTCCTCTCTAATGGTACCTTTTAGACACTAGACAGATGGGGAAAGGAAGGGACTGTTTTGGGAATGAAGGAGGCTTTCTCAGTTTCTCCTCTACCTGTGAATGGGGCATATACTAAGAAAAGTATGAGGCTTGAAATTGGAAGATAGTGTGGTCTAGGCATCAGTTACTTAATCTCTCAGAGCCTGTATTCTCACCTGGAAAACAAATATGATAATATTGACCTCTGAGGGTTGTATTATTTGTAATTTGCTGTTCAATAAGTTGCAGCCTTAGACACCGATTCTGATTAAAATTAATTTATTGAAAGAATGTAGGTTGGCTCACAGAATTGCTAGGAGGACTGGAAAATCAGAGGTTGTGCACAAGTAGGGACAATGCTTCAAAGCAAGGGGCAGATTGCACTTCTGGCCAAGATGGAGGCGTAGGTGGACACACCACGCCTCCTTGCACAACCAAAATTGAGAACAACAAAGATTTAGAAACAAGAAAACAACCAGAACTGATAGAAAATTGAGCTGTACGGAAGTCCAACAGCCATTCATCCAGACCAGCAAGAGGGAAGGAGTCCCGGCAGGAAAAAGTAGAGGTTGGCGGACCCGGGGCACAGGCAGCAGCAGCTGGAAGATCCCAGGTGCACAGGTGGCAGCTAGTGGACCCTGGGCACGGGCTGCCAATGGTGCAGACCCAGTGAGGCTGTGCAAGGCGGCTGGCTGACCAGATGGTCTCACATTCGAGCACGCAGATAATCCAGGTGAAGGGGAAGTGGCAGAAGGGACTAGAATCCGAGAGAGCGAAGAGCAATCGCCATTGTTCCCTCTCAGACCCCGCCCCCGCATAAGTGTCACTACGCAGAGACTAGGCTGCCCCGCCCTGGGGAACACCTAAGGCTCTGCCCCTCGCTATGTAACAGCCACGACTAGACCAAAAAAAAAAAACAAAACTCAAAAATGGCTCAAATGGGAGAACAAATCAAAGCCCCAGAGCCAAAGCACTGGTGATCAGGATGCTCACAGAATTGGTTGATTTTGCTCACAAATTAGATGAACAAATGAAGGCTACAATAAGTGAAATGAAGGAAAATGCACAGGGAACCAATAGAGATGGGAGGAAAACTGGGACTCAAATCAATGGAATGGATCAGAAGGAAGAAAGAAACAACCAAACAGAAAAGAAGGAAGAAACAAGAATTCAAAAAAATGAGGAGAGGCTTAGGAACCTCCAGGACATCTTTAAACGTCCCAACATCTGAATTATAGGGGTACCAGAAGGGGAAGAAGAAGAGCAACCAGTGGAAAACTTATTTGAACAAATAATAAAGCAGAACTTCCCCAATCTGGCAAAGGAAATCGACTTCCAGGAAGTCCAGGAAGCTCAGAGAGTCCCACAGAAGTTGGACCCAAGGAGGAACACACCAAGGCACATCATAATTACATTAGCCAAGATTCAAATGAAGGAGAGAATTCTAGAAGCAGCAAGGGATAAGGGCACAGTCACCTACAAAGGAGTTCCCATCAGACTGTCAGCTCATTTCTCAAAAAAGACCTTCTAGGCGAAAAGGGTCTGGAAAGAGGTATTCCAAGTCATGAAAGTCAAGGACCTACATCCAAGATTGCTCTATCCAGTGAAGCTGTCATTTAGAATGGAAGGGAAGATAAAGTGCTTCTCAGATAAGGTCAAGTTAAAGGAGTTCATCATCACCAAGCCCTTATTATATGAAATGTTAAAGGGACTTATCTAAGAAGATAAAAAATAGGACAGTAAAAAGACAGCAAACTCACAGGCATTAACAACCACACCTAAAACAAAAGCAAACTAAGCAAACACTAGAACAGGAACAGAACCACAGAAATGGAGATCACATGGAGGGTTAGCAACAGAGGAACGGGAGGAGGAGATGGGAGAAAAGGTACAGAGAATAAGTAGCATAGATGGTGGGTAGAAAATAGACAGGGGGAGGGCAAGAACAGTGTGGGAAATGTAGAAGCTAAAGAACCTATGACATATGGACATGAACTAAAGGGGGGGAATGTGGGTGGGAGGGGGTGTGCAGAGTGGAGGGGAATGATGGGGGAGAAATGGGACAACTGTAATAGCGTAATCAATAAAATATATTAAAAAAATAAGCAAGGGGCAGAACTTGGGAAGCTGCTGCCACTGTCACCCAGTACCAAATGCTGCACCTTGTCCTGCCACCACCACAGCTGCTGGGAGCTGGGTGTCCTGTTTGTTCTGTGGCCCCAGAAACTATGTGTTATTGCCATTCTCACTCTCAACAGCCAAAAAGAATTACCCACAGTCTCTGTGTCTTTCTGTCACTAGCCCCCGATTCACAGTCTGTTACAGGCTCATCTGCTTGGCCAAACCTACACTATGAGCCCATGTCCTGGGAAAGCAAGTGCCTGGCATTTTCAGGCTGTATAGAGGGAGAAGGCCCTGCCTTTCACCAAAATCCCTGAGGTAGAGGGTTCCCCAAATTTGCAGTGAGGGGTTCAGATACTGGACAGCCAAAAATAAGGACAAAAATTAGTGCCTTTTCAAATTGTGAGGATTAGTGAGACAAGCTGTGCATTGTAAACTCTAAAGCCCCAGGCAGGTATTAGTTATCAGCACTTTGTACCTACTGTTATTTCACTGAGTGGCAGCACTTCCTCTTCCTGCTCCCCTCTTCTTCTTTCATATACCCCACCCCCATCCTAGGGCAGGGCACATAGGTGCACCTCATAAATGAGTGAACAAAGCATACTGGTGCTTTCACCTACATGAGGAAGCAGGCGGGTACTGATTGGTTGTCTTCCAGTTTCCATTCCCTATTTCCCCTTTGCATAGGCCCTGATGTCTATTTTGGGATGCATGTAATTCTCGGGAATCAGACTCCATCCCCGGCCTCAGCAATGAAGTTCATGTCCTAAGCTAAGCCAACCAGCACACACTGTCTCCCTGGCCATAGTGTCTGGTTCAGGGGTACTCATGTGATCTAAGTTGATCCAATCTGAGTGAAACTCAGCAAAATTGACAAGACAAAAGCATCCTCTGTTTCTTGCTCAGTATGAATGAGAAAGTATGTAGCTTCAGGAGCTTCTGGCAGCCCTCTTGGGACTACAAGGGGAGTCAGACTTAGAATAAATTCAACATTGTACAAAGTAGGGCCAAGGGACAAAAAGAAACCAGGTGCTTGGTGACCATTCAGCCACAGTATAAAGCTATGCCTGAATCCAGACTTCTCCTATGAGCCAATAAATTCCATTTATTATTCAAACTAGAATGAGTCAGGTTTTCTGATATGTACAACAGAAAATATTTGATACCTGCTTCCCTCCCTCCCTGACTCATGAGAACAGAACTGCTGTCCGTTTGGTGCTGGCTAATGAGAGCCTTCGGGAAATACAGATCAAACTCACTGTCATGGCCTCGTGATGTGGCTGCAGCATATCTCTGCCCTAGAAACGGGTCTAACCAAAATTGAAAATAGAGTAGGCCTACCTATCCAAGAGCAAATTTTGAAAGAGATTTTGATAAACAACTTTAATTTCTTTTTGGTCTGGAAAGATAAAGACTCCAAGGAAGAAAGAGCAAACTCTGTAAAAACAATTAAAAAGCCAAATAAACAACAACAAAAATGTAAAGCAAGCTGTATTCCACCTAACTCATAGAAGGGAGTACTGTGGAGTTACATCCCACCTGGCTGTCTTAAAGCAGGTTCTCTACAATCACACAGTCTGAGACAAGAATTCTGGATGAATGATTTATTGAGGGAGTGTCCTTAGGAGAAAGCTAGAAGGGATGAAGGGAAGCAAGATAGGGGAAGAAGCTAGGCAAGGATGAACAAACTCTTACCTCAGCCTGATGCTACAGCAAGCTCTGAAGCATAAATTGCTCCAAAGTTTGTCCCATCCAGAAGCAAGGGACCCTGCATCTGTGAGGCAGTAGGAGGAACCTGGTGATAACAGGGGGTGAGAGTGGGGGCAGGGTGCAAGCGGTGTGTTTAACTTGGCAGGGATTTCTGGCAAAGCAGCCCCTGTTCGCTAACGCTAACGGAAATCTTCTGAGGACCAGTGAGGATGTAATCAGCAGCTGGTGGAAGGGCAGGCTGGCCGGGTAGAGAGGATCTGGGGCGGGGAACCGGTAGCACGTACAGGAACTGATGTGGTCAAAGTTTCTCTTGAAAGTTCCCTTACTGCATTCATTTTGAGACTTCATTCCACTGAAAAAATTCCTCTTCAGAAATTAAATCATTCTTTTTCTTTTTCTCTTGTTTTGCTGTTTCAGACACATCAGCAAATTTTCGAAAATTCTAATTAAATGCTGCTTTGTGTTTTCACCATTCATGTCTTCTAGAGACAACTTTTTGTCTGTCCCTCTAATTCTTCTTAAAGTTCATGAATCTCTTGGCCCTCAGTTAATTCTTCAGTTTCTTCCTCCACAGGCATTAACCAGGTGTCTGGTGACCTGAATAATGCATTACATTTCTTCTCTGGTGATTAATAAACCCTTAAAATTAGTCCCACATTCTTTCCACAGTTTTCACTAACATACACTTGTGTTTTAGGTTTGGTGCTTATTTCTTTTTCTTACTCATTATCATTGCAAGTTAGATGTGCATACAATACACATAAAGCTCAGACTGAATTAAGTGCAATGAACCTCGGCGCGTGATGGCAGGAACCCTGAATGGATTTTGCAGATAGGGCTGGAGTTCCCAGCTCTCCTATGTGACTTGCCTGAACTGGTGAGTGGCAGCTTAAAATTAGAAACTTTCTAGGCTGCTGTGCTAGTCCTCAGAGTTGTTGTGAGCACTGGATAAAATAATAATACAGGAAAGCACATACAAACATGTGGCGGTATTATTATACGCAGACTGCAACTGACAACACATTTACCTTTCAAATCCCGGATTTGATTTCAAATGGTTGCTTTTGGGTTCTGAGGTGACTTCAATTCTCAATAGTGTTTCTCGGGCTGCAAGTTGCTGGGATTTGACTTTCTCTTGCAGAGGTAATCTGGAGCAAGTGGCCACTTGTCTGGGTGAGTTAAGAGCAGGGGCCCCCCACCCGGGCCCCCCACTGGGGCCCCCCACCCCGGGGCATGGAGCAAAATTGAAAGGGAGGGTTTAACAGCGATGCAGTCTTTCCTCTCCCTTGTCTGTATTCATCTTCTCAGGGACCTCCCAGCTCCACAGGATGGCTTTTCAGAACTCAATTATTTGGACATCAGCCACACTTTTCATGTCCTCAGACAGCCTCCTCATCAAAAAAACCCCAAAAAACAAACAAACCCTTCTGACCCATGTCCCATTAGCTTCCAGGTCTAGATAACATGTTAGAAAACTGCTTGTTGGTCCCTATGAAGTGTCAGTGGCTGAAAACTATTATTACTTTCCATTTCTCTTTCACTCTTTGAAATGATTATTTCACACCTTTCTCTCTCTCCTCAAGCTTCCCACACCTACTATATCACCCTTACTCAGCTGATGGCCTTACTTCCTATTTCATTAAGAAAATGAGGGCAATCAGCAGAGAATACTCACCTGCTTCCAACACCTCACCTACCTACTTCCTGGCACCTAGCCCATAGTCTGTCTTTCCCTTTGGGGCTACAGATGAAGTGTCTGTCTGTGCTCCTAAGACTATCCTTCCACCGGTGTAACGGATCCTGTCCCTTCTCAACTATTCGTGCTCAAAGGCATGGCTCCAGCAACTCTCACCCCCTCTGATACATCATCAAATTTTCCCTCTACTTGATTCCCATTAGTATACAAAGAACCTGTAATTTCTCCTATCTTAAAAAAAAACACAAATCCCTGAAAACTTTCTGGGTCTTCCATCCCCATCCAGCTTTGTCCCATTTTTCTACTCCCCTTTACAGCAGGAGTCCCCAAAAGAATTATTTCACCAGCTCCACTTCATCACCCCCTAGCCTCTCCTGAATCTGCTCCATTTAGGTTTCCCTGCGCCATTCCATGACAACTGCTCTTACAGTGGCCATCAATAACCTCTGCATTGCTAATCCATGGTCAACTCAACTTAGTCCACATCTCTCCCTCAAGTGCTGTTTTCTCTATTTTTTTTTCCTGTTTGAGAATTCTTCTTATTAAAAACAATAAAAATAATGATGTCTGGACTTCTGGTCAAGATGGAGGCGTAGGTTAACGTGGCTTGTCTCCTTGCACAACCACAGCAAAAATTATAACTAACCCACAAAACAGCCATCACCCAAACTCATCAAGCTGTGTGGAAGTCCGACAACCACAGAATTAAAGAAATCATATTCATGCAGACAGGTAGGAGATGTGGAGATGAGGACATAGGGAGATGTGGAACAGATGGTCCTACATGCATGTATGGTGGATAAAAACCAGGAGGGATATGTCAGGAGTGAGGGGTCCTAGCCCCATACCAGACCACCCAGCACAGGGTTCCAGTGCCAGGAACATAAGTCCTCATACCTTCTGGCTATGAAAACCAGTGGGTGTTAGGGCAGTGGAAGAAACTGTGGTATTCTCAGGTGCCTCCTCTTAAAGGGCCCACAACAGACTTAGAATTACACAGACTCACTCCCTCTGGGCTCCAGCACTGGAGCAGCAGCTGGAAGGGCACCAGGGGCCTACAGGGAGAAACTCAAGTGTCTGGCACCAGGATGAGTGCCAGGGGATGCTTCTCCCTGGACAAAACTCCAGAGGCCAGGCAATGGCCATAGTCACCTTTCTGAGCACTTCTCCACAGAGAGCCACAGAATGAAGACACCATATCAGAGAATCCATCAACCCAGTTCACATGGGGTTTCCCTCCATGTGATTACCTAAGGCTCTGCCCCATCCAACTTACAGGTGAGCTTTTCTATAATAGGTCACGCTTCTAAAACACAGAATAAAAGCAGCTCTACCTAATACATAGAAATAAACACAGGGAGATTGCCAAAATGAGAAAACAAAAAAATATGGCCCAAATGAAAGAACAGAACAAAACTCCAGAAAAAGAACTAAACAAAATGGAAATAAGCAATCTATCAGATGCAGAGTTTGGAACACTGGTTATTAGGATGCTCAAGGAACTCATTGTGTACTTTAACACCATAAAAAAGATCCAAGCAGAAATAAAGTTTACACCAAGTGAAATAAAGAAAAATTTACAGGGAATCAACACTGGAGTACATGAAGCTGAGAATCAAATCAATGATTTGGAACATAAGGAAGAAAAAGCATTCAATCAGAATAGCAAGAAGGAAGAAGAATCCAAAATAATGAGGATGTGCTAAGGAGCCTCTGGGACACCTTCAAACATATCCACATTCGAATCATACAGGTACTGGAAGGAGAAGAGAAAGAGCAAGAAATTGAAAATTTATTTGAAAAAATAATGAAGGAAAACTTCCCTAATTTGGTAAAGGAAATAGACATACAAGTCCAGGAAGCATAGACTGTCCCAAACAAGATGAACCCAAAGAGGACCACACCAAAACACATCATAATTAGAATGCCAAAGGTTAATGATAAAGAGAGAATCTTAAAAGCGGTAAGAGAAAAGCAGATAGTTACCTACAAAGGAGTTTCCATAAGGCTGTCAGCTGATTTCTCAAAAGAAACTTTACAGGCTAGAAGGGATTGGCAAGAAGTATTTACAGTGGTGAAAAGCAAGGACCTATAACCTAGATTACTCTAACCAGCAAAGCTATTATTTAGAATCAAACAGCAGATAAAGTGCTTCCCAGACGAGGTAAAGCTAAAGGAGTTCATCATCACCAACCCATTATCATATGTTAAAGGGACTTATTTAAGAAAAAGAAGAAGATCAAAACTATGAACATTAAAATGGCAATAAATTCACAACTGTCAACAATTGAATTTAAAAAAACTAAGCAAACAAGTAGAACAGAAACAGAATCATAGATATGGAGATCATTTGGAGGGTTATCAGTTGGGAGGGGGAATAGGAAGAGTGGAGAAAAGGTACAGGGAATAAGAAGTAAAATTGGTAGTTACAGAATAGACAGAAAGATGTTAAGAACAAAATAGAAAATAGAATAGCCAAAGAACTTATATGCATGACCCATGGACATGAACTAAGCGGGGAATTGCTGGAGGGAAAAGGGGTTACCAAGTAGAAGGGGCAAAGGGGAAAAAATTGGGACAACTGTAATAGCGTAATCAATAAAATATATTTTTAAAAATAATGATTTCTGAAAACTTGTTATATGCCAAATAATTATTACATTAAGTTATACACCTACTGTCACATTTAATTCTCAGAAAAATGAAATAACTTTCCCAAGTTAAAACAGCTAAGAAAATGGTTGATCTAAGATTTGAATTCAGTTCTGTTGCCAAAACTTATGATCTAATGGTTTGGGTGAAGTTTCCTCTGGATTCTTATCATAATCAGTTACTTTTTTTCTCTGTGTTCTAACAGCATTTTTTCCAGTTCACTACATAGAACCTATTATAGAGATCAAACACACAGACTCCGAAACCAGGCCCCCTGGGTTTGAGTCCTGGATCTGTGGCTCACCAGCTGTGAGACCTCCAGCCTCTCTTATCTCTGCAATGAGAATAATAATAGTACCTGTGACAGGATTATTGTGAGGATTAAACGCAAGGACCAGACCAGCGTAAAGGGTTTAGCCCAGTGCCTGTTATAAGCACTGGCCCTGCGGACATATCCTGTCCTGTCTGTGTTCTGTTTCTCTCACTAGCCTCTGCCTCCTGGGACAGAAGTATCCCTCATTCATCTAATCTTCCTGCACTGAGCACAGTAGACCTTTCACTAGAGTGGGGGCTTCACAAACATTTGTCAAATTGAATGTGTGAGTCCGTGGGTGTTTCCGCCAGACTGTGTGACATTTACTAGTTCAACTACCTATGAGTCTTTTAAAGAAAGTGGTTACTGAAGTCAGGCAGGCCATCCAACAGCTCTGCCTTGTTTTTAAAAATCCAAGTCATAACCACTCTGCTTCTGTGAACAGGAAGCCTTTCCCCATGTTCCCTCACTTAGGAAGCCAAGGCTTTCCTTGGTGGGGAGGAAGAAAGGTCCACCTGTCACAGGGTTCAAGACTTTTCAGGGACAGCTGGAAGGAAGCACTTAGCTGGAGGTTCCCCTCTAGTGAGCAGTGACAAGGTCAGGAGCTGTGGGTTTCACTTCTAACCACAGGCATAGTGTACCCAATAAGGGTGAAGGCTCCAGACCTGAAAGAGGCTGCAAATATGCCACCTGAGGCCTGAGGATTTCTGGGAGGGTGCTGGCTCCTTACTTCATATTATTTCACTTCCCTCGTGCTTATTTACATCTCAAGCCTGCTCTATAGTTGAGGCTCCAGGAGTGAGGTGGCAGGAAGAGGCTTCAAAGAGAGTGAAAATGATGGAAAAGGAAGTATTTGATTAGAGGTTAACATGTCCCCTGGGGCTTCTTTGATTTGGATTGTGGCCAAAGTGTGTAGTGTAATGATTAAGCACTCCCGGGAGACAGTGGTCTCTGTGCAGAGTGGGGGTTTTGTTTCTGATGAGTTGCAGCTGCTGTGCATGATGCAGACTAGACCAAACAGGGTGTGGAGGAGATGCAGCATTCACAGGACGAGAGTGACTGAACTCATCGTCTTCACCTGAGCCTGTGCTTTCTCCTGTCCTAAAAAACCTCAGTGAACACCTGTAAGTTGCTTAGGCTGTAACTTGGAGTCAGCCTACAATCCTCTTTCTGTCACTAGATCCTGTCCATTTTCCCTCATTAAAGGTCTTTCAAATCCACTTCCTTCTCCATACCCCCACTGGCACTGCCCTCAAGGGTTCAGTGTCTTATAATGTCTTTTCGGATTAAATGTTTCTTACAGTTTTCTCAGTCTTGAGTCTTAGGTCTTCCACTCCATTCTCCATACTGCTTTCAGAGGGATTTTTCTAAACTAGCTTAAAATTCATCAGTGGCTCTCCATGATCTCCCAAGTGCTCCCCAGAGCACTGGCTTGTGAGTTTCTTTGGGTTCTAGTCCTGCTTCTCTGGCTTGTGTCCTATCAGGTCACCTCCACACCTATGAGCTTCTTCACATCAGAAATCCTGATCTGCATGCAGTTCCCAGAATGTGAAGTATTTGCTCTCAAGCCTTATAGCCTTCTGTGCTTGTTCTTCCTTCTGTCCAGAATTCCTTCCTCCCACCCCCAACTTGCTCTCCTTCTTCCTTCCTATTTCTCAGGTTGAATGAGGTTTCCCTTACCTGAGTCCCCATATCTCTATTGTAGCACTTATCACAAACTGTATCCAATCTCCAACTGACGGGAATGAATTGCTTACCAGTGCCTAGCTCTGGCACACAGTAGTTACTCAATAAATATTTGATAAACGAATGAATTAACTCTTTACTAGTCATACTGGGTTCAATCATAGTTCAAGGCCCCATCCTTGAAATGCCTGGCTCTGAAAGAAGGAAATAAAAGTTATTGCAATTATGTTGTTAGATGGGTAGAATTTCACACTTGATAAGAGGATTGTGAGGTTTTGTGTTTCTTCAAGCTAAAGTGACTAGAGCCTACTTTAAAGACCAGTTTAAAGGTCTCTTTAGAATATAAAACACTGTATTTGCCTGTTTTGACCAAACACTGAGTTCAAGAATTATATTCACCAAGCGTTTCCAGAAATGTCAAATCTGCTGTTTTAAAAAAAATGTCATTGTAACGTTACACTTAAACAAACAAGTCGCTCAGGAAAGTTGTGAGAGGTGGGCAAGTGAACTATGAAATGAAAGCTGCCTACAGAGGGCTGAGACCAGCACTCACAGGAACTAGTGGCAGTTCAATCTGGGGCGGCATTATGAAATATATAAATGAACACAAAGGGAGCCTACTACATATCAGATATCCGCTAAACAACAAGGAGACACCTTCTTTCAACACGGAAACTAAAATTCGAATGAACTACTTTGTGAGGTAATGAGCCTCTGCCACTCCAAGCGTCCCATTCTTTTCAATAGCGTGCAGAGGGTTGGTCTCAAGCCAAGGCAGAACGACTCCGTTGAAGGCTGAAAGGTGGAAAGGGCTAAGGCTTCCCAAGGCTTTTCCAACGTACATTCTTTCGAATCTTTTAATTCTTTTGATTCTCGGTTTTAAGCGTTAAAGTGCAGCCGGGAAAAACGCCAACAAAGATGGGAAGGGAGCTAGTAAAAGTACTCAGAGAATGGGGTAAGCCATAAAGAAGTGACTGAGCCAGTGGAGGACATGCGGAGAAAATGCAAGCGAGAGAATGGGGAGGAGGGAGAGAGGAACCTTAGCGAAGGAACAGAGTGACCAAACTCTTCCCGGACTGGCAGAAGGCAGGACCAAAGGGAATCGGCTACTTTAAGGAAAGCCCCGCCCCCACGTGACGCAACAGAAGGCCCTTCCACGATTGGCTGAGATCGGAGGGTTGCTAGGCGCTGAGGGGATCCGGCGGGCCCGGGCCGGCCGCCCGGAGCTCGAAGCTGCGGGAGTGAAGCCCAGCTTCGCCGCGCTGCTGGAAGATGGCGAGCGGCTGGGACGCGCGGCCGCCCGGGCGGCCAGGGCTCCTCCCGCCGCTGCTGTGCTTGCTGCTGCTACTGCGGAGCCCGGGCCGGACAGCGCATATCAAAAAGGCGGAGGCAACGACTACGACGACGAGTGCGGGCGCCGAGGCGAACGAGGGCCAGTTCGACTGCTACTACCACGAAGAGAAGCTGGGCTCGGCTCTGCGGGAGGCGGCGGCCGCGGGGCCCCCCGGTCTGGCCCGCCTCTTCAGCATAGGCAATTCGGTGGAGGGCCGGCCGCTGTGGGTGCTGCGTCTCACGGCCGGCCTGGGGCCGCCACCCCCTGACGGGGACGCGGGGCTCGACGCGGCGGGGCCGCTGCTGCCTGGCCGGCCGCAGGTGAAGCTTGTGGGCAACATGCACGGCGACGAGACTGTGTCGCGCCAGGTGCTGGTCTACCTGGCCCGCGAGCTGGCTGCTGGCTACAGCCGCGGAGACCAGCGCTTGGTTCGCTTGCTGAACACCACCGACGTGTACGTGCTGCCCAGCCTCAACCCGGATGGCTTCGAGCGCGCCCGCGAGGGCGCCTGCGGCTTCGGCGACAGTGGACCTCCCGGGTCCAGCGGCCGCGACAACAGCCGCGGCCGCGACCTCAACCGCAGCTTCCCGGACCAGTTTAGCACAGGCGAGCCCCCGGCCCTGGATGACGTGCCAGAAGTGCGCGCCCTTATCGACTGGATCCGCAGGAACAAGTGAGTGCCTTTCTTCCTCCCCCCACAAGCCACCGGAGCCACCAGCGCAAAGGCAGGCCCCCGCGCTCGGTGGGCGCTCCAACAGTGCTTGCTTGCAGGCCTTAGGGACCGGGGCCTTAGGGAGGGGACAGGGCCCAGGCCGCTTAGCCTCTTGTTCCGCTAGTTGTCGGAGAAGCTCTGTCTAGAGGCTGTCATTTGTTCAACGGATGCGAAGTGAGCAGTTTGGCTGGAGGGAAGATTTCTCTCTGGTATTCTGGTTCCTGTTTTCACTGGACCACGGGAGCTGAGTGATGGAAGAGACCTTAAGGATAACCTAGGTCAGCTCACTCATTTTATAGATAAGCTGTCAGTATTGTGATTATCTTTATTACTCTGGGCGAAGCCCTTTCAGGGGCCACAGCCTACTGAGATAGACACCATTAATATTGCTGTTTTCCATATGGGGAAATTGAGGGTCAGATTTGCTAAATAATTTACATAGTACGGAGTGTAGCTAGGACTTAGACGCAGGCAGATTGATAGTGCTCTTGGCAGCGGTACAGGGAGACTGTACCCCCGAATTGATAAAGGACACTCAGAGCTTCCTCTTGGTTATTTGACAGAAACTGGTTTTCTTCCAGTCTTTACTACCTCTGACCCAGCTACGGACCATATGGATGTGACTGGAGAACTTGCACAGATCTGGAATCTTCATCTGTGAGCAGCTTCATTTTAAACTCTCTGAAGGGTTTCTGATGTCATTTGTGCACTTTATTGTCACAAGTAATACACACCTTAAGTGCTATTAAGCACTATATGGGTTTTGAAAATCAAAACCATTAGGACCTCAAGAAATTGGTGTATAACCAAGAAATATTATAAATACATATGGTGTGTGTTTATGTACCCAGTAAAACTTTATAGGAACTGTTCCTACAGCAAAATGTATGTGGGTAGCAATAATATGGATCATCTCTGTGGAACAGGTAGAACTTTCACTTAGTCTTGAGAAATGGATAGGATTTTTAGCAAAACAGTGGCAAGGAATAAAGGAAAAGGCAACTTATTCTGGATGGAATAGTGCCTGAAGTGAGTATGCACCTCTTCCGTTTTTCAAGGTTCAGTTTGCCAGGGTACCCCTCTCCTTTTTCTTTCTTTTTTTTTGGGGGGGGGCCCTCATAAGGCTAGTTAATCTTTCCATCTTGATTTGAAGAAGATTTTGGAATGGCAGGTAAGATAAAAGTAATAATGAGCAAAGAAGTTTCTCTGGGAGTTGGAGTCATCTATAAGATTTCAGTGTATATAACACCTAGAAAATTTGTGGTCATTGTGACAATTCTAGATTCTTTGTATCTTCTGCCTTTCACTTTACGCCTTTTGAGATCCCTTGTAGGTATTTAATTTCACGTATGCTTTCAGAAAAAAAATTTTTAAAGATAACCATGTCATGACTTCTTAACATTTGCGTAAGAAATGCAACTTTAATGCACATCTTACTGTCAGAAGCTGTGATGGCTAGGGCTTTTCTGAGATGATATATCAAATACACTGTTTGCAGTGCTTCAAAGACATGTTTAAAATACCCTGTCACAACTCTTGCAGTGGTGTAAATTCTATGACTAGATTTTTCTCTTTGCTGTTAGTTCTGCTGTGACCAAAAATGAAAATGATCTTTGTCTTGGTGCATTCACCTTGAGGCTATACTGAAAGCTTTAAATTAAAATTTGGAATCCAGAATTCATACTCTGGTTAACTGTTTCATAATGCCAGTTTTTAATGATTATATGTTATGGTCTGGATCAGTAAGCTCAATGATACGAGCTTGTGAAGACGTAAAAGCTCATCTGTCTCAGTTGGTATTGCATAGAAAGTCATTTTGCTTGGTGGCTATGGACTATGCTAATCATACATTTTTCAAACATGTAACTAATTAGAAGAGAAAGTAGGTGACTGTACAGGGTCTGGCACAAGTAACGCCTGCTCAAGTGTGGTTGGTAGGGTGATAACATGGATGTAATCTATAATTTTAATTTGAACATTTCATCTAAAGTGTCATATGGCTTGAGTGTGATATTGTTATATTACAGAATTACATGCTTATGACTTTGTAATAAAAAAAAGGGGCCTCATTTGTGTTGGCCCCTGCATATAGGAAGAAAAAGTACATCCATCCACCTTGTCTTCAAAAATTAACTCAAGCCCTGGCCAGGTGGCTCAGTTAGTTGTAGCATCATCCCACCTATACAGCAAAAAGTTGTGGGCTTAATTCCCAGTCAGGGCACATACCTAGGTTTCAGGTTTTATCCTCCAGTGGGGCATGGGCACAATGGGGAGGCAACCAATCGATGTTTCTCTCTCACATGGATGCTTTTCTCTCTTTCTCCCTTCCCTCTCTCTAAAATCAACAAAACATATCCTCAGGTGAGGATTAAAGAAATTAACTCAAATAATGATTAATAGCAAAGGATTCAGATTTGTGAATAAAATTAACATATGCACACACAATTTGGGATTGATCCTTAACTGTAGAATCAGCTTTATGGTAAGGAAATTTGAAACCCAAAACATTAGTCTGTATGGGGATATTACCTTTTGCAGTGTATTTTGTGAAATAAATCATTTGAATAATTTCTTGGTATCCTATTCTCTTAGCTATAGTAGAAATAGATTCTTGTTATTATTTTAAATATGTAAAATTTTAAGACTTAATTCTTCCTGCTTAGAAAAGTGAAGTTTATTTTCTTTTTTTATATTTTATTTTAATTGTTGTTCAAATACAGTTTTCTGTCTTTTACTCCCATCCCAGCTCACCCCCCAAAGTTTATTTTCTTTGTCTCACTTGAAACTTCATCCATTGAATGTTTTTGTACTCCTTATAATTGAGACATATACTCAGGAAAATATTCAAGATTTTAACTCCATTGTTAATGACTTTACAATTTACTTGACTCCCATATTCTTGTCACACTATATTTCTTTAATAAAAGATACATGCTTAGATTTTAATAGATTAGCCTATAAATTATTTTTGGTATCTTTGTGAGAAGCATTATGATATTGTTGAAGGTGGGTACAGATTACTTTTGGAGGCTTGTGTGTATATCTACAGTTTCCTGAATCTTTAGAACTTAGTTTATTAGACATCAAGTTGTCTTAATTTTTAAAAATTATTTATAGTGTTATCTATAGAGTGTAATAGAGTTAACTTAGAGAGATATATTTTAGTATCTATAGACATTTGTTATAATATTTATAATATACTTAGCAGCTACTTTAAATCTTATGCGAAGAATGAAGGTTGAGCCCTAGCTGGTGTAGCTCAGTGGACTGAGCACAGGCTGCAAACCAAATGGTCGCTGGTTCAATTCCCAATCAGAGCACATGCCTGGGTTGCAGGCCAGGTCCCAAGTGGGGGGTGTTCGAGAGACAACCACACATTGATGCTTCTCATACTCTTTCCTTCCCTTCCCCTCGCTCTAAAAATAAATAAATAAATTGTTTTTAAAAAAGAATGAAAGGCGATGCTAAAGTCAAGTATGGGAAACCCTTAAGAGAATTGATTTGAATGGAAACCATAAAATACCTTTTAAATAAAATTGGATTGATGTGCAAAGTTAGTTTGACAAAGAATGGTATTGGTACTTTAATTTTTTTTATTTTATTATTTTTAAAGATTTTATTTATTTTTTGACAGAGGGGAAGGGAGGGAGAAAGAGAGGGAGAGAAACATCAATGTGTGATTGCCTCTAACGTGCCCCCTACTGGGGACCTGGCCTGCAACCCAGGCATGTGCCCTGACTGGGAATCAAACCATTGACCCCGTAGCTCACAGTCCAGCACTCAATCCACTGAGCCACACCAGCCAGGGGGCCTTCGTACTTTTAAGACCGTGTACGTAGAATAAGGAAAATCTAATTAATTGAATTTTATCATTTTAGTACATAGCAAGTGTTTCATTGTTCTGAAAGTACCATATTTGGTTAGGCCATTTTAATAATATTTCTAAGAAGTGTTGCAAAAATTGTGGAACAAAGTAAAAAACAGCATTTAATAGAGAATCTTGGAATTTCAATTTTTAATTGAAAATACATAAAGTAACATGTTTCAGTTATGTAGAATATTTAGTTATTTTATTTCCCTACAATGTGAATGCCTTGAGGGCATTTTTGTGTCTTGTTTCTTCACCAAGGTACTCTGGTATGTAGACCGCTTGGTACACAGTTGACACTCAAGAAAATTTGTTACTGAATGGATTCCTGAGCTGGGCCCCTTCTTGTAACTTTCCCAAAGTCAGTGGGGGAAAAGTATTTAAATTATTTTAGGCATGCAAGCCAGAAAGTAAATTGTTAATACGTTAAGCTATGGGGGAGGGATGAGTAAGGTGCAGTTAGAATGTTAGAATATGTAATTATTTTTTTGTTTCTGTATCATCATGTCACCCAAGGGCTGGCAGTGGAATGATAGTCTGTGATTCCCTATGCAAGATGCTAGATCTCTCCAAAGAATAAGCATTTGTTGAGCAGGTGCTATAAAGCAGTTGTTTTGCTGGAGATGTTTCACATATGTTATTTTTTTTAATTCTCGTAACTACCATGGGAAGCAGGTAGCATTAATCCCCATTTTACAGATGAGAGGGAAACTGGGGTTCAATTAATGTAAAGGTAGTAACTTCTCCTTATATTTTTAGTGAGCCAGGTCTGGGAGACTGAATGTTCTTAACCCATATTTGGCTGGCTGCATAGCCTGTGCTGTTGCCGCTACACCAAACAGCATTCTCCTGTGGTGTCTGGCGGAGTGCTAATTACAATTATATTAGTTTTTAATTAGTGTCTTTTCATAGTCTATTTTAGTATTTAATCACTGTCTTTAATGGCTAAATTCTATCTACTGATGAGCAGCTTCTCTGTAATTTTCACTGTTTGATCACCTCTGGGACATTCCATAGGTTTAATCTTCTTTTAGGCCTATAGAAATAAATGTTATATGTCAACCTCCTTCAGAATTTCTATAGGTCAGTTCATTTCAACCACAAAGAGGCAGAAACAAGAAAATCCAATTTCAAGTACAAAGAGAAAAGTGTTTAATCTCTACTCATAGTGCTGGCTTGAACTGTACATGAGGAAGAGATGTATAAGTAGGATTTAAGCCTGTTTTTGCCTTTACCTTTCACCATAAAAGAAGTATTTCTGTATCTGTAAATTTGACCAAATTATAAATGGGTTCACTTAAAAGTAGAAACATAAAAAAGTAAAAGTGTTTCTTCTGTAGGAGCAGCCTTGTCTCCCTGTCAGCTTATTTTCTAACGGCCCCATCAGGAACCTTGGGCCTAGAAAGAGCTGCTTTTACGGAGATGCAGTGGAGGACTGGTCTTTTCTGTGCTGTATTGTTTTTCTCTGAAAGCAACTCAGTGTATCAGGTTCCACACCCCCTCCCCCACCAGTCTTCTCAACTGGCTTTTCTCTTGAAAATGTGAGTTTAGTATATTGTGAACCTGGAGCAAGACAAAACACATCCTGTTTTAGATTCCCCATCTTAAAAGTTCTCTTTGGTCAGTGATATAAAAAGCATGAAAGTTATTAACCTAATATATTCAGCAAATATTTATTTATACACATTTATTTTATACACATTTCATACTTTCTATGAAATTAACACATTATGAACTACAAGTTTTAGGTTGAACTATATGATATTGTCACTTTTGTAGGTCAAAAAATGATAAGCTATTGGCAAACTCATTATTTGACCTAATACATGAACCTGGAATTCACTGAATAAGATGTCTCCTGAAAACATTAATTTATACTGTGTTACCTGGCTACTTTTTTAATAATGGAAAAATTCTTTAAAGTTATTTGAAGTTAATTCAAGTTGTTAAAAACTGTTTGAAATTTGTTGACAGTGCTTGCTTTCCATTTTCTTTTTGTTGTTGTCAGCCTATTTATAATAGCTGTTAGCGTTGTCTCCTAGGTGTCAAGAGAGATACTGGGTTTATTTATGAAAGCTGTAAAATTTTTAAATACATGGTGTTTTCCATGCCTTGTTAAAGTAATATGTGATTTGGTTGTATTTTCAAAGGTTTGTGCTTTCTGGAAATCTGCATGGTGGCTCAGTGGTAGCAAGCTATCCTTTTGATGATTCTCCAGAACATAAGACCACTGGAATCTATAGCAGAACCTCAGATGATGAAGTATTTAAATACCTGGCAAAAGCCTATGCTTCAAACCACCCCATCATGAAAACTGGGGCGCCTCATTGCCCTGGAGATGAAGATGAGACTTTCAAAGATGGGATCACAAATGGTGCACATTGGTATGATGTAGAAGGTATGTAAAGCACTGAATTTCCTATATTTTCCCCATTGTACATTTAGCTTCCTTACCTATACTCTTGAGTGGAAAAGAGGGACCTTTGAAGAATTCCGATTTTTAAAATCTTTTTTTATTTTGAAATTTTCAAACCCACAGTAAAATTGAAAGAAAACTACATGAACACCTATATACCCTTCATTTAAATTCACCAATTATTACCCCAGATATTTCAGTGTGCTCTCCTTCCCCGCTCTACCCTTCATTCTCTTTTGACAAGCCATCCAAAAGTAGATTGCAAATTTCATGGCACTGCACCGTTAAGTACCTCAGCATGTATTTCCTAAGTACAGGGACATTCTCTTGTGTAACCATATACCATTGCTACAATTGAGAAATCAACAGTAATTCAGTATGTCATCCCACATGGTGGCTGTAACTCAAATTTCATCTGTTATCCCCAAAATATTCTTGTTAGCTCCTTTTCCTGCAGATCAGATCCAATCAGGGTTCAAAAACTGCATTTGGCTCTTACGGGGTTTTTTGTTTTTATTTTTTGTTTGTTTGTTTTTTTTAGTTTCCCCAATCATAATCAATACTCTCTTTTATTGATGATGGTGGGCGCTTAAAGAGTTCAGGCCAGTCATCCTACAGAACATCCCGTACTCTAGGTGTCACCTTCTTCATGGTAAGATTCAGGTCAGACTTTCCAGGGAGGCCATTGTATAGGTCACATCGCATCAGGAGGCACATCAAGCCAGGATGCCGGTGGCCACACTGGACAGCTTGGTTAATGGTGATGACCACCAGTTTTCTTCATTTTATGTAAAGGCACATTTTCCTTTTGTATTCTAATCTATGGTGCGATCATGGAATGCTGTATTTTTTTTTAAAATTGTGGTAGTAGCTATGTGTGTGTTTTTTTGGAAGCATATATAGATATGTCAATTATAAAATTTGCTATTTTTACCATTTTTAAATGTAGAATTAAGTAACATTAATGTATCCATATTGTTGTGCCACTGTGTCACTACTGTTTATAAAACTTCTTCACCACCTCAGATAGAAACTGTGTAACCATTAAGCATTAAGTCCCTATTCCCTTTTCCTTCCCAGCTGCTGGTGATTTTTTTTGTTGTTGTTCAGTTTACAGTTGACATAAAATATTATATTAGTTTCAGGTGTACAATATATTATAGACATTTATATACTGGTAACTTCTAATCTTTCTATTTCTATGAATTTGCCTATTCTAGGTATTTTATATAACTGGAATCATATAATATTTGCCCTGCATCTGGCTTATTTCACTTAATATGTTTTTCAAGATTCATTCATTGTGTAGCATGTAGCAGAACTTCATTCCTTTAAAACAATTTTTTTTTTAAATCCTCACCTGAGGTCATGCTTATTGGTTTTAGAGAGAGGGTAGGGGAGGGAGAGAAAGAGGGAATGAAACATGGATATGAGAGAGAAACATATCAGTTGCCTCTTGTACATGTCCTGACTGGGCACCAAACCTGCAATCCAGGCATGTGCCCTCACATGGGATCAAACCCATGACCTTTACATTTACAGAACAATGCTCCAACCAACTGAGCCACACTAGCCAGGAGACAGCTTCATTCCTTTTTGCAATTGAGAAACACTCTGTTGTATGTATGTGTATACTTTGTTTCCTTTATCCATCTGTTGATAAGGGTAGGGTTGTTTCCACCTTTTGGCTACTATGAAAAATGCTGCTATGAATGTTGGTGAACAAGTATCTGAATCCTTATTTTTAAATCTTTTGGGTATACATGTATACTCAGGAGTAGAATTGTTGGGTCATATGGTAATTCTATGTTTAGATTTTAAGGAACAGCCAAATTGTTCACCACATTGGCTGTACCTGTTCCCACTAACAATACACAAGGCTTCCAATTTCCCATGGAATATGATATTTAAAAGAATTATTAAAGTAAACTTGAATTGTTGACCTTTTCTTTTAAAGGTTATAAAAGCAGCTATTGTTGATTTTAAACTTTTGGTATCCTTTGAATAATAACTTTTTTGTTTTTATATACAGGCTTTGTTTAATTAAGAGTAACCAGAAGGAAGAAGTCAGCCTGTGGAAATGTCATCAGTATAAACCTTTTCTCTTCTTAGAATCTGCCCATGATGAAATATACCTATATGTTTTGTTTTTAGGAAACAAAAGGAAATATACCTTCCTTTTGTTTTTACTGTCAGTCACATTATAAAATATCTTATGATATTTCTGTTAACATGCCTTTACTTAAACTTTTGAATTACTCTTTGACTTTATACGTCAAGACATGTGTACCCAGATTGGGCCCTACATGTGAGGACTCCGTACTTCATAGAGTTTTCTGATTCCCTTACAGCACAGGTGGCAAACTCAGGGCCTGAGGGCCTAATCTGGCCCTCCGCCTTGTTTTATCCGGCCCAGCACCTGTTTCTACCCAGCAGCAGCGCCAAGCTCCTTACCCCTAGTTAAGGAATAGTTATGTTTATACAGTCCTAAAGTTACATTAGGTCCTTAAAGGCAACCGTGAGGCTGATGTGACCCCTGGTGAAAATGAGTTTGACACCTCTGCCTTATAGTTTCTACCAGTGTTTCTTATACAGGGTGGTGCAAAAGTAAGTTTACAATTGTTTGTGTGGAAAATAATACAATAATTAGTAAGTAATAATACAAGAATAACCTCTGTTTCATGTACTCACAACTGTAAACCTACTTTTGCCACACCCTATGTATAACAAATATCCATCCACAAAGCAGTTTGAAATGTTTAGAAAAAAGCCTTCTGCCCATAATAATTAGAGGTGATCTGAAAACCATTTAAATTTTTTGTAGATGAAGGACATACTTTAATATTTAATTCCATTTCATTTGTCAGCAAATATATTTAATAAAACCTGGCTTTATGCACTAGTAGTTTTGTGATATAGTTAAAGTGCTCCATTATTTGAGATATTATTTAAAATAATGGGTGAAAAATAATTTAGTTGTACTTTTTGGAGAAAGTTATAAAAGGTTAAGAAGTAATTTCTAATTAACAATTGATTATGGGAGATAAATCTTTGTTATACTATTTAAAAAATAAGTGTTCTGCCTTCACAGTAAGATTATTTGGTTAAACCAGCTAACAGATTTTTCCGATTCTTCAAACATCTGACAAAGCTTAATTTTGTTGCTGCTGTTGTAATTGTTTTAGCTAAATTGTCAGATGTATTTTGTGTTATTTCTACAATAGCTAGCTTTTATCTCTTTCTGTCTCAGCAGTATTGAACAGTTTCAGTATTTTCAAAAGGCAAATTCATTGTTTACTTTATGTAGGACTGCATGAGTAAGATGTAAGATGTTATGACACCTTGTGACTAGGCATATATTCAGACACTGATGTCTTGGAGTAATTTTACTGATGCTTTGTGTGATGTATTTAGAAATTCTAGCTCAAAGAAGTGTGACATTCAGAGTTGAAAGTGAGTATATTAAACTAGTCCAACCCTTTTGAATTATAGGAAACCAAGGCCTGAGAAAAGAAATATTTTGTAAATAACTTGTGTAATATTCACTTAGCAAATATTTACTGAGTACCTGCCACATCCCATACTCTGTATTAGGTGATGGGGATATAGTGGGAGCAAAACAGAAACAGTTGCAGCTCTCAAGGATCATAGCGTCAGAAGTGTAGATGTGAAGTCATCTGGCCCCATCGTGTTCACTTTCATGGCCAGGGCTGACTCAGCATATCTAGCTGCTCATGTGGGTCAGCCTTGCTTCTCTCAACATGTCTCTCAAACCTGCAGGCTCCACCTAAGGTGTGATTATCCTAGTAAGGCCTGTGAGTAGTTGTGCTCCTCTCCTGACGCTTGTTATTGTGGGAGACTAAGCTGAACTTACTCATGGAGTAGGCCTTCTATTTTTTTTTAAACCACAATGTGCTGATTTTCATGCCTTTTGTCTACCACTCTTCATTATTTTTTTTCCTTCACAGAAGACATTTTAAAAATCATCTGATAGTTGAGTATGTTTATTCCAAAGCATATTTAATGAAACTGAATTTTAGTTTAAGTCAACTTTTAAGAATAGTCCTTTCTCAACTTAAAAAAATTTTTCGAGGGCAAGTAATCCCACTTTATTTTCCTGCAGATAGAAGGACTCTGGAAGGCAGTGTAGTGTAGTGGCTAAGACCACTTTGGAATCCTGCTGCCTTGGGTTTGAATCCCAGCTCTCTCTGTGTCTGTCTGTCTGTCTGTCTGTCTGTCTCTCTCTCTCTCTCTCTCACACACACACACACACACAGAGACTGGACAAGTTCAGTAACTTCTGTAACCCTCAGTTTCCTCACATACAAAGTGAAGGTAGGCACTGTCTACCACATAGGATCAGGAGGTCCAAATGAGAGTGAATGTAAAGCACTTACATACACTCTGGTAGAATTTAAACTTCATGAAAGCAGGGATTTAGTTTTATTCATTTTTCTATTTCTAGCACATAGAACCATTCCTGGTATATAGAAGATGAATAGTAGTCTTTTTTGAATTTTTAAATAAATCTATTTTGGCATCTGATAAATGAATAATAGTTATTTAAAATCTTAGCTAGATGATCTTTAGGCTAGATGATCTTTAGACTAGATAATCTTTGAAAAATGGATAAAAATATTCCTCACAATTTTTGCTCCTACTCTGAGAAAATAAGCTTATCTTACTGGTAGATCCTACTAGATCAGTAGTTTTCAAACTTTTTTTATTGTAACCTACAATACAAAATACCGTTCAGTTATTTATGTACTTTTCATATATGTGTGTACATAAAACAAACATTTTCATGAAACAATACTTAACCTTTGCAATGTATTCTGGCATTGTTGTATCTAATCTCTACTATTTCACTAAACAGAAAAACTTGTCTCAACCCACTAATATATTTCACAACTCATTAATGGGCCACGACCTGCAGTTTAACAAAAACACTCTTTTTGGCCACTCCATGATAAAATTGATTTATTTTCAAATTCTAAGTAGGAACAAAACACTTTACAAGTTGCGTATGATACTACTTTTTTTAAAGGTTTTTTCTTTTGTCCTGTCTTGTCTATATATTAGTCATTTCCAGTAAGGACTGAGGCCCAGAGAGTTATCTCAGATGACCTACTTTTAGATTGCCCTCCTTATCATATGAGTGAGTATTGACATAGGAAATTGGTCTGAAATACAGTTGTCAAGCATACGTGTTGTGGTCTATGCACTCTGTGATTAGTTAGCTACCATAAGGCTTACTTACATCTTTAAAAAGCACTACTAACTTGGGGCTGAGTCTTTACAAACTGGTAATTACGAAATTTTTTCTTTTCTGGAAGAAAAAGAGAATGTTCTGTGAATTTATCAAAGTTTCTTCCCTCTCCTTTTATACTATGGGCAGAGAGCTATGAAATGTAACCAGATGGCATATAATGTAACTGACTTAGTTTTTGTGAATATAAACTCCTGTGATCATGTGGGCAACGATTATCTGCATGAAGCAGAGGTCAGACTGAGTAGCGGTGCTCTAAATACTGAGGTATATTTGGCTTGAAGTAGATTGCTGATGGGAAGGGAAGAGCATGGGGAAAGTAATTACCAAACTGCTTTGAACAGCATAACAGTTAGAGTTGGTCCAAAAAGACTGAAAAGCTTAAGGGGCATTTTTTTGGTGTCATTAAAGAGGTTTTTATGGATTAATCCAGATGATACCAGAAAATTGGAATCTATTTAAAACAAAACAAAACAAGAAACAAAGGAATGGCATAGAACTGAAAAAAAAATACAATATCTGATGTTGAGAAATAGACAAACTGTATATAGCACAGGGAATAAAGTCAACAATATACAAACTCTACATAGTGATGGATGGTTACTAGACTTGGTGTGGAAATCATTTCATAACTATATAAATGTCAACTCACTGTGTTGTATACCTGAAACTAATATACTATATGCCATTATACTTTAATAAAAAATTTTTAAAGAAGTAGACAAACTCATAAACAGAGTGAGAGATTTTAAACATGTCCCCTCTTGGCAGTTATTAGATTTTGAAGACACAGTGTATTTAAATAACAAATAAACAAACGAGTCTGACTGCTTCATTTCTAATTTTTCTACAGAGTCTGTGTACTAATCTGAAGCATAGATGATAAGTAACTTCTGAAATGTGTTTGGTTCTATTGGTTCTTGTGTTACTTTGCTTTTAAAATAATATATTGAAAACAAAGTAGCAAATACAAAAAGTTAAAATAGAGCCTCCTATGTAATACTTGCTTGTTTCACATTTCAACAGGATCAAATCTGAACTTCCCTAGCATGACACTAAGGGTCCCGCAGTCTCACTCTAGCAGACATTTCCAGTCTTCTCTCCTGCTTTGTCCCTGGCACTAAACTTTGTCCTTCCCCCAGAATGCGAAACTTCACACATCTGTCTGCTCTCTGTCTGGAGGGCTTTCCTCCTGTTCACGTGTAGCCTTCTCTGAAATCTAGTCTGTAGTAACTGTCACTCTCCTGCTTTCCTAGATCTTTTTGTTTATATCTTCAGTATAATACTTATCCAATTACACTGCTAATTTTTTAAAAGATGTTATTTATTTATAGAGAGAATGGTAGGGAGGGAAGAAGGGACAGAGAGAGATATCAGTGTGAGAGAGAAACATTGGTTGGTTGCCTCTTGCATATGCCCCAGCCAGGCACTGAACCTGCTACTCAGGCATGTGCACCGACCAGGAATCAATTGGTTGACCTTTCAACCTTTCGCTTTGCAAGATGATGCCCAACCCACTGAGCCATGCTAGTCAGGGCCCATTCTTAATAGTCTCTTTTTGTGTCTCCTGCTGGAGTGTGAATTCTTTGATAATAAAAACAGTGTGGTGCTTTTCATTTTGGTGCTACCCATATACAAAGTGTATTGGCAGGGAAAGAATCCTAGAGGGAGAGAGACTAGGGAAATTTTAGTTATTTGGAGTCAGGCCTTTTTGGGGGAGAGATTAGGGCTTTATCTAGAGCAGTGATTTTTCAACCTTTTTCATCTCATGGCACACGTAAACTAATTACTAAAATTCTGTGGCACACCAAAAAATATATTTTTTGCTGATCTGACAGAAAACAGGTGTAATTTTGATTCATTCACAGCAGATGGCTATTGTGTTGGCTGTTGTCATTTTTTTTTTTATTTTGACACTCTAAGGGAAAAGAGGTGACCCTGACTAAATTGTCAGGTATTGCATGTTTTAAAAATTCTTGCTGCCCTGGCTGGTGTGGCTCAATTGGTCGAAGTGTTGTCCTGTCAACTAAAAGGTTGTTGGTTTGATTCCTGGTCAGGGCACATGCCTAGATTGAAGGTTCAGCCCTGGTTGGGTCCCATTTGAGAGGCAACCAATCGATGTTTCTCTTCCTCTCTCTTTCTTTCCCTTCCCCTCTCTCTAAAATAAATAAGCATGTCCTTGGGTGAGGATTTAAAAAAATTCTTCCAGCACACCAATGTGCTTCCTATGGCACACCTGTTAAAAATTGCTGATCTAGAGGGATACTGTGGGAATGAAAAGGGAGTATGAGGTAGTACATAAAAAATTGTGCAAGAAAAATTCAGGATTGACCATCAGTTAGATGGTAGAAGAGTGTCAAGGAGAAGGACCCAAAGGTATAACCAAGATTTTGAACCTGGATAAGTAAGAATGATAATGGAATGGCAAAATACTAATTGGTGGGGAGAGAGAGAGAGTGAGTGAGAGTGTGTGTGTGTGTGTGTGTGTGTGTGTGTGTGTGTGTGTGTGTATTTTCTTTAGATGGAAGAGGAGTGAAAATTGGAGGTAGGACTTGATATACTAGTTGCAAGTACCCATGGGCAGTTAGGAAATAGGCTCTGGAGCTTGAGAAGGAGGTCAAGATGATGAAGAGATTTAGGAGTTAGGAGAGATGTGGAAAGCATATGGCAGTGTACTTGATTTTGAAAATTGAATTAATATTGTTTTCTGCTGTAAGAATTGCTTGCAGCCAGAAATTCTTGTGTCCATGCATGTATGTAAGCACACAGTTATGCACTGTGTAATGATGTTTATGTATGAGAGACTACATATGCAGTGGTCCCATGACATTATAATGGAGCTGAAATCGCAATGTTGTAGCTGTTGTAACATTGTAGTGCATTACTCATGTTTGTAGAGATGCTTGTGTAAACAAATTATTGCTCTGCCAGTTGAGTAAAAGTATGTACAGTACAGGATATTGTTAAAGGTAATAAATGACTGTGTTACTGGTTTATTTATTTGCTGTACTTTTTATGGTTATTTTAGAATGTACTCTTTCTACTTACACAAAAGTTTGTGGTAAAATAGTATGTCTTGTTACACTAGCAACATCCTTGTATATCTCGTGTTTACTAAGTCTCTTGATTACATCATTTTCTCTTGTTCTCGATCTAATCTTGTGTTGTTTTGTACAGTAACATGCTGTACAGGTTTGTAGCCTAGAAGCAGTACCAGATAGCCTAGGTGTGTAGTAGGCTAGACCGTCTAGATTTATGTAACAGCATTCTGTGATGTTCACACAACAGCAAAGTCGCCTAGCAAGGCACTTCTCAGAATGTATGCCCATCATTAAGCAGCACATGACCGCATATTTTTATCTATCTATCTGAGACCGTATTTATGTGCGTGGATTTATGTGCGTGTCTGTACACACACACACACACACACACACACGGGTGCTTGTTCACCTCCACAGTGAATGTACTTCTGGCATTTCATACTGGGATGTTTTCTTTAAAGAACGTTAATAGTTCAGATACTGTCAACCTGTTCTTCATGTTTCAGGAATACAGTTGATAATGAAGTATGCATTAATAAGGTGCACATTTTATAATTTGGTATTATCTGATCTTCTACATTAAGGAGCTGTGTGCATTTCATTCTTCCTTTTTCTCTTTTAATCTGAGTGCCACCTAATTTAAAAGGAAAATAAAAAGGTAAAACAATACTCAAACAGAATATTTGCTTCTACTTGAGTCATGAGTTTGCTTTGGTAAACTAAAATATAGCCTAATATAAAATCTGACCTTTGGGAGCATTGTAGTTGTTTATTTTGTAATATGATCTTAAGACTTACGTGAAAGATTGAAAATCAAGCACTAAACACTGTTTTAGGATTTGGCCCCTAAATCTTCAAATCCGATGTCTAAAATTAGATGTGCTTTACCCCCATTCTTGTTTTCTGTTTAACTCAGGTGGTAGAGAATTGGAAAGCACTCTTCTAAGAAATAAAAAGGGAACAGTCAGTCCCGAGAGCTGTGTGTGAAAGTGTTGACTTCAGTAAAACTGAAAACAGATGCAGGACTGTGTGGTTCAGTTTAACTTTGTAGAATCATATCATTAGCAAATATATACTCAGTGGGAGTGGTAAAGGAAGTAGATATTCATAAGATAAGTTTCTCAGAATACAGAGACCAAGTTCCCTCCAAGAAGGAGAGATTCTCTCCAAGTTAGGATTTGGTCAAAATGAAGTTGAATTTAAAGACCAAGAATATGGGAAATTTTTTTCAAGAGCAAACTGTTTTTTCCATTCATTTGACCCAGATGTTACACTTAAAAATTTTTATGAACGTCATGCTAAGTAACTTTTAAGAGTAACTCAAGGAGTTACTTTTAACTTAAAACTTAATAACTTACTTATCTATAAATAAATTGTTCACAAAACCCAAAATTGTGAGAACTTCCTTGAATGTAGTTTTATTAAAGAAATAACAATAAACTTCAAATTTAAATAGAGTGGAAATTTTGTGCTCGCTTCGGCAGCACATATACTAGAGTGGAAATTGCCTATCTATATTCCTGTACTCTAAAATGCTTCTCCTAATTAAAAAAAATACATTGCAGTTTTTTTCTCTGAAAGATTTATAGGGTTCTTGTATAATACAATTTGATACTTTATAGTTGCCCCATTTAGGCAAGTTAAAGAAAAACTTGCTATGTTTATCTTAACACTGAAACATTGATTATAATTTTTCGACTGGCTTTCTGCTTGAAACATTAGTGCCGAATCTTTGAATGCAGGGCTGAATGTATTTAAGCACAGCCCCTCTTAGAGCTAGATCTCTCTGCAGTGACAGTAGTCGTGGGAGCAGGGACAGATGGAGAGGAATTGGGTATCTTAAACATTTGAAGACTAGTTGTGAGACAAATGGATTGAAGCAGTTTAAAGGGTTGAGTAGCTCCTTTGATCAGAAGATTGTATTACCCATAACAATTAGTGTTGATAACACTTTGTTAGAGTACTGAACAGTTCCTAAGGGTTAACAACTTGTAGTCCTGTCTTTGACACTGGTAAAAGAATGAAAGCATCGAGGTTTCATAGTACAGTGCATTTAATTTTTCTCAGCATAGAAAACTCTGGATTGGTAAGAAGGTTTAAAAGTAAAATTTATACCTTTTTTCTTTTTCTTTTCTTTTATTCTTTTTTTTTTTTTTGGTAACTCCCCTTGCGAATATAGGAAATATTCTAAATAAGTGGTTTGCAAACTGAGGTATATCTAGGAAGGAGGAAGAGACCAGTTAATTTGGATAACATTAACAAAATAACTTTGCAGGTCTTCCATACCTTCTCGTTCCTAAAATGGGTGTGCCTGAGAAAGTTACTTGCTGAAGAGGTTCAGCCTCATATTTTCTGCTCCCACTTCCAGAGCACCAAAACAAAAGGGACATTTGGCAATTACTTTAATAGTATCATAAACTTTTCACTAAAAGATATTTTTTTCAGTAATTGTTACCTATTATGTTTATTATTTATCAAAATTTATAATAATCCCATGCCTTTATGATAAATTGTATACCAGTAGTTATTGTAATAATTCAATCTAGAAGACAGGCATTTAATACTCAGGCATTAAGGTCATTGGATAGTAAGAACAATTTAAATACACATACATACATATGATAGAGTACAGTGTTACAGGATGATCAATGAGAGAGCTCCAAGCATACAGGTATGTCACATTCCAATAACAATCTGTGGAGGAAATGGGATGGAAGTAAAAGTTCAAAGAGAAAAGGGGGGTGTAAAATTTCTGCTGTTAGAATATGTTCATGCAAGTTTTTACATCTAAAATAGTAATATTTTATTTAACTATATAAAATTTACATTATGCAGGAAATATTAAAATTTACATGTTACTTTTGCATCTGTTGAAACTTAAGATGAAAACTTTCAGGTAAAATTTTCTTTGGACAAAGATGTTCTAAAATCTGACATTTTGTCCTTTAGTCAGTGTTCAGCCACGTGACAAATCAACCTAAAAATAAACAAATGAAGGTATTGACTCAATCTGGGACTAGCTGCAGCTGTCAGTAACGTCAGGCCTCTCTGCAGACTGGTGGTGGTCCTCTGTTTCAATGAACTTGAGCTTTGATTAAGTAGGTTTTCTGTTAAGGAAAATCTCAAGACAATAGATTGGAACCAGGTACTTAGTTAAGGCTACTTATTATCCAGTCCTTGACATTTAGTACTGGAAAAATAAATGTTAAGTTTAACACAGATGGCAAATCCCTATTTGTGACATCTCACAAAAAAATTCTTAAATTACTCATAACTCAGTTAATATCCTTATTTGTTTCCAGTGTTTTAGATTACTTTTAAAGTAACTTTAAACTAAAACTTGAAATTGGTGAGTAAAGACTTTCTGATATTCTAAAGTTAGGGTAGCTTTATTGTTTTTGTCTTGCAAAGTCAAAGTTTGCTATTCTTCTGATAATGATTGACTTCTGTGAGTTCAGAAACAGATCAATTAGGGTATATATCAAAACTCACTAATTGCCTTCTGGGAAGAGTTCATTATCATTGGCTCAGAGGAAATGTGCTTACTTTTATGAGATTTCATTGAGAAATCTATTTCGTAGACAGCTTTCTGTTACTGATTTCTGCGTTATTTCATCATGTCAAAGAATATATTGTGTATGATTTCAGTTCTTCTAAATTTGTTGTTTGTTTTATAACCTAGGATATGGCCTGTCTTGGTGAATGTTCCATGTGTACTTGAAAAAATTGCATATTCTGCTGTTGTTTGGTAGGTTATACTATAAATGTCTTTAAGATTTAGTTAGTTGATGGTATTTTGAATTCTTTATCCTTTATTGTTTCTCAGTCTACTTGCTTTGTTGATTACTGAGAGAGGAATGTGAAGTCTGCACCCTAATTGTGGGTTTGTCCATCTTTTCTTTTAGAACTATCAGTTTTTGTTTAATGTACTTTCAAGTTCTGTTGGTGCCCCAATTAAGATTATGTTATCTTGGTGAATTGACCCTTTTATTGTTACGTAGTTTTCCTCTTTATCTCTGCCACTTTTTTTTTGCTACGAAGTCTACTTTATCTGATAATAATATACCCAATCCATCTTTCTTTTAATTTGTGTTCACATAGTATATCTTTTTTAATTCTTTTGCTTTTTACTTACTTATACCTTTATATTTAAAGTGAGTTTCTTGTAGACAGCAAGGGTCTTGTTTTTTAATTCTGTCTGACAATTTCTTTTAGTTGGCATAAATGTTTGCACCATTTACATTGAATATTATTATTGATGTGTTTGGACTTAGGTCTGCCATTTTATTAATATTTTTCTGTTTGACTGTTTTTTTATTTCATTGCTTCTGTTTCCTGCCTTCTATTGGATTGCCTGAATATTTAATAGTTCATTTTTTTCTATAGTGTTTTTACTCTGTCTCTTTGTAGAGTTTGTTTTGGTAGTTGCTGTAAAAATTACAATTTACTTACATAACTCTTCACAGTTCTACCTAGAATTAATGATTTACCACTTTAGGGCAAGCATGCAGATCTCCCCTCCCCACTTTATGTTGCAGTTGTCATGTGTGTTATATGCACGTGCACAGAAACAACCCCCCCAGACTGGGTTACGGTTTTTGCTTTCACTGTCATGCATATTTTAAAGAATTTTAGAGGAGAAAAATAGTTTATTATATTTACCCAGATATTTATCATTTTTTACAGTTCCATGTTTGTTTGTTTGTTTCTTGTATCATTTGTCTTCTGCCCAAAGAACATTCTGTAGCATTTCCTTTAAAGCAAGTCTAGATTTTTTTTTAGTTTTCCTTCACTGAGAATGTCTTTTTATCTTCATTCCCCAAAGGATATTTTCACTGGGTATTTAACTGGGCTCTGGGTTGATGAGTCTGATTCTTTTTCCTTCCTTCCTTCCTTCCTTTATTTATCTTTAACATTTTGTGCCTTCTGGCTGCATGGCCTCTAATGAGAAGTTCACAGTCATCTAAGTTTTCGTTCCCCTATGTAAATGTATCACTTCTCTCTACTTTTAATGTTTTTTCCTTTATCTTTAGTTTTCAGCAGTTTGTGAAGTATCTAGGCATGAATGTCTTTGAGTTTATCCTGTTTGGGATTTGCTAAGCTACTTAAAATGGAAGTTTATGTCTTTTGACAAATTTAGGCAGTTTTCAGCCATTATTGCAATGTTGTTTTGAGCATGGCACACTTTTTTTTTTCTTTCCAAGACTAAAGACAGGAATGTTAGACATTTTGGTACCATCCCTAAAACTCTGGTTTTTATTTAAATTTCTTTTTTTTTTCCTGTTATTCAGATTGGGTAATTTCTATTTATCTGTCCTCAAGTTAACCTACTCTTTTCCCTTGTCATTTCTATTCCTCTGTTGAACTCATCCAATAAATTTTAAAATTTTGGTTACTATATTTTGACTTCTGAAATTTCCATTTTGTTCTTCTTTATGTCTCTATTTCTTTTATTTCATTCAAGAATGTTTAATCTTACTTCTTTAGAGCATGGCTGTTATAATTGTTTTATAACAATTCCAACATCTTCATCATCCTGGGGTTGGTATCTATTGATTATTTTTTCCTTTCAAGTTGTTGACATTTTCATGGTTCTTTGAGTGTCAAATAATTTTGGATTATATCCTGGACATTTTTAATCTTATGAGATGTGAGCCTTGTTTACGTACTATAAAAAACAGTATTTTTTTATTTGACCTAGCAGTGAATGTGGCAGTTAGGTTTTGCAAGTTTTGACTCACCTTCTATGATCTGTGATTCCAACATCAGTTCAGTTTTCGAAGGTTTCGCACTGCCTGTTCAGATCTGCCCTGTGTGTGTACCACCCTGGCCTCGCTGGGACGTGGATAGTGAGTGGTCTGTCCTGTGTAGTTATGCTTTCGGTATGTTGTTTAGAGTCACATCCACGCATGTGCATTTCAGGGTTGAGCTCAGGAGTTCATAAAAACTTTGTAGGATCCCTTTCTTGAGCCCTGTCCTCTCTGCAATCTTGCTTATAGTCTGTGGTTTCCAAAGTCTGCCAAAATAGATGATAAATAAACACATGAAAGGAGGTACAGTATTATTAGTTATCAGGGAATGAAAATTAAAATCACAATGGGATACCACGACACAGCCACTAGTGTACTTAAAAGCAATAAGGCTGATCAGTTGCTTGAGCATCTGTGAGGTGAGTTGCAGAGCAACTGGAACATTCGTACCTTGCTGTGGGGATGTGAAGCACACCGCCACTCTGGAAACCAGTGTGTGATCTCTGGGAGTACTGACCGCTGAATGTGTAATATTTTCCTTTCTTGGAATTAGGTCTTATTTTTAAAAGACTCTGTCTTTCCTTATCCCCTACTCTGGGAATATATTTGTGAGTCATTGATTGGAGCTGGCTAGTTACAGTCCTATTCAAGTTACTCAAAAAAGCTGATTAGGTAACACACTGTTACTGTAAACTTGGTCTTCCTATTGCTCTTAGCCAGCATTTCTTAAATTGCTACTGAAGTAAAACAATTAAGGGACAGACAAAAGAGTGCTAGGACTCAAGCCTGGTGATTATAGGGTTATAAGTAGTCTACTTCACTGCCTCTGGCATAATTAAAATGTGAGTCTGCTGTTTTTGCAATTTAGCACAGCTGTTAAGTTTTACATATGCAAAAAAACTTTAATTCACACTTGCATTGCTCTGAAAGTGATATTTTTATGTGTTCTGTGTTCTGCTTTGTCACTAAGACTCTAAACTGAAAGTATGTTTCTTATTTATCAATTTCTATAATCTTAGTCTAATATCTTACACACAGTGAGCATTGTACTATGACTAATATAATAAAAATTGAAAAAATTAGTACATATCATGAAGAGTGAACAGCATGTGCGTGCACATATGTGTACGAATAAGTAAGAGTTAGCAAAAATGATTGTGGGTCAACTATGACTGCGGTGACTAACATCACTTGGTGACTAAATGTGACTGGGGAGCGATACAAAACTCAGCGTCTCACCAGTTTCCTGCCAGACCCAAAGTGAGTGCAAGACACTTCTAGAAGATAAGAGAAAGCCAAAAGATGGATGCTTTGCTTTCTAAGAAAAAAGGGTTAAGACAAGTTATTGGTCTTGCAGTGGCTATAAGTCTGCATATATTCTGGGAAGAGAAAGTCTATTTGATATGTCCACATAGATGCTTAGTGGACAGCTCAACTTTAATACATTCAGAACAGAAGTCTTAATGTCCCACTACCCCACTACTTACTTTCATTCCTCAACAACCATTTATTGAAGCACTACTGTGTGCCAGGCACTGTTTGGGATATCCATCAGTGGACATATCAAATATCTCCACCCTTGCTTAAAATCTAGAAGGGAAAAACAGGCAGTAAATAATAAGCATGGAAGGTGAATCATTAAGTGCTGTAGAAAAAATACAAAAGTAGAAAAGAGTGAGAGGAATTACAAGTGCTGATGGGATGGGCTCAGGATATTCAAGGAAAGAAGTAAATAGCAACTTTAAATGAGGTGAGGGTAAGGCTAATTATCAAGTTGAAATTGGAACAAAGAGCTGGAGGTAAGGGAGTCAAGTAGGGGTATCTGGGGGAAAAGCCTTCCAGACAAAGGGAACAGCTAGAGCCAAGACCCAAAGTTAAGAGGTACCTGGTCCATCCAGTAAACAGCAAGGAGGCCAGTGTGTCTGGTGCTGAGGCAGAAATGAGGAGAGTGTGAAAGGAGGCTAAAGAGGGAAGAGCAGTGGTGGAGGACGAAGTATGTAGGGCTTTAGGCCACTGCAAAGACTTTGGCTTTTAGTCTGAGTGAAATAGGGAGTCATGGTACAGAGGAGGAGCAGATGACTTGTATTTCAATAGAATTATTTTGACATCTCTATTGAGAAAAGAATATAGGAAAAGCAAGGGCAGGAACAGGAAGATCTATTTAGAGTGATTGCAGAAATCCACTGGAGAAAGGACGGTGGCTTGTTCCAGGGCAGCAGCAGTGGAAGTCAAAAGAAATACAAATCCTAGGATTTTGGATGTATTGGCCTAAACAACTAGAAGGATGCAGGTACCATTAACTACAGTGAGAGTGGGACTGTGGGTAGAGCAGGTTTGAGAAAGATGAGACTACGTTAAGTTCGCAAGTAGAGGTATTAAAGAAGCAATTGGATGTACAAGACTGGAGTATGGGAAAGAAGCCTAGACTGGAGATAGAAATTTGAGAGTTGTCAGCCTGTAGTTAATATTTAAAGCCATAGCGATACAGGAGGCACCAAAGGAAGAAATAAAGAGAAGAACTAAGATGAGCCTTAGGCATGGCATATCTCTTTCCTTTGTTCTCCTTCATCCTCTCAGTAAATGACACTACTATCTCCCTCATTCCTCAAATCAAAAGTCTAGAAGTCATCCTTGATTCCTTATAAACAAGTCCTTTGAACAGCCAAATCTGTTCACTTCATCTCCACTATCACCAACCTCATCCAAACCTCCATTCTCTAATTCATCTCCCTGCTTCCTTTTTTGCACCCCCTTCCAGTCATTTTCCACCCAGCAGTCAGAATGATCTTTTATAAAAGCAGTTCAAATCATGTCACACCTTTGCTCAGAGCCTTCATAGTTCTTTGCAGCAAGCAAAACAACAGATTGAAAAGGCAACCGATGGAAAATATTTGCAAACCATATATCTGATAAATAGTAAATATTCAGAATATAAAGAACTCCTACAACTCAACTAAAACAAACAAAAAAAACAAGTAATCTGATTAATACACGAGCAAAAGAGTTGAATAGACATTTACTTCTTCAAAGAAGATATGCAAATGACCAACAAGCATATGAAAAGATGCTCAGTGTCATTAATTATCAGGGAAATGCAAATCAAAGCCACAATGAGATATCTTACACCTTTTGGGATGGCCACTATAAAAAAATAGAAAATAGCAAATGTTGGTGAGGATGTGGAGAATTTGGAACTCTTTGCATGGCTGGTGGGAATATAAAATAGTGCAGCCACTATGGAAAACAGTATAAAGCTGGCTCACAAAGTTAAAAATAGAATTACCATATGATTCAGCGATCCCATCAGGGTATATATAGAGAATTGAAAATAGCATATTGAAAAGATACTTGCACACCAATATTCACTGTACCATTATTCACAATTGCCAAGGCCTAAATATCCATTGACATGAATGGAAAAAGAAATGCAGTATTTACATAAAATGGAATGTTATTCAGCCCCCAAAGAAGGAAATCACATCTGATATAGGACTATTATCTAAAATATACACACACACACACACACAAAAAACCTCTTAAGACCCAACAAATAAGAAAACCATTACCAGTCCTGGTTGCTATGGCTCAGTGGATTGAGCACCTGCCTGCGAACCATAGGTTCGCTGGTTCGATTCCCAGTCAGGGCACTTGCCTGGGTTGCAAGCCAGGTCCCCAGTGGTGGGTGCATGAAAGGCAACAACACATTGATGTTCCTCTCTATCTCTTTCTCCCTCCTTTTCCCTCTGTCTAAAAATAAAATAAATAAAATCTTTAAAAAATAAAGAAAAGAAAACCATCACCAGATTTTAAAATAGGCCAAAGACATTAACAGACACTTCATCAAAAAAGATATGCAGATGTCACAGCTGGCAAATAAACTCTGAGCATGTGGCTCTCTGAGGGTCACCAGTACCAAGATCTCCCCCATGACAATGTCTTCCTTTAAGATTGAGTATGTCTTGCCTGAGAACTGCCTGTGTGGTGAGTCTCCAGTGTGGGAGGAAGAGTCCGACTCTCTGCTCTTCGTAGATGTTCCTGCAACAAAGGTTTGCTGGTGGGATTCACTCAGCAAACAAGTGAGTGAGTGGATGTGGATGCCCTAGTCAGCTCTGTGGCCCTCTGCCAATCAGGAGGCTATGTCACCACAATTGGGACAAAGTCCTGTGCTTTGAACTGGGAAGGTCAATCAACCATTGTGCTTGCCAAAGCAGGTAAAGACAAGAAAGCCATTTCAGTGACGGGAAAGTGGATCCTGCCAGGTGATACTTGCTGAGGAAACAGCCCTGTCAGTTCTGGAGTGGCATCAAGGGTCCCTGAACTACCTCTTTCCTGACCACTGTGTGGAAAAGTACTTAGACCCGGTGGATGTCTCCAATGGTTTGGATTGGTCCCTGGACCACAAAATCATCTATTAAATCAATAGCCTGTCCTATTCTGTGGATGCCTTTGACTATGACCTGCAGACAAGTGGTTACAACTGGAGAAAGAAGACGAAAACCGAGGTGGAATGTGTATCAAGGAGAAGTGCTGGGTAGTGTATTACACTGGAGGAAGAGTGATTTGTTTAGATCCTGAGAAAGGGAAAAGACTCCAAACTGTGAAGATGCCTGTTCATAAAACAACCTCATGCTGCTTCAGAGGGAAGGATTACTCAAACAGATGCGACCTGTGCCTGGGGTGGAATAGACTCTTTTACAACAACCTGAAGCTGGTGGAATTTTCAAGATAACTAGACTGAAGGTGTGGGAGGTGTCAAAGGAATTCCTCCATATCCTTATATAGGATAAGTAATAGGCCTTCTTTTCTACCAGAAGAAACTTTGAAGACAAAATTCTGGAGCTGAAATTTCAATCAAGTTACAAAAAATGAGGCAGTGATATTATAACAGATTTTCATTTACTACATTTTTAAGATGTAGAGATTTTAAACAAGAGGTGGCAGGTGGGTTTGATAACATACCCTAAGGCCTTCTGCAAAGGTACTGTAGAAATGTCAAGAACTGTTCAACTGCCCTGGCTGGTGTAGCTCAGTGGATTGAGCGCAGGCCTGTGAACCAAGGGATCGCGGTTCGATTCCCAGTCAGGGCACATGCCTGGTTTGCGGGCCATTTCCCAGCAAGGGACCCATGAGACGCAACCATACATTGATATTTGTCTCCCTCTCTCCTTCCCTTCCCCTCTAAAGATAAATAAATAAAATGTTTAAAAAAAAAGAAATGTTCAACTGTCAACTAGCCTCTTAATTCTTTACTAATTTCTGGTGGACAGGGAGAAAGGAGAGATGTATCTGTTCTTTATTCTGCATTCCATACATACCATAACTAAAGTTTCAAACAAACCAATAAATAGTAATCTGCTAATGACTTACTAAAAAAAAAAAAAAAGAAAACATACTCTACATCGTATGTCATTAGGGGAATGCAAATTAAAACAATGAGTTACTGCTACATACCTATCAGAATGGCCAAAATCTGGAACTCCAACAATGGCAAATGCTGACAAAGATGTTGAGCAACAGGACCCTCATTCATTGTGGGGAATGCAAAAAGGTACAGCCACTTTGGAAAACAGTTTGGTTATTCCTTACAAAACTAATATACTTTATAATTCAGCACTTGAGCTTCTTGGCATTTATCTACCCAAAGGAGTTAAAAACTTATGTTCACACAAAAACCTGCACATAGATGTTTATAGCAACTTTATTCATAATCACCAAAATGTGGAAGCAACTAATATGTCCTTCAGTAGGTGACTAAATAAATAAATTGTGGTACAGCCAAACAATGGTCTGTTAACTCAGCACTTAAAGAAATGAGCTATCAAGCCATAAAAAGACATAGAGGAACCTTATATACCTATTACTAAATGAAAGAAACCAATGGGAAATGGTTAAATACTGTATGATTTCAGCTATATGACATTCTGGAAAAGTCAAAACCATATAAAGATAGTAAAAAGGTTAGTGGTTGGCAAGGGTTGGGGGAGGGGAGTGGGAGGGATGACTAGTGAGAGAACAGAATATTTAGCACAGTGAAACTCCTCTGTGTGATACTATAATGGTGGAAATATACACATTTGTCTAAAACCCACAGAATATACAACAAGAAGAGTAAACCCTAATATAAACATTGGATTTGGGGTAATGATGTATCTAAGTAGGTTCATCAGTTGTAACAAAAATATGTTTTGGTGCAGGGCGGTGGTGAGTGAGACTGTGCACGCATAGAGCAGGGGGTAAATGGGGACCTCTGTACCTTCTGCCTCAGTTTTTCTGTGAACCTGAAACTGACCTAAAAGTCTGTTTTTAAAAATCAAGTGACGGGAGTGATAAGCTAATAGGCTTTGTAAGAGTGAGCGTGTGGGCTTATATGGGTGTAAGTATAGTGACGGTGGCTAAGTGTGGGTGCTTATTTCCCTTTTTGCTTCCCTCTACCATTAAACACATTTTGTTGTGTCTTTTCCCCCCTGATTTGTGTAACTGCACCACCCTATTTAGAACTTTTTTTCTCTCTTGTCACCTTCTTGATGTAGGGGAGGACAGTTAGAATGGTAGGCACTTAATGCTTGGCATGAATATCCTTGACAACTTTAAGATAACATTTACCTTTCATGTTTTTTCTATCAAAAAGCTAACCTCTCTGTGCCTCACTTCAGTAAAATGGGTGAAATAGTAATGCCCATCTCTTAGAGCTGTTGTAAGGTATTAAACATTAATATCTTGTAAATATTAAACATTAATACACATAAAGCTTATAGGATGTGTTTGGCATGTAGAACTGCTATCTTTATTGCTGTTGTTATCAACCGATATGTTCATGCTACTCATAACTGTTTATCCTGTCAATCAGATATATTTCCTTTATGTATATTTATTTTCCTGTATATGCCTTTTACCATCCTCCTCAGTCTCCAGTGTAATTCAAGTACCTTCTCCAATTTCAAACAGTTTAATGAAAAGAAAATTTATACATGCAGAGATGGTAGATTTAGTTTCCTTGGTCTTTTTGAGAGTAAAATCCTGAGAGTAAACTTATTTTCTCCTTCATGTTACAGGTGGTATGCAAGATTATAATTATGTATGGGCCAACTGTTTTGAGATCACATTAGAACTGTCTTGTTGCAAATACCCACCTGCTTCACAGCTTCGACAAGAATGGGAGAACAATCGTGAGTCTTTGATCACATTGATTGAAAAGGTAAAAGTAGCAGGCTGGAAGGTTTGGAAGGTTGGGATGTGGAAATAGTGGATTAAATATGGGGGAAATTCAGTTCCGTATAAATAACAGTCTATACTAGATACCATTTATCTGTTTTTATTATTTAAATTTGTAGATTATCTTTAAAAACTATTGTGTTAGAATCTATTAGAACATTTTCCAGTTGTGTCTCCTTGTCCACTCCCTGAGCTCTTTTCCTCCTGAGGGCTTCCTTTCACTATTTTAGAACACTTTTGTAAACTGAAATAATTAGCCAAATCTGTACTGCCAGGTTCTTATAGTATCATGTGGTTATATTTGCTAGAGAGCCTTTATCATTATACATACCATGAATATAACTTTTTAAAATCATATTTTATTTTTTATGCTATTACAGTTGTCCCAATTTTTTACCTTTTGTCTCCCTCCACCCAGCCTCACCCATCCCTCAGGCAAGCCTCACACGATTGTCCATGTCCATGGGTCATGCCTTATATATATTCCTTGGCTATTCTATTTCCTATGCTGTACTTCACATCCCCATGGCTATTCTGTAACTATCCATTTGTACTTCTTAATCCCTTTACTTTTCTCACCCTTGCCCCCAACCGCTTTTCCCCCTCCCATCTGGCAACCATCAAAACATTCTCTGTATCTATGATTCTGTTTGTGTTCTGTTTGTTTGTGTATTTTGCTTTTTAGGTTCAGCTATTGATAGATAAGTACTTATTGTAATTTTATTGTTCATAGTTTTGATCTTCTTCTTAAAGAAGACCATTTGACATTCCATGTAATACTGCTTTGGTGATGAACTCCTTTAGCTTTTTCTTGTCTGGGAAGCTCTTTACCTGTCCTTTGACTCTAAATGATGTCTTTGCTGGGTAGAGTAGTCTAGGTTGTAGGTCCTTGCTTTTTATCACTTTGAATATTTCTTGCTTATCCCTTCTTGCCTGCGAAGTTTCTTGGGAGAAATCAGCTGACAGTTTTATGAGGGCTCCCTTGTAGGTAACTAACTGCTTTTCTCTTGCTGCTTTTAAGATTCTCTCTTTGTATTTAACCTTCAGCATTTTAATTATGATGTGCCTTGGTGTGGACCTCTTTGGGCTCATTTTGTGCAGGACTGTCTGTGCTTCCTGGACTTGTATGTCTGTTTCCTTCACCAAGTTAGGGAAGTTTTCTGTCATTATGTTTCCAATTTCTTGCTCTTTCCGTTCTCCATCTGGTACCCCTATGGTGTGAATGTTAGTATGCTTGAAGTTGTCCCAGAGGCTCCTTACACTGTCCTCATTTTTTTGGATTCTTTTTTTTCTTCTTGTCCTAATTGGTTGTTTTTTTTTTTTTATGTTCCAAATCACTGGTTTGATTCTTAGATTTCTCTACTCTACTGTTGATTCCCTGTGAATTGTTCTTCATTTCATTTAGTGTATCCTTTGTTTCTGACTGGATCTTTTTATGCTGGTGAGGTCCTTACTAAGTTCCTTGAGCATCCTTATGACCAATCTTTTGAACTCTGCATCTATTAGATTGCTTGTCTCCATTTTGATTAGTTCTTTTTCTGGAATTTTGTTTTGTTTTTTCATTTGGGCCATGTTTCTTTGTCTCCTCATTTTGGCAGCCTCCCTTTGTTTGTTTCTATGTATTAGATAGAGCTGCTAGGTCTCCCAGGCTTGATAGAGTGGCCTAAAGTAATGAGTGTCTTGTAGGGTCCACTAGCACAGCCTCCCCTATCACCCAAGTTGGGTACTCAAGGTGCACCAATTGTGTGGGCTGTGTACACCTCCTGTTGTACCTGAGCCTTGATTGCTTTTGGCATGTCCAAGGTCAGCCACCACCTGTGTTCTGTTCAGGGTCACACAGCATAAGCTACAAAGTGATCTACAGATGGCTGCTACTTGTGCTGGGTTTGAAGGTTCCCAGCAGAGGCCAAGCTGTGAACCAAGGCTGACTGCTGTTAGTGCCAGGCCTGGGGCCACTTAGTGAGAGATACAGGGCTTTGCTGAAGCCAGATGCTGCTGGTTTGAGGGAATTTAGAAAAATAAGAAGCATGGGCCAAGATAAGCCGTTTGTATGGAAAAGCCACTAGCAACAACTTTTGTGGGCCTGGAATTTGGGTGGGGCAGGGCTTTAGGGAATCACCAGAGTGGGGTGAACAGTATGAGCGAGGTTGATGGAGTCTCAGTTATGACCTGCTGGCTCTGTTGGTGAGGGCTCAGAAAAGGAACAGTAGCCTCTGCCAGCACTTCTGTCTGGCAGAAAGCTGCCCTCAGCTCTAGCCCTGATGCCGGACAATTCAGTTCCTCCCTATATGTCTCTGATGCTTTTTAAACTGAGACCTAGGTGCTGGAGCTCAGAGGAAATGAATCTGAGTAAGTCTGTGCATAGTTAAAAAACTGCTTGGGATTCCAGCAGTTTCTGTCTTCTGCAGTCTTAATCCCTGCTGCTTTTTACAGTCAGAAGTTGTGGAGACTGATCTTCCTGGCACTGAACCCTGAATGCCTGGTGTGGGCTGGGACCTCTCACTCCTGAGGTATCCCTCCCGATTTTTATCTATCACATGAGTGTGTGGGACCAGCTCATTCCGTATCTGTGCCCCTCCTACCAGTCTTGATGTGGTTTCTTTTTAAATTCTGTAGTTGTAGGACTTCCATTCAGCTCAATTTCTAATGGTTCTGAATGATGGTTGTTCTGTAGTTCAGTTGTATTTTTGATGTGGTTGTACAAGGAGGTGAGCTGTGTTTGCCTGTGTCTCCATCTTGACCAGAGCCCATGAGTAATCAAAACATAAGTTTAATTTAAATATCAGGCAGTATCAGACACTATTGGATATACTAGAAATTATTACTTATGCCTTGCAGAGAAAATTAGAAGTCTGGCTTAGAGAAGAAAAAATTTCAAAAACACATTACCAATGTAAATTTCAGACACATAGGACTTAAGTTTAAGGATTTAGTATTTTTGTCCATAGTTTATTTAACTTGGAGAGATTGAAAAATATTTCAGGAAGATAGAGGAGTCACCTTATTTTTTAATGAATTCTATATCAATGCAGAGATGTTATGTTCTCTTGCCTTCCAAATTGTCTCTGAGCAGTCTGATTTGATTCTTGGTTTTTTAGGTCCACATTGGAGTTACAGGATTTGTGAAAGATTCAGTGTCGGGATCTGGCTTAGAGAATGCAACCATCTCAGTGGCTGGTATTAATCATAATATCACAACAGGCAGATTCGGTGATTTCCACAGATTACTTGTTCCTGGAACTTATAACATTACAGCAGTTTTAACTGGGTAAGAATTTAAATTAGACTCTTAAAATACCAAACCTTTGCTTATATCTAAGATAGAAATATAGTTTAGGAAATGTTATTTATTGTATCTGTTTTTTTTTTTAATTTTCTGATTTTTCCCCTTTCTTATAATGAGAAAATGCTATTGTAGAGTCTTGTCACATAGTCTAATAGTAAAACTGAGTAGGAAGTATAATTGTAAAATTGGGAGGAAGGAGAGTTTTAAAGCTTAAAAAGATGGTCAGCTGTGTAAAGCATTGCTTCAAGGCTAATTGAATACCAGAGTACATTGTCTCTGTAAAAGATAAGTTGAAGAGTTGTCTTTATCATTAGCTTTCTAACATCTGAAATGAGTGGTTTCTCACCTCCCCTGGAAACCTTCCTGTAGGATCACTTTGCTAAGGATTTAATTGATAACCTTTAATTTAATTTTTAACTTTCCTATTTGGAATAGTTGGAATGTAAGTTTGATAAGGCACTGCAAAGAATTGGTCATTTATTCCTTCTTGGGGCATTGTAGCAATGATTGCAATGGGTAAATGACCTCTATCTTTCATTGTATTCTGTCCTTTGAATGTAATTTTTTAAAAGATTTTATCTATCCATTTTTTAGAGAGGGGAAGGAAGGAGGGGGAGAGAAACATCAGTGTTTAGTTGCCTCTCATGTGCCCCTCACCGGGGACCTGGGCCTGCAGCCCAGGCATATGCCCTAGACCAGGAATCGAACTGGCGACCCTTTGATTCACAGGCTGGCACTCAGCCACTGAGTCACACCAGTCAGGGCTGAATGTAATTTTTTAATAAGCATTCTGATCTGTGGAACCTGGGAAGATCATAAGAGAAATAGTTCTTTAAAGACTTAATTGGAGATTCTCTATGAGATAATATGCTAACAGTCTTGAATTTACACATTTGTTACACCACTGAGTCCTAGAGTATGAAAAATATTGTGAGTATTATGCAAAGCATTGTGTGTTTTAACATAACTCCAAACCATCTAGTTTTTCAATTTTTTTTTCAGGTATATGCCACTGACTATTAATAATATAATAGTGAAAGAAGGACCAGCTACAAAGACGAATTTTTCCCTTCGACCAACCGTGACCTCAGTAATCCCTGACACAACTGAGGCTGTAGTAACCACTAGCACAGTTGCTGTACTTAATCCTTCTCTTGGAACACAGTCCTCCCATCAGCCTATTCAGCCAAAGGACTTTCACCACCACCATTTCCCTGACATGGAAATCTTTTTGAGAAGATTTGCCAATGAATATCCTAACATCACCCGGCTTTATTCATTGGGAAAATCAGTAGAGTCAAGAGAGCTTTATGTAATGGAGATATCTGATAATCCAGGTGTCCATGAACCAGGTAATTGGTGTGATTTTACACATAATTTCAGTAGTGCCTCTTCGATCTCTGTGCTGCAGTACTGCTGTGTTTCATCTGAAAGGTCACCTGCTCTGTATGTGAGTGGAACAAAGAAAATGTAAGCAATCTCACCAGAAAAGTCACTTAATAATTCGTATTAGGCACAGTATTTAACATCCTACATAGATTCTTTCTGCTAATAATATTTTTCTTTTCATAGTATATGGCATATGTACATGCTCTGAGCCTGCTCAGACATACATATTAGTAAGGAAGATGCTTCCGTTTTGCTTCTATTATTAAAATATATCTTTTCTTAAATTTTTGGTTCAGTGTCTTTGTATAGGTTGGGGGGAAAGCAGAGAGAGTTCATGATAAATGGAAAGAAAAAAGTCTTCTATGTAATTACTTTGTTTTCAGGTGAACCAGAATTTAAGTACATTGGAAACATGCATGGAAATGAAGTGGTTGGGAGAGAACTGCTATTGAACCTGATCGAATACCTTTGTAGGAACTTTGGAACAGACCCTGAAGTGACAGATTTGGTTCGTAGCACTAGAATTCACCTTATGCCATCCATGAATCCTGATGGGTATGAAAAGGCCCAGGAAGGTAAAAATAGCTGTTTATTAATGCTTAATCATTTTGAATATTACATGGTATGATTGTTTGGGGGTAGAAGAGAATTGAAACTGGTTGTTTGCCTCAAATTTCTTCCTGTTTTATTCTTATAATTTATAATTGCTTCTAGCTTTTGTATTCTTGTAAGACCAGTTCAATAATAATGTGATCAAGTTTATATTTAATAGAGTCTTCTACTTTGGTAATTGCTCTTATTTACTAAAAATAGAGAAAATTGTAAAAATCTTAATCCTGTATGCTAGTTCCTGGGTTCCCCTCGGATCAGTCACGCCCACTCAACCTCCTGATCATGTCATGTGGACTGATGACAATTGAGCAGTACTTTAATATAATTTGTGTAGTTGGATTATTTCCCCTAAAAGTATGACCAGAGGGCAGAAATGAAAAGAAAATGGTTTTACCTCTCTGTTCAAAGGATTTGGAAGAGATAGATTTTTTAAATGTGTAATTTTAAAAAGATGTGAATTTTAATTATAGTGTGATTGATCACAGTGAAGCCTGAGGTGTTCCCACAGCGGTCAGATAGCTAAAGCAGAATGTGTTGGATCAAAATGTAAGTGAAACATGGCTTCAGTTTGAATCCTTTGTCATACAGGAGATTCAGTAAGTGTAATTGGCAGAAACAACAGCAACAACTTCGACTTGAACCGAAATTTCCCAGACCAGTTTGTTCAGATCGCAGATCCCACCCAACCAGAAACTATTGCTGTCATGAGCTGGATGAAGACCTATCCATTTGTGCTGTCAGCTAACCTTCACGGAGGTAATAGCAACTCGATATTCTACTAATTCTCGCTGAGAGCATTTGAAAATCCTGGTGGGATTTTGTCTGTTATAGTTTTAGGCTGTCTTAAAATGGGTATCCTGTTACTGCTTTTATGCCAGACAGTAATAAATTTCCCTTTCATTACTTTTTAAGCCAGTTTTCTCTTTTTGTCCCTTCCCCTTCCATCCCTTCCCTCCCCCATTCTCCTCCCCGCCACAGATTCTTCTTTCTCCCTCTCCTTCAGCTTTCCCTCTCTCTCTTTTCTTTTCTGTCTCACTTAGTTCTTCAAGTGTTTTATATTTATCCTCCACAAGTGTTTTGTATTTATCCCTCTCACTGGGAATTTGGGAACATGCTTGTTGTCATTTATAAAAATTGAACACTAATAGATCTAAATGTTTAGTCCTATTTCTCCCTAAAGGTTAATGAACTCTTTTATATAGGTTTAAATTTTGACACTGTCTTATCTATTACTTGCTATATACATTTAACTGCAGCGCAGTGACCTCCTGCTCATGCAGTATCTGAGTTTATACACTTCCATGTATTCAGCAGGAATTGATCAGTTGAGTAGGATGAGAGGTCAAGATGAAAAATTATCACACTGTCCAACCAGGGCTGTGTGAATAAGAGTGACAGTGTCGATTCCCAAATGAACTGAAAAACTGTGTCTACGCATAGACTTGTGTAGGAATGTTCACAGTAGCATTATTTATAATAATCGAAAAGGATAAACAACCCAAACGTCCCTCCACTGATGATTGGGTGAATAAAATGTGGTGTACTCATTATGATTGAATATTATTTGAACTCGAAAAGGAATGAACTATGCAACATAGATGAACTGTGAAAACATGCTAAGTTTGGTAGAAGCCAATCACAAGAAACCATATATTGTATGATTACATTTTTTATGAAATATTCAGAATAGGCAAATCCATAGATAGAAAATTGTGGGTAGTGGTGGGAGAGAATGGGGAGTGACTGCTAATGGGTACAGATTTGGTGGGGAGGGATGATGAAATGTTCTATAACTAGATAGTAGTGAAGGAGATGTGTAACCCTGTGAATATACCAAATAACATCAACTTATATACTTTAAATAGATGATTTGTATGATATGTGAATTATATCTCAATAAAGTTTTTTTTTTTTAAGTGAAGGTATTAGCACCAGGGGCAAGGGGAAAGAAATGGAATGTTAACATTTGTTGGAATATTCAAAGAGGTACCACAACTGAGATTTGATGGCATATAGATAAATTAATCTAATACCATTCTAAAATGTCATTCCATTTTAGAATGACAGTATATACTTAGGATATTTAGATTTAAGATGTAAATTGAGATTCTCTAAAAAATTGCTTTGAAAGCTTGCCAGTAGAAGAAAAAATACTTCCACAGTTGGTAATCATGGATGATTCTCAAAGACCCAAATAGGAATTATGGAGTTATAGCCAGGTTGGCAAAATAATCTTTACAAGTATTTTATGTACTTTATACCATTTTTGATAGAAAATATTTTTTATATTGAGCTATTAAAAATATTCTCAGAATACATCACATATGTTGGCTAAACCTGAAAACTTACCTACTAGTTACATTCCAGTGAAAAAAAGATACAAATTTATACATGCGATATCAAGACTTTGGCGTAGTGGGAGATTCATCTTCTATCTGGTAGACATGTTTCTTTCCATGGCATATTTTGTCTTCTCATCTTAAATCTTTAAATGGATTTTGGACTATTGGCAAAGAAATTTAAAAGAGGATTTCAATTTAGAAGGATATTGAAAGAATATAGAGAAAAGTAAGGTTCCTTTTTGTAAATTTTGATACTAATTTTTTTAGGAGAAATTTATATAACATAAAATTAACCACGTTGGAACAATTCAGTAATGTTTCTAGTGTATTCACAGTGTTGTCAACCACCATCTCTACCCACTTCCACAGTGTGTCCATCTCCTTATCCATGAAGCAGTTGCTCCCTCGTCCCCCTTGCCCTTGAGCCCTGGCAGTCGCCAGTCTGTGTTCTGTCTCTGTGGCCTTGCCTGTCTTGGATATTTCACAGAAGTGGAATTGTACAATATATGACCTTTGTTTGTCTGTCTTCTTTCATTTAGCATAATGTTTTCAAGGTTCATTTATATTTGTAGCATGTATTATTACTTCATTCCTTTTTATGGCTGAATGTTCTGTTGCATACTACAATTTGTTTATTTCTCTGTTTATGGATATTTGGGTTGTTTCTATGTTTTTCCTATTATGAATAATACTGCTGCAAACATTGGCATACTTATCTTCTTGAATCCCTGTTTTCAGTTCTTTTGGGTAATTTTATGTTTGGCTTTTCAAAGAATTGCCAAAGTACTTTTCACAGTAACTAAACTATTTTATGTTCCAATTAGCATGTATAAGGGTTCCAGTTTCTCCACATCCTCACCAGTGCTTGTTATTTTTTTTTATCATGGCCATTCTAGTGGGTGAAAAGTGGTATCTCATTATGGTTTTGATTTGCATTTCCCTATTGACTAAATATGTTGAATATCTTGTGTGCTTGTTGGCCATTTGTATATCTTTTTTGGAGACATATCCGCTCAAGTATTTTGCTTGTTTTTAATTGTTTTTGTTTTTTGTCTTTTTGTGGACTTGTAATTGTTCTTTGTATAGCCTGGACTCTCTAACCTTATCAGATTGCTGATTTGAAAATATTTTCTGTCGTTCTATGGGTGATATTTTGACTTTCTTAATAACGACATTTGATGCACAAAAGTTCTTAATTATGAAGTCAAATTTATCTATTTTTCTTTCATTGTTTATGCTTCTGTGTTGATATTATTTTTTTAAATAAATGTTTCGTAGAAGTATTTTAAGTCTTTTATGACCTTTTTTTGGCCTTTAAAATTAACCATTTGAAAGTATTTATTGAATAGGTGTTGATGTTGACTTTTTTTGTTTGCCTTTTTATTTTAGTTATTTACTTTTATTGTTATTCTATTATAGTTGTCTCAATTTTCCCCTGTGGCTCTCCTGTGCCCTGCCTACTCCTTGGTTTGAATTTTTAGAAATGGGTCATCGGTCCAGGGTGAAGTCAAATATTTTTTTGAGAAATTTGTCTCAGAAGTGTTAAAGTACACTGTTCTTGTTAGAACTATTTGGGGGCATAGGATGAGCATACTTCTTCATACTTCTTAAAGAGCATTTTTTTAGACATATAAATGTTTGCTGATATTTGTTATCATTGTATTACTTCATCTGAGTTTAAGTTAAATGTGTTTCTTCACTTACATTCTCATGAAGTGGCGTAGTAAAAAAAAAAAAAAAAGTAAAGGTGAATGAATGCACAATGGGAAAATGAAAACAACGTGACTAACTGGAGAATACAGGATCCAGCCTCTGGTGGAGGAGCAGTCATGTGCAGCTCTGGGCTCTTGTCTCAGAAGCACCCTAACTGCCTTTTGCCCTGTGGGGAGCATGAAGGGAGTTGATATCCTTTACACATGTTGTAAAGCATCACTTTATTTACCTTAGGTCATGAAAAATCATATGATATAACTCCAATTGACTAATTTTTAATATGAGCATGAGATATTTTTAGCATTTTTTTTTCTGAGTGTAGGTCAGTGCTGCCTCTGGTAACCAAGTATAAGCCATTTAACCTCTCTGTTTTAGATGCCACATCTGCAAAATGAGATGGGTCCCTTCTTTTTTTTCAGAGTTCAGCTTTTTATTGAAGGTGTTACAAAAGAGGTTTAGTCAAAAAGATGAAAATCCATGTCATCATCAGACTCTGCAGATTTTTCCTTCTTTGCTTCCACTTTCCTCTCAGCTGAAGCAGCAGTGGTGGGGGCAGGACCTCTTGCTGCTGCAGTATTAGCCATTGAGGCAGGTCCACCAGCCCCCGCGTTGCAGACGAGGCTCCCACTGTTGACATTGGCTGGAGCCTTTGCAAACAGGCCTGGCCAGAAAGGTTCAACATTTACACCAGCGGCTTTAATGAGGGCATTGATCTTATCCTCCATGACTGTCACCTTGTTGTTGTGCAGGATGAGGGCCAAGGGCCAAGTAGATATAGGTGAGCTCTTAGGACAAGGCCATGGTCTGGGTGAGTGCTGGGCAAGTGCTGCCAGGCAGCCTGGCAGTGAGGGCTTCATGTCAGTACTGCCTTGGCTTCCTCAGAAGGACCCAGCGGCCACTGGCAGCTGAGGAAGGAAGCCCAGGGTCCCTTATTTTAAGACTTCATGGCCCTATAAATGTCTGAATTTTACTGAGAAAGTGTCAAATTTTGCTCAGTTTTTCTGATTCTGTATATTATAGCAATAAAATTGTTTAAATTAAGCCTGTTTTCTTCTAGTTCCAGCTCTGATGTGTAAATTATACCTATAAGTTCAGGTAAATTCCCAAGACCTTTCCAATTAAGACAACCTTTAATTGTCATGCATAGTATTTAATATTTTACTTACCTATTTTGATTTTCTATTGAGGAAATGAGTGATTTTTTCATTTCCATAGAAGAAATTAGCCTTGGAAAATTGTATTGGTTTCCTGTCTGAGAGTATTATGAAAAGCTTATTATGTGAATGATTCATTATGAAACGGATAACATGACACACTTTCCTCTTTTCCCTGGTAGGTTCTTTAGTGGTTAACTACCCTTTTGACGATGATGAACAAGGGCTTGCCACATACAGTAAATCTCCAGATGATGCTGTGTTTCAACAAATAGCACTTTCTTATGCCAAGGTAGGCTTGTGCTTAAGCATAACACACTATACAACTAATTCTGTACATTTTGAAAAATGCAGTGAAACAAAGTCCTGCAGGACTCAGGTCAGGTGCTTTCTTTCAGAAGGTTAAGCCTTCCACGATTCCTTTCAGGCAGCCTTATTAATTTTCCTTCTCTGTTTCCCACGTCATGTTTGAACATAGGAAATGTTTTTCCCTATTAGCCTTTAAGTTCAGGTACTGTTTCTCCATCTGTGTACATTAGCACAGTACCTGGAACATGTGCATGCTACTTTATTTCACTTGACAAGTACTTAAGTTACACAACTAGTAAAGTAGTCTAACATGGGGCTTGACAAACTAGAGCTCCGGGGCCAAATCCAACCTAGCACCTGGTTTTTTCAAATAAAGTTTTATTGACACACAGCCACATCCATTCTTTTACATATTGTCTATGCTTGCTTTCTGTTTCAACATTTGAATATGAGTCAGTGTAATTTACCATATTAACAGACTAAAAAAGAAAAATGCTGCAATCATGTGGGCTCAGATATTTAAAAAATAAAAACAGCATGAAAACAAAACAGGAAGAAATGAAAGAGAGTTGATAGAACTCAGGAAAGAAATGGAAGAAAAAGACAAAATTGCTTCCAGAATGAGGAATAAATTGTAAGAGTTAAAGGCCTTATACTTCCCAATTTCAAACTTACTACCAAGCTACAGTAATTAAAATACTGTCATACTGGCATGAGGGTGTGCATGTAGATCAATGAAATAGAACTGAGAGTCCAGAAATAAACTCTTACATTTATGGTCAGCTGATTTTTTTTTTTTAACAGTGGGTACCAAGACAATTTAATGGGGAAAGAACAATCTTTTTAGCCAATGGTGATGGGAAAACTGGGTGTTCACATGCCAAAGAATGAATTTTGACCCCTTCTTCGCCCCCCAAAGGTTACCAAAATCTATTTTTTCTTTTAATTTTCTTGACCAGAGTCTGACACTAATATATTCTCCCCTTGATTTCTGTTGCATTATGTAGTAGAGAGCTCTGTAGTAGAGAGCTTTATTTCCCTCTCATTGGCTCAATACCTTGTCTTTTACTTCTTCTCCCCTTTCCAAAATATGTCCTTTGCCATTTTTACTGTTTTAGTAATTACCTGTCACCACTATGTAAACATTTCTTTAAAAAATTCTATCATATAATGAAAGTTATTGTGAAAAGTTTAGAAAATATAGGCAACCAAAAAAAGAAAAAAACCTAGAGATCATCAATCATTTAGTTTCTTGGTGTATAACTTTTAGACTCTTTCTTTGTATATGGCCTGAGACTAGACACCTTCAGTCTTCTGTTGCCAAAATGTTTGCTTTTAACATTTTAATTAGATTTTTAAAAAATTATCAAAGTAGAGCAGTAAGAAATAAGGGAGATAGTAAAATGCACATGGTAAAGGAAAACTGCTAAGCTCCCACAACCTCCCAGTTCGGTTCAACCTTTTCCTCACTCATCTCTCAGTTGGACTTTCCTGGTAGTACTCTGATGGGTCTTCCTGGCTATGGTCCATTTTTAACATGATTATCAGAATAAACTTCCTAGAGCCATGAATATATCATATATTACCCTTTCTTCAGAGGTGTTCACTGGTTTCTTATTACTCTGCAAATAAAGTTGAAATGTTAATACTACCTAAAACTATGGTGTCTGGAGTGGAATTTATAGTAGATAAAATATTAGAAATATATATTTTAAAATTTGTTCTTTATATTTTTTATTTTTATGTAGGTTTATAATATACATGTTATATTAGTACAGTAATATAGCTAAATAATTAAATTGATAGCTGTATAGATATTGATGGAAATGGAGAAAGAGAGAGAGACAGAAGATGTGCGCAAGTCTGAAGTGGAAAAACGAGAGAGCAAGAGAGCACCCCAGTAATCTAAAGCAATTTTTATTTGACAAGAGAGCAGTGGGATCATAATCCTGTAATTGGTATAGTAAGTTTATGAAAGGGGGCTGTTTATGTGTTTTTCAAGTTAAATAGTTAATTCTCAGGGGTGGAAATGGGACGTTGTTATTTTTTTTTCTTTTCATGCTTTTCTGTACTTTTGTACTTCCGAAAGCAAGAAATGAAGTTTTGACCATCTTTTAAAGCTGTCCCTGCCACACTCGTCAGAAGTAATCTTTCTCTTCTCTGGATTCCAGTAGCATTTATTTGTGCCTCCATGGCAGTGTTTCTACCCTTCATTGAGCACACACTGCACTAGATGTTGAACACACAAAGACACAGCTGTTTGAAGGAGTAGTGTGTTTTCTTTAGGGAAGAGAAAGGTGCGACCAGTTGGAACAGGGCAGGAGAATTGTGCAGAGTGCAGTCAAAGCGTAAGGGGCCGGCTGCCTTAGTTCCCCTAGAAGTCAGAAAAAGCTGCTTAACGCACATTGTATGTGAGTGATCTTTCTGGACTTTAAGGTTCTTAAAAACATAAAATGAAAATACTAATATGAACTTTCTTTAAGAGGAATTGGATTAGTTTAAGTTTAATTGTAAGAAGTAGAGTCCATTTTTTTACAGAGCACATTTAATTTTGATTCAAAAAATAGATAATAGTCATATGTTAACAAATTCAAATGGCTTAGGAAGCTGTGCGTTAAAAAGGCTTGCTGCTTCCCATGGCTCCATGCATCTCATTTCCACCTCCACATACACCCTCTTATTAACTACTTTTGTTCTTTTCCCTTGTTCTTCCTGTATTTTTTGATGTGGATACAAACAAACACAAATAAAGATTCTCTTTCTCTCCTCAGGAAAATTCCCAGATGTTTCAAGGTAGACCTTGCAAGAATATATACCCTAATGAATACTTTCCTCATGGAATAACAAATGGGGCTAGTTGGTATAATGTCCCAGGTAAACATTCTTTTATATTAAGGTCATATAATTTGATGGATTTTCTGTTCCCCTGGATGGTGCTGCTTGCTACTGTTATTTTGATTTTGAGAAAGAATTATCCTCTCAAAGATATTGTTTAAATAGTTTAAAACATTCAAATAACCTTTAAAACTATTTTTACATTTGGTGCATATTGAATAGAAATAATGTTCTGAATCTTGATACAGGTGTACATTTTACCTCTGGCTATCTGACAAAGAACCGTAGATGTGCTAATAAGACAAGGGTAAGCTGCCCTTGAATTCTTCTTGAACATGAAAGTAAAAGTGTTTTACCTGTACCACAGGCACCAAACAGCTCTCAAATGAACACATTATTGTTTTCCAACCAATGCTGATAAAGATGAATTTGGATTTTCACTGGCAGTGTTGCTTACCTCACTAGCCCTGAGCTAGTGAGAATTTCTTCAGAGAGAGTGATTTTAATTTTGTATCCTTTAGGTGGCATGCAGGACTGGAACTATTTACAAACAAATTGCTTTGAAGTGACTATTGAACTAGGTTGTGTGAAATACCCATTGGAAAAGGATCTGCCAAAATTTTGGGAACAGAATCGAAGATCTCTAATCCAGTTTATGAAACAGGTGACTACTCAGGAGCGAAGTATGAAATTTCTCCCAAAAGCAAGCAGATTCATGCGGTTTTCATGTGATGATTTTAAAATATACCCTTTTGAATTCCAGTTTGGGCTGTTTGTGTTTTAGTACATTTATCTAGGAAATTCACGGATGGAAGTGAGTTTAATTTGTATGCATGGGAAAGAGTTGTAAATGATTAAACAATACAGTGATGTTTACTTTCAATGGTTAGTGGCCACTTTTTACCCTGTCTTTATGAAAGGCTGACATTAATTAGACACGCACATAAGCATCTGTCAAGTGATAAAAAGATGGGCTATGGGGTAAATACTTTTATTCTTTTTACTTTTGCCAGTGGTTTAGTGTGAAATGATTTATATCCTTTTATTTGGATATGCATGGTGGCTAATAGGTAAGACTATAAGAAATATGCTAATAATGGTTAATCATTCAGATAATCTAACCAATACTTTGTGCCAGTACTTTTCTGCTTTACTTCTTTTTGCTGAGTACAGTGGTGTAAAAGCTCTGAGTGTGCATACTAATTTTTAAACTTTATTCTCAAAAATTTTAAATATACAAAAATATTATAAGACAAATACAATAAACACTATTATTCCTTTACTTAGATTTAACAACTATTAACATTTTACTATATTTGCTTTATTATAAATTATACACACACCTTTTTGCTGAACTATTTCAGCGTAAATTATAGCTGTTATGATATTTTACACCTAAATATTTCAGAATACATCTTCTAAAAATAAAGACATATTCTCCTATTTACCATCCTTAAATGCCATTATCTCACCTAAGGTCATTAACAGTAATTCTCTCATATTACTTAGTACCTAGTCCACATATAAATTTCCACCTCTTGTACCCCAATGATTTTTATAGTTATATTTTAAAACCAGAATTAAGTTAAGTTTTATGCATTGCATGTGATTATCACAACTTTTGCTCTCTTTAATCTAGAATAGTCCTTCTATTTTTTATGACATTTTTATTCTAAAGAAGCCAAGCCAGTTTTCTTGCAGAATGTCCTATATTCTGAGGTTGTCAGTGTGCTCAGTTTAAACAGTGTGTTTTTGTAATACTTATGATAAACGCAAACCTAGCCTATTAAAAATTAGCCTTTCAGAAACTAAAATATTTTGTTTAATAGGCATTTACATCTAGATTTACTCTAAACTCCTAAAGTCCTATTTGTCCCACATTTACATTACTAACAATCTGTTATTTTGGATATGAGCTCCCAAAATAATTAAATGATAATCTCGGTATCCTTGTACTTTATCCAGGTTCATCAGGGTGTCAAAGGATTTGTCCTAGATGCCACAGATGGCAGGGGTATATTAAATGCCACCATTAGTGTGGCTGAAATAAATCACCCAGTGACTACTTACAAAACTGGGGACTACTGGCGTCTCTTGGTTCCAGGAACTTACAAAATCACAGCATCTGCTCGAGGGTGAGTGACTGAATACTTTGAAACTGAGTGCTTGGGAATAAGACAAAAGTAGTTCCATCCTGGAAGGTTATTACCAGACAGCCCTAAAGAGGCCAAGCAACCCTGAGTTTAATGCTACGAAGTTTAGAGCTGGTTACACATGACTGTCCTCTGGTTGCACAGTGAGTATATAAACCATTAAATGTAAGGAATTTGTGAAATTATGAACCTTGGACAGTGGCCTCTTCTACCCTTCCCATCTCAGATCACCTGCCCCTCCTGTCCACATGTAAAGCCATAGTGAGTCCCTTCACTATTGGTAACTGTTGTGGGCAGTACCTGTTAGTTGGGGGAAAAGACTCCTGTTCTGCTGCACACTTCAGTCATGTTGCCCAATAAACACTCTTTCTTAGACACCCATTTTTTTATTCTAAGTTATTTATTTTTTATTTTATTATATTTTAATTTTAATTGATGTTCAAATACAGTTTCCTGCCTTTTACCCCCATCCCAGCCAGACACCCATTTTTTATTATTGTACATTTATTGCCTTACTGCTTCAGTGCAATTTTGTTTCTTATTGCAAATTCTTTAGGAAAGGCCATTTTTATCTTTTTTACAGGTTTTTCTTTCCACAAAGGTACTTACTTAAAAAGAAAATTAACTTAGGACTTTTATTTCCTTGGGAAAAAATTAATTTTCTTTATTTCCCCCTCTTTTACAAACAGCTTAGAATTGGACCACCTGACTGTTTAATCTGAAACCTACCATTTTTACCCTCTTGTAGTTTTCTTATTTATATTTTGGTAAGTGCAGATGTTACCACAGGGTATTCTCCCTGCCCCTGCTAGCTATCTTATTTCTGAAGACTTAGTTTGAACCCAGTTGAAGTAAGGATAAGTATATGAAAACATTTAGTTTTCATTACCTTTTAAAAAAATGATTTTCAAATATCTAGTGGTCCGTAAATTGATGGGGTAATGAGGTCTTTCCTGTTTTTCTTCCTTTTTGGCTGAGTATTGGAAAAAAATAAAGCAGCAAAGTATCTGAAAAATAGGGCAAGAATGGTGTGTTTGGTAGATAGTGTCCTAAGTTAGCACCTCTCAGACTTCCCCAACCGTACATCCTGATGACAGACAAGGGAACTCAGATTCCAGGAGACATGAGGGTATCCACTGCAGGTACAAACTTGCTTTTGAAGTCATATATTTAATCTTAAAAACTCATGTATATTTTACAGTCTGCCCATGTCTGTTCTTTGTTGAATGTTTAAAACAAATTATCACAAAGTTAAAAATTTGACTCTTTTAGGAAGATGCACCACGTTTATCTCCAGGACTCACAAATCATCTGCACACCTCTGTTTCTCCAGGGTTTGTACAGGCCAGCTGCAGAGGCGTGGCTCTGATCTGTCTCCTTTATCACAGGTATAATCCAGTTACCAAGAACGTGACCGTAAAGAGTGATGGTGCCATTCAGGTCAACTTCACACTTGTTCGATCTTCAACAGATTCAAACAATGAATCGAAGAAAAGAAAAGGAGATAGCACCAACACTGATGATGCCAGTGACCCAACTACTAAAGAGTTTGAAGCTTTAATTAAAGACCTCTCAGCTGAGAATGGTTTGGAAGGCCTCATGTTACGCTCCTCCTCAAACCTGGCTCTTTATCGGTACCATTCATACAAAGACTTATCGGAGTTTCTGAGAGGACTCGTGATGAACTACCCACATATTACAAATCTTACCAAGTAAGGGCCACCTTCTTACTGCCTCGCTTTTCTGTCTTTCCTTTGTTTGTTTGTTTGTTTGTTTTTTAAGAAGTTACATTCAGCATAAGCTATGTTGAACAGTTCTGGTAATTTATTTGGGAGCTGAATGTATACAGAGTTGAAGTTTACTTACTTCAAAACATATTTTCTTGGAGAGTTTTCTAACAATGAATCTTGGAAATCTGGAGGAGAATAACTTGTTAGATTAGCAATGTATGTCTTGTGCCCACAGGAAATGTAAAATTTTTCTTGCAAATGATCGCTTTGACTGAGTTAAAAACCTTTTTACTTCTTAGCTGCAGATTCATGCTCTGACTAAATATTACTTAGTTTATTTTATTTTGCTGAGAGCAAGGGACAAATTTGGAACTATGAGCTTACCTGTCAGGGATTGTTCTCTTTTTTCAAATTAGAAAATTAAGCCTGGTTACTGTCATTTTCTGTATTCTAGTCCAGCAGTTTTCACCTGGTGTGCCACAAGGTTCTTTAAAGCACATAGTACCTGACTATTTAGTCAGGAGCACTGACCTCTTTTCCCTTAGATTGTCAAATAAACAAATGACAACAGCCAACACAATAACAGCCATCCAGTGTGAATGAATAAAAAATTATACCTATTTTTTGTCACATTAGCAAGAAATATATTTTTTGGTGTGCCACAGAATTTTAGTAGTTAGTTTGTGTGTGCATTGAGATGAAAAAGGTTGAAAGTCACTGCCTTAACATAATCACAGCTACACAGATTCAGTTCCCATATAAGGTAATATTTACAGGTTGAAAATCACTGCTCATGTCTATCCACAGTTGAACCGATGCTGTTCCCTGAAGCCTTAGCAGGGACATACATGATTGGCATTCTCAGGAAAATATGCAGAATGGCTAATGTAAAACTGATGGCTGAGACCGTCTTTATCTTCACTTTCTGGGGCTTCTCTACCTCATTTTCACTGTTTCATTGTAAATCCTCTTCCGGTCTTGTTGCAGTTACAACAAAATTGTTTCCTGGATTTGTTGATTTCTGTTGTTTGCTGGGTGAGGGCTTTCACGTGTTGCCCTGAGCTTGCAGCTCTCTGCTGTGTACCTAATGAATGTTATCTAGCTTTTTACTTCTTCACTTTATTTTTCATCATTGGTCCTTTTAATTTTACCAGCAAATTTAGTTTTTCAAATTCTGGTTGATAATGTTCATAGATGAAAAGAGTGATGGTTACTTTGGCAATACTAATTTTCTTTCTTCCTAAACTGATTCTTGACTATTTCTGCCCAGTTTAGGTTTTAATATTGTCTATCTTACTGCCACATAGAGCCTATTTTAAAATAAAAAAAAAGGAAATTACTTTGCTATCCATTTACTTTGTTCATTTAAATTTTTTTAACCTTTCAATTCAAGATGAATTTTTAGTTAAATATTTCCCCCCAAATACACAACACCTCCCAACAGTGGGCACAAGATGGTTTGTGTGGTCCACAGACGGGTGCTGAGCGTCATTGAGTAGCATGGTCAGGAAGCAAGAATTTTTCTGTTCTGCTAATTCTTCTCAACTTAATGTGAATATATTTTTTCTATCCAACTGTGATAAATATTTTTTTATATCAAAGAAAGCAGCACTCTTGGGCAAGGAGAGCATTTTAAGTCATTTTTACTGTGATATTACTGGTATTGCATTTATAGTAAAGTCTAAAGTATCTAAATTAATTTTGATTTAAAAGTAAGATTCTCTACATTTTTCTGTATTTATATTTTTCCAAAATAAAAATTTAAGTGAGGGGGACCCCCAAATAAAACAGAATTATCTTCTGGAGTGTGGGCCCCTTGTAATAATACAGGCTTCCCCCCACTAGGTTTTTTTTTTTTTTTTTTTTGAAGACTCAGTGCATTTGCCTGTTTCATGATGGGTGATTTACAAGTGCACGTGCCCATACCACGCTGAATGTTCAGCAGTTTTTGGCCAGAAAAACAGCATGACCCTATGCCCTACCTTCCCTATTCACCCATTCTTGCGCCCAGCAGCGTTTTTTATTTCCCTGGATGAAAAGAGATCTCAGAGGGAAATGTTTTGTCCCTGTGGAAGAGGTGAAACAAAAAAAAACAGCAGAAATACTAAAAGGTATCAAAATGGACTAGTTCAAAAACTGTTTTTGAGCAGTAGAAAAAACATCTCTATAGGTGTATTGCATCAGATGGAGAGTGCTTGGAAGGTGACTTAAATTTAAACATGTAAGAATAAATACACAATTTTTTATAAATAAATTTGGAGTGGTTGGGTCCCCCTTGTATGTTAACTAAATATCAGTGAAGGTTGCAGAAGATAGGACCACTATTGTGAAAATGGTATGAGAATGACTGAATTTGGAGGAATGCAAAACTAAGTCATAATCTTTCGCCACTTTTTTTTTTTTTTTTTTTTTTTTGGTCAAGGAAAACTAATTTTCTTAAGGCCTTTTGGCATGAGGATAATATTCTTTAAAGGTTTTGTAAGACTTTTCTTGTTTCATTTTCTTTTAAAAATTTATGTCAGCATTAATATTATATAATGCTTGATTACTTGCTGAATTTGTGTTTCTGGTTTTTGAAAGTTTGGGACAGAGTGTTGAATATCGTCAGATTTGGTCCCTTGAAATATCCAATAAGCCCAACGTGTCTGAGCCTGAAGAACCAAAGATTCGTTTTGTCGCTGGTATCCATGGAAATGCTCCCGTTGGAACTGAACTGCTTTTGGCTCTGGCAGAATTTCTCTGCCTAAACTACAAAAAGAATCCAGCTGTTACCCAAGTAAGAGAATAGCCTGTTTTGACATGCTTTAAAGGGAAAAAGCTCAGTGCTACATTGATATCAAGGCATCATTTTGAAAATTTAATTTCTTCTTAGATTTTACACAGAGGCCCTGTTAGTGCATTATAAACTTTACTCTTAACATGGCTCATTGTATATACTCATTATTAATAGTGTCTTTCCATTATTTCTTTTTTGGATACAATTAAGAGACATAGAGGAAAAATATTAAAGATTTCTATTCAATCATCTGCTTCCTTATTTAATAGTCAAGTTATCCCTCCAATTTTCCCTTATAGTTTTGTACATTCTAACTTGAGGGACTTATATTCCTAGTTACTTGTAACTAGGATACTATAGTAAAAAATTAGGTGAAAGTCAAATAGTTTTTTTTATGTAATAAATACAAAATTATTGGATATCTTGGCTGGCTAGGGATTTTAGAAAAAGCAATACGGCATTGTCTACTTTACCCATCCATGACTACAAAAAGAATTTTGGTTTATAGACTTAGTCACCTAGGATTAAGAAACCTAGTCCTGTGTTGTCTTAGAGAACAGAAGGAAAGAGTGTGTATGCTTCTGGAACACTCACTAATTGGCACTGTCTATATAGAACTTAGAGAAGGAGAAAGGAACTAATATTTATTTAATACTTACTGTCTGCCAGGCTCTATAACAAGTACTTTACATCCATCATAATTTAATCATCAACCCTGCAATTGTGTTATCTCCATTTTATACATTTGAAAACTGAGACAGAGATATTTGATAACTTGCATGAAGTCACACAGCTAGTAAGTGGTAAAACTGGGATTAAACCCAAGCGTCTCTCTCTAAAGCCTGTGCTGTTTGGTTACACCATACCACCTCCCCTAAAAGAAATTTGGAAAGAGTATATGTCTTGATTAGAATCAGAAGGAAACTATGGGATTCGATAAGATTAATTTGTATCAGACTTGATCAAAAAGTATTTTACAATCTTAGGCAAAGTAAATTCCATGAACTGTTTCATGTGAGTTGCATATTTCGGTGACATTTTTTGTTCTTTTTTTAAAATGGGAGAATATCTAGGACAGTGGTTCTCAACCCTGGCTACACATTAGAAGCAATTGGGAAGTTTTTAAAAATACCAGTGACTGGACCTGACCACCAGAGGCATCAGTATTCCTTGAAAAGCTACTTAGGTTATTCCAATGTTTGGGCAGAGTTGCTGCCTACTGACCTTGTGGCTATGAGACTATTTGCCATAGGTAAAATACCTAGGAATTTCAAAATTCGTGCTTTATGAGAATTTGTCTCACTGGTCTCATTGGGCTTGAACTAGCTCACTTTAGATTGTCGTTTGTTTTGAACTAAGGGACAGAATTGTTTGGCAGGTTCAAGAAAATACTCACATAGAGAGACCTGTGGCTAAGCCCGTGCATGTGTACTTTAGGGAAAAATCTCTCCAGAAGAGAGATTTAAGAACCAATTAATTAAAGGGTCTCAAATATTTTCAATCTGTAAACTATTTTAATAGAATAAACAAACCAGGGATCATGTATTCTGATTTATTATTAGAAATATATAGGATGAAGTATATCAGAAATTAGTTCATGCCACATATGTAGCTATTGATGCCTATAAAGTATCCGGAGAAGAAAGTATGTGGGTATGACAAATATCCTACTTCATTTTTTTTTGACATACTGATATCAACTCCTCTGTCTCATTGTTTCCAGACATACACTGATATTTGTCAGATTATACATTCTACTTTTTTAATCTGGAGAATTCAGCCTTATCATTACTATTGATTTAAGCCAGTGGTCAGCAAACTTTCCTGTAAAGGGCCACACAGTATATATTTCAGGCTTTGTGGGGCAGATACTCTGTTACAAGCTTGGCCTTTGCAGCATAAAAAGTGTCTTGTCGTGGGCATGACTATGTACCAGTGAAATTTTATTTAGAGTAGCAGGCAACAGGCTGGGTTTAACCTGTCGGCAGTGGTTTTCTGACCCCCGTTGTAAGTCATCAGGAGGTCTCTGTGAACATTAGTTCTGTGGTCGTTTTTTGTTTCTTTTTTAATGTACTTGAAGCAAGAGATTATTTTTATGTTTTTAGTTCTGCCTTTTAAATCTGTGTTTGAAAACAAACAATAAAGATGTTCCATTTGAGGCATGGTAGGTACCTTTTGACTCCGCCTACAGCTAATTAACTCATTGACTTCTGTTTCTGTTTTAGTTGGTTGACAGGACCAGAATTGTGATTGTCCCTTCTCTAAATCCAGATGGGCGAGAGAGAGCACAGGAGAAAGACTGCACTTCAAAGGCAGGTCGAACGAATGCTCACGACAAAGACCTGGATACAGACTTCACAAGTAAGACTAATTTTTAGGCCATTGAAGTACTTTGCAGATCATTTTATTTCTCTTTGCTGGGAGATTGGTTGATCCTATTTGTATATGAGTAATGGAGTACTTTTTTCTAGGTGGCAGATGTAAGGTATAAATAAATCCAGACATCTAGAAAACTTCAAATTTTCTCCTTTATAATTTACATAAGTAATTAAAGCCTTTTTCTTAGAAATTCAATCGGTAATTTCAGGGGGTTCCATCACTGGTCATAGACGTTTATTATCTCTTACCCTCCCACATGTGCGTGTGCACGCACATCAATGTTTGTATGTTCATTTGAAGGGGCCTATTTCCCTCTTACTTAGATAGGGTCATCCACTACGCATACTGTCCTGCAAATTTTTCATTCAATATGTCGCTGACATTTCTCCATTTCAGTACTTGTAGATCTCTAACAGTTGTGTTAACGGCACTGTTAATGTACGGCAATGCCCTTGTTCGTTCAACCATTTCTGTACTGGTAGACACTTAGTTTATTCCTAATTTTTACTCTTGCAAACAATGCTACAGAAAACAGAAAACACCTGCTCTCTGAAAATCTTCTTTACCTTCAAAGATAGGTTATATATTCCCTAAATTATTTTTTTAGAGGAGGATATGTTCCTCCCTATTAGTTTCCACTGAAAACTTTCTTGCTTGCTTAGAGTCATCAACTTTACACAGTTATCTTGACGTATGCAAACTGAAAATAACCTACACTTTAAAATGTACCTTTCTTGCTTGAGATAGTGGCTTATGGGGTAATAAAGTACTTACTACAGCTTTTGTAAGTTAGCCATCTGATTATTCAACTAGAGAATATTTTCTTAGCTGCTTATACTAAAATTTTAAAACCTACTTGACACTTTACTTTTTTATTTTTTAGATAATGCTTCCCAGCCTGAGACTAAGGCCATCATTGAGAATTTGATTCGAAAACAGGACTTCAGTCTTTCTGTGGCTTTAGATGGTGGTTCAGTGCTGGTCACATACCCATATGACAAGCCAGTACAAACAGGTATTTAGAATGTCACTTTACATTTGTACTATTTGAGCTTTGATAGGAAATTCCAATTGAGAAATGTCTGTTGTAAATTTTTTTTAAATGGTGAGCATTTGAACATACTCCCTGAGCAAATAACCGACAGTTCAAACAGTTCCTTGTGAGAAAAAGATCAGATCTAATGATGGCCTAGTTTTTTTGAGTGGAGTTATTTTGTCACATCTATTCAATTTAGTCCACAAGCATTTATTGAGCAATTATTATGTCTGTATACATTGGGAATGGAAAAGTAAATAAGCCACAATACAGAATAGCCCTTCCCTGCTTTAAACCTTAATTGACTGGTTGTACCTTATGGTGAGTTAAACAATTGCTTGCTGCCCTGGATGGTGTGGCTCAGTGGATTGAGTGCCAGCCTGCACACCGAAAAGATCGCTGGTTGGATTCTTGTTCAGGGCACGTGCCTGGGTTGGGGGCCAGGTCCCCGGTTGGGGGCTTCTGAAAGGCAACTGATTGATGTTTCTCTCACACATCGATATTTCTCTCCCTCTCTTTCTCCCTTCTTTCCCTTCTCTCTAAAACTAAATAAATAAAATCTTTAAAAAATAATTAAAAAACAATTGCTTGCTGACTCTCTTTGGGTGCATGGTATATGGAGATAGTTTGTGTCATTTTCAGTGCAGCATACAAGAGATTATTATTAGTAGGCCACACTTGCCCAGGAAGGTAGTTAAACATACCAATGCAAGTTTTATTTTGGTGTGATAGTGTGTTTTCTAAACTAACCATTAATACCTTTTAATGTAAGGAAGATGTGTGTCTTTTTAGTCATCATTCTGGGCTAAATGGAACTACATGTTTAATTCTAATGACTCCTCAATAAACTTCAGTGGGGTGCAAGAAGGAGAGAAAAATGACTTGGAACCCCAAAGTTGAACTTGGAAAAATATCTTTTGTATTTCTTCACTGACTTCTGAATTTTCCCTTCTAGTGGAAAACAAAGAGACTCTGAAGCATTTGGCATCGCTTTATGCAAATAATCATCCATTGATGCACTTGGGTCAGCCCAGTTGCCCAAATAAATCAGGTAGGTATTTTCCCTACCCCCTGTTATTGTTGCTGCTTTGGGCAAGGGAAGGGGTCTTGCCTTTTGGTTTGGTTGATCCTACACTTCTTAATGCTTTTATAGATGAGAATATTCCAGGAGGCGTAATGCGTGGAGCAGAATGGCACAGTCACCTGGGCAGCATGAAGGTATGCTTCACAGAATACAGTGAGAATGCGATCGTAAATATCGGCCATTGACTTTTCCAAAATAAGCAGGTAGATGGCATCTGCTTCATGGCTTTCTTGACATGATAGCCCTCAACTAAATCTATGGCAGCATTTGTTTTGTTTTGCCATTTTAATCATTTTTAATTGTACAATTTAGTGACATTAATTACATTTACAATGTTGTGCAAATATCACCAGTCCAAACCTTCTATTTCCAAAACTGTTTCATCACCCAGGACAGAAACTCCGCGCCCACTAAGCAGTCACTCCTCATTTTTCCCAGCCCTTTAACCTCTAATCTACTTTCTATCTCTGTGTGTGTGCCTAGTCTAGGTATCTCATATAAGTGGAATCATACAGTATCTGTCCTTTTGTGCCTGACTTCTTTCACTTAGCATAATGTTTTCAGGTTTCATCCATTTTATTGCATGTATTAGTACTCCATTCCATTTTATAGCTGAACAATGTTCTATTGTATGTATATACCACATTTTCTTTAGCAGTTCATCTGTTGGTAGATACTTGAGTTGTTTCTACCTTTTGGCTATTGAAAATAATGCTGCGGTGGACATTTGTGTACAAATATCTGTTTGAACCCATGTTTTTAATTCTTTGGGATGTACGAGGTCTGTCTAGAAAAAGTCCAGCCATTGTTAATATAACGAGACGTTTATGCGGTTTGCACAACATCAGTGTAACCTGGCAGCCAAGGAGCGTGGGGTAGAATGTGTGTGCCTAAACAATGACGACTTCACCGTACTAGTCAGCGGGGCTGGTAGGTGCTGTTGAGTGAGCATGTGTACTGTGTGGCCGTCACATTCAAAATGACTAAGTGATTAGAGCATCAAGCCTGCATCATATTTTGCGTTAAGCTTGAATATTGCTCCATGGAAACTATTCAGATGATTCAGAAGGCCACAGCTATGAGCAACTGGTGATCATGTCTCGTGCAGTTTTTGACAAAACATCAAATCACCCAAATGACTCAGCCACCCTGTGGTCTAGATTTGTCACCCTGTGACTTCTGGCTTTTCCCAAAACTAAAATCACCTTTGAAAGGGAATAGATTTTAGACCACTGATGAGATTCAGGAAAATACGGCAGGGAAGCTGATGGCAATAGGGATAACTGCTAGAGGTCCCACGGTGCCTACTTTGAAGGGGACTGAGATGTCATTGTCCTGTGTACAATGTTTCTTGAATCTTGAATCTTTTTCAATAAATGTCTCTATTTTTCATATTACATGGCTGGATGCCTTCTGGACAGACCTCATATACCAGGAAGTAGAATTGCTGGTCATATTCTAATCCTGTGTTTAACTTTTTGAGGAATCACCAAACTGTTTTCCATACCAGCCAAACTGTTTTATATTCCCACCAGCAACGTACCAATTTCTTCATATCCTTGACAATACTCTCTATTTTCCTTTTTTTTTTTTTTTATGACATTCTGGTGAGTGTGAAGTGGTACCTCATTGAAATTTTGATTCGCTTTTTCTCTGATGACTAATGGCATTGAGCAGATGCTGTCATGCTTATTGGCCATGTGTATATTTCTTTGGAAAATCTACCTATTCAAGTCTGCTGCACATTTTAGGATTGGGTTGTTTGTCTTAAGTATGCTTTATATACTTTGGATGCTAAACCCTTATTAGATGTTTGATTTACCAGTAATTTGTCCCATTCTGTAGGTGGTTGTTTCACTTTTTTAATAATTCCCTTTGATGCACAAAATATTTCAATTTTGTTTGTCTTAATTATCTTTTTCTTTTGTTGCACATGCTTTTGTTGTCATATCTGAGAATTCAGTGCCAAATCTAAGGTCATAAAGATTTACCCCCCTTATGTTTTCTTCTAATGAGTTTTATGGATTTCGCTCTTACATTTGAGTTGATTTTTGTATATGATATGAAGTAGGAGATTTATTTATATGTGGAAATCTAGTTGTCCTAGCACCATTTGTTGAAAAAACCATTCTTTCCCCCATTGAAAAGCCTTTGCACCCTTGTTAAAAATTAACTGACTATAGATGATGTATGTACTTATTGCTGGGCTCACAATTCCATTCAGTTTGTCTATATGTCTATTAGTATGCCAGTACCACTGTTTTCATTACTGTAGCTTAGCAGTAAGTTTTGAAATTGGGAACTGTGAGTACTTTTACTTCATTATTTCCCAAGATTGTTTTGGCTATTCAAGGCTCTTTTTTAATTCCATTTGAATTTGAAGATTGTCTTTTGTTTTTCTGCACAGAAAGGCTGTTGGAATTTTGCTGGGGTTGTGTTTAATTTGCAGATCACTTTGGATGGCATGTCAACAGTATTGTCTTCTTATCCATGAACACAGAATGTCTTTCCATTCATTTGGCTCATCTTTAATTTCTTTCTGATGGTATTTTAATTGGTTGTCCATCCACTTAAGATTAGTCAGGAGTAGTTAGCAGATGGGAGGTTGGCTCATCATTCCATTCACATGTGCAGCCAGAAAATTGACTTCATAACTATGTTACAGAACTAATCAATTTGATCTAGAAGAGAGCACTTTTCAACATGCCATGAGAAATTAAAGGCAGAACAGATTACATGTAGTTACAGATGTAGCCTTCTCTTCATAAAGGACATTTGGGTGGTGATGGTGAATCAGCAGGGCATTTCAGGAAGAGGAAGCAGTATGGGCTAAGGTCAGTAAGCAGTCTAGTTTAGTTAGAATATGGTGTGTAACGGAGAGCAGTGGAAGACAAGAATGGAAAGGGAGTTTGGGGCTTTGAATGCTTTGCTTTAATAAGGAATGGGAAGCCACTAAAGGTTTTGAGCAGGTATGTAGTGATGTGGTCTGAACTGTTCTACGGGGAAATTAATCTCTCAGCCGTGGGCTGAGATAGTTCAGAGGAAGGAGAGACTGTGGTACAGGAAGACTGGTTTAGAGTTAAAGACAGACAAGTAGCCTAGACAAGTGGTAATGGAAGGCCTAGATTGGGGTGGTGACAGTGGGGATGGAGTCAAGGGTTAAATTTCAGAGATACTGTAAGGGTAGAATTGACAGGATTTGGCAAATTATGGATGATAGCAAAACACTGAGGTCAAAGACAAGAGATTTCATGTCTGTGTGAGAAAATGAGTTAACACCATCAACTGAATTGAGAAGAACAGGTTTGGGGGGAAAGGTGGTAAGTGAGGTTTCGGAACCTGCTCACACAAGCAGTTCTCGTGCCTGGACAGGAACAGTGGCTGTTGTCACCATCAGACTTGAGGCTGCAGGTTGAGGGTATCAGAGGGCAAGTGTTTGTGCTTCTACCTCCATAGCTCCAAGAGTAACAGTGAAGTTCTAGGGTTTAGAGGGAAGCTGGCCTATTGCATGTACTTACTCATCATTCATTTATTCAACAGACCCTGATAAACCCCCTCTACCTGGCAGACACTATGGGAAGCACTGGAGACACAGAAATGAATTAGACGTAGTCCCTGGTCTCCAGGGCCCTCTAGGAGCGGCCATGTGTGTGACCAATTATAATACCAAGTGATTTATTTATATGTGATGTAAAATGATTTACAGATTTTTTGTTTACATCACCCAGGTTTTTTTATTCCACTTATTCTATTCGTTGCATTATAAAGTCTGGCTCTTACTTTTCTTATTAATTTTCTCACATTTGCTTTTGAATTTCATATTCCAGGATTACAGTGTCACCTATGGTCACTGTCCAGAAATCACAGTATATACCAGCTGCTGCTACTTCCCTAGCGCAGCACAACTCCCTTCCTTGTGGGCAGAGAATAAAAAATCTCTTCTTAGCATGTTGGTGGAGGTGAGTCTTTTCTTTTAACTAGAAGCAAATTCCCAGGAATGTGTGCAATGAAACCTTGATCAAAATATTTCCTTAACCTTTTACCAAATATCTTATTTTAAATGTATATAGAAAGGCGAATCTTGTTCATTTTATATTGCCTAAATAGGTGCTATGAGATCACATATCTGGAATCTGCTATGATTTAGGTAATTTAACCCTGTGAGATATTGCAGGCTCTTTCATTTGAATATCACAGTTACTCGAGACAGTGGACTAGGGTGGAAAGTAAATCATTAAAGTCTTCAGAAGATTTGGGTTCTGACACTTTTGGCTTTGACTGTACTAAAGTTCTCTTTTCCCTTGTGTCTATCTCTGTGCCTCTGAAGCAGTGAGTGAGTAGCAAACAAGGTCAGTCAGTGTGGAAGGACAAATAAACCAGTCTTATGGGGATATTGTTGTTTTACTTGTTTGTCATTTTTGTCATGCCTCAAACTATTGCCAGACCATCTGGCATTATGAAAACGTAAACTTATATTTTAAATATTTTTTCAGGTCCACAAGGGAGTCCATGGGTTTGTTAAAGATAAGACTGGAAAACCAATCTCCAACGCAGTCATTGTACTCAACGAAGGAATAAAGGTGCACACAAAAGAGGGAGGCTACTTCCACGTCCTGCTCGCCCCAGGCGTCCACAACATCAACGCCATCGCCGACGGGTATCAGCAACAACACTCGCAGGTCAGCGACTGGCACTGCGTAGTGTCACGGAAATGCTTATTCATGAGTACTTCTATTTTAGTTTGAAACTCTTGTTAGAAAGCTGTCAGGAATAAAATTAAAAGACCAGCTCTTGATTATGGTATCTTGTTATCTTTATATCTTTTAGCAACAAAAGGGATTTTTTTTTTTTAACATTTTGTATACTTTAGATGACAGTGAATCATTTCTGTGGTTTGCTAAAAAAGGTTTGGGGAATACAGCAGAGATGCAATATACCTTAAGTAAATGTTTTCTTATTTCTTGTACTTTATCTCTCTAGGTCTTTGTGCATCACGATGCAGCTAGTTCTGTGGTGATAGTCTTTGACACAGATAACCGGATATTTGGTTTGCCAAGGGAGCTTGTGGTAACTGTATCAGGTAAAGGAATTTAAATTTTTGGTTGTTGAAGTTAACACGAGTCTGACATTTTAATTTGAGAATGGGTCACCTCTGTAGTCACCTGAAGCTAATCACTTTTCTTCTAATGTCTCCTCACCTAAATGTGATTTTGGTGGAACACTGTTCCTCATGGCTTCCCCTCACATTTTCAGGTCTGTACTCAGATGTCCTCTCCACAGAGAGGCCTTCCCTGATCACACGTGGTGAAAATATTGGGTTGGCCAAAAAGTCCGTTTAGTTTTTCCTGTAAAATAGAAAATGCATTTTTCATTTTCACAATAACTTTATTGATTTGGATATTTTGAGTATGTCAGCTCTGTCCCGCGTAATATAACTTTGATTTTTCTCAGTTAATGTCTCGATTTGATCACTATCAGTTTCAGCTGGTCTACCTGACTGTGGAGAATCATCCAATGAGAAATCTCCAGGGTGAAAATTCGTAAACCATTTTTGACACGTTCGATCAGTCACAGCATCTTCTCTATACAGTGCACAAATCTTTTTTTTGCATTTCAGTTGCATTTTTACCTTTCTTGAAATAATTAAGTATAATATGCTGAAAATGTTGTGTATTTTCTTCCATCTTCAATATTAAAATGGCTACACAAAAATTCACCAATTTTGGTTTTTTAAAAAATATTTCATTTACTTATTTTTAGAGAGGGGAAGGGAGGGAGAAAGAGAGGGAGAGAAACATCAATGTGTGGTTGCCTCTTGCACACACACACCCCCACTGGGGACCTGTCCTGCAACCCTTTGGTTCACAGGCTAGCATTCAATCCACTGAGCCACACCAGCTAGGGCTTGATTCTTTTTAATGCATGCTAAATGACAGCTGCCACAATACAACCTAACAAAATTGTTTCTAATGAAGTTAAAGATAGCTAAATGCTACTAGACCTGTCCTAAAGAAAATACCATATGAATTTCTTGGCCAACCCAATAGTACCCCTGTCACTGTCCCCAACCCACTTGCTTGTATTATAGCAATTATCACTATCTGACATTATATTACATATTTAGTCATTTATTGGTCTATATTTAGTTTCTCCCACTGAAGCATAGGTTTGAGAGAGCAGAGAGTTTACCTGCATCCCCATGCCTAGGGCCATGGTTGGCAGGTAGTGGGTCTTAATGAAGAGTTGTTGACTCATTGAATGACTTGCTTTATATTAAGATCATAAGTCCCTTGGACTGTGACTTAGTTCTGTTTTCCATCATCCTGGGAGGAAGGATTATTTCTTTTCTCCAGGATCAATGTGTGCCGTTGCTTGAATTGCTAAAAGGTTAGAAAGAAAAATGTATGTAGTAAAAGAAATATTGTGTTGTATCTTCCTGACACAGAGTGTCTTGGTTCATTTCTATGCAACTTGGACTTGATGCAATATAACGAAGTTTTATTACAGGGTGTGTGGGGGAGAGATCCCTAGTTGAAGAAGAGTGGTGTAGGAGAAACATGGTCAGATCATAGAGCCTCTGTGGAGTGTTAAAAGTAAAGAGTTCTTAGCTTGAACCAGATAAAGTATGGTTCACAGTGGTTAGAAACACAGGATCTAGGATTCAGCCACGGTTTAAATCTGGCTTTGCCACCCATTTGCTGGCATGAACCTTATTTATGATTTTATTATTATTTCCTATTATTAAGACTCTTATTCTGATAACCTTATGTACAAATCTTTTAAATAAATGAGAGGTTTTCAGTGAGATGAAAATTTACCAGAAAGGAAAAAAAAGCCTTTGATAAGTTGCAGAACAGGGGACACAGTTTGATTTCATTGAGGTAAAAGAAAAATGCAAATACGTACAAATGCGTGAAAAAAAAATCTGGAAAAATATGCACTGGGGTTGTTAAAGTGATCTTGAGGTAATGAAAATATGAAGATGTGGGATTTTTGGTTTGGGATTTTTGTAATTTTTCTTTTTGTGTTTTTTTAAATTTGCGTGCTATGAATATACTGCTTCTTTAATAATAAAAGGTTGTTTTAAAGTACATGAAATAAAAATAAAACAAATGGATGGCGTATTATTAAAAGTGTCATTTTAAGCAGCTGCTTATTTATATCCTTAAAGTAAAACACCATTCACGTGGTGGTTTTGTTTGGCAGGTGCCACCATGTCGGCATTGGTCCTGACAGCTTGCATTATTTGGTGCATCTGCTCAATCAAGTCTAACAGACACAAGGATGGCTTTCATCGGCTCAGGCAGCATCATGACGAGTATGAAGATGAAATTCGCATGATGGCAACCGGCTCCAAGAAGTCCCTCTTAAGCCATGAGTTCCAGGATGAAACGGACACTGAGGAGGAGACATTATATTCTAGCAAACATTGAAACACACACCTTGCATATCTCCCAGCATACGAACCAAGCAAAACTATAGTTCCTCTTGGGAGACACTGCATTAAGAAGAGAGACTATCTTGCTTCTTCAAAGAGCTTTGGGAAGTTAACTTGCTAAATTTGTATTCTCTGTGAATTTGGCTGGCAGTTTTGAACTTCCCCTCCTTAAAGTACTCTTTTTTTCTATTTTTAATCTGCTTTCTATTTATGCAGCAGAGATGGGACAGCCACTTTGTTTTCTTTTTAATTTAAGATGAGATGTTTGGAGCTTATGTTTTAACTGCATAAAGCCAACTAGTGGATGTTGTATTTTGCACATCAGGTGTTTCCTAGTGGCTTTTTTTTTCTTCTTCTTTATTTTAAATGGCCAAAAGAATCCAGAAACATTAAGGCAGGGACAGCAGTCAGAATCTGACATAAAGCTTTAAAACTCAAGGTTTTCTTAACCTACTGAGGAGTACTTTTCTCTAGTTATTAAATAGCTGGAGTTTCTCTTATTATTCAGGTTTAGTGGAGGCTGAATTGATTTTTAAACATATAACATTAAGAAATTAATAAATGGGCTTCCGCATTCGCTTTCTACCTGTTCTAAGGCTAGATCAGAACTGGTGGCCTGTGCTCTCAGCAGGATTTCACTACCTCTCGTGTAAGATTTAGCAAAGTTTTAAGATCCCCATTTTAAGGGAGAACTTACTGACTTTGTTGTAAAAGACCTAAATGTCCGTTTGAATGGAGTTAAGAGGGAGATCTAGCAAAAGCTAAAACTCATGTTGCCTATCTTTTAACTTCGTAAAAACCCATAGGTGCTGCTGCTTTTATCTGTGAAACACTAGTTATTCTAGGAATGCTTAATTCTTTAATATTCCCTAAATTTGAGCCTTTTTCTATGTTGTACACTTGTGGTTTTCAGACTACTCAGCAATCTACAAGATCTGAATTCTGCTGAAAATATCTAAAAGTGTGGAAGAAACCTACTTGGCACATTCTAAACGTACATTTGAATACAAACTATCTACATACACTTATGCTCCGGCCCAAACCCACATCCAGCTGTATGTAGTATACTGTTACTGAAATAGCTTGGCCAGTTTAATTTACATACACCTCTGCAAGTGATTGGGTTCTTTGTCCTAATGTTTCATTTGACAGTCTCTTTTTTTATCAACCAATTTTGTTAAAAGTTCAATTGAAAGTGTTTAAATATGGTTCTTTCCATTAAAAAAAGTTATGAACTGCTGTGTGATGTAACACTGTGTTGAGAAAAGTATCATTTTCACTGCCAAATGGGTTATTGCAAGGGCCTGAAGGATCTGAATTTTATTGTGTCTGTAAGATGCTATTCAGTGGAAATGATGCTTTTTGTGAGTCTTACCAATGCTAATGGTTTAATATCTTTGGATGTTTTGATGGCCAAGTTGCTGCTGAACTTGTACTAAATCAGGGGATCAAAAAACTTGCTCTCATCTTTTCAAATCGTGTTCTATATCCACTAATGTATCAGTCACCTCCAAGTCTTCATGTGGAGTGGTTTACCACCCACATAAGTTATTCAAGTGAGTTTTGTGAGGAATGCACCCAAAATGACTTACAGAACCAGATCTAGTTCAGCAGGAATAATGAAGTCATGACATTTATTAATGAGTATCTGGGATAAATTTGGGTTGTTCAAGGTTAAGCCATTCTGGTATTAATCCTGTTATTAACAACTCTAAATTGCCACCCCATTTTTACCCTACCACATAGCATAGAACAGATTTTGTGGGGTGCTAATATTTAATAAAATGTATATGATTGAATTTCTCTACATTTTCCTTAAGAGGATGATGTGGTGGTATTGGTCTTCTCAGCTTTATTTTTAAGAATGAAAACTCAGAAAACCAACAAAGGGCCTATGAATGACCAGCTCTTCTTCAGACGCTGCAAGAAGAAATTGAGGTTGATGTGACAGCCTTTACTTAATTAGGTCTTCGCTGGAGGATGCCTTTTAAATTCATTTCTCTCCTGAATTAAACATGTTTTTAACTGTACATCACAGTGGCTTGAGTCCATGCCTTTTAAGCATGTGTAAAATTTTTTTAGAAATGAATGTACATTTCTTTTTATAATTTTTCCTGGAAAAAAAAACCACCAAATTCTGCTATAAATCTTTAATCTTGAATGAATTTCTAAATAATGAATTGTTCTGGAGAACAAGGCCTCTCCACCTGTGTTAAATACTAACATGAATGTACAAGATCCTGACTACTACGACTGTGTTCTCTGCCTTGCTTTGTCTTTCGTTTGTGGATCTAATATTAGACCACGTGAACTGCTTAGGCATTGAAGCCATATGGGATGGGGAATGCATTTTTTCAGTGTTTCTCATAGAGACTTTCCATTCCTTTGGAGTCATGAAGGCAAGTAAGTATCACAGTATTATGAAATTTGACCAAACCTGAGTTGTGCCTTTCTTTACTCACAAGGCATGTTTTTGTGTCCTGATGATCAGTTTGTAAACCTTCTTCCCTCCCAGCTCCTTAATAAAAGCGAAGTGATTGAGTAGGTCATGTTCAAAGTGTCTGCCTGTGTACATGTACTGATTATGCAGTTCAATAGGATGAACTAGGATGAACTTAAGCTACTTTCAAGAGGAAAGACCCTTTGGTTTTGATGTATTTTGCTGAATGTTTAGATGGTGATTGGGATCCCATCCAGTTGAGGAATGCTTGCAATTTTCAGTGGAGGAAATTTGCTTTGGGATTTTGTCATCCTTCAGAAAGGAAGTGGGCCCAGTGTGATTGGTTGGTTTACCTTTGGTAACTCACCTGAATGGGATTTGCTGAATTAATGAATTTTGAACTTAAAACGAATTATGAGTTGACAAATAAATAAAAGCTAGTGCTAATGCCTGAGCTTACTATGTTTCTGAGCTAACACCAGGTTACTCAGTAACCGTGGCCTGTTCCTTCATTTTCATTTACTCTCAGCAGTAAATAGTTTTATCTTCTTGTTGCCAGAAATGCACATGTGCCAGGTTTTGTCCCGGCTATATTAAAAGCTTCTTAAGCTGTGAATGCTGTACCTGGTGCCCTGTGTTATGGTTCTCTGGTGGAATTGTTTTAAACAGAAGCAACTTTGTTGTTATTACGAAAAGAATTCCATTGTTTGATGTTCAGTGATTTTCTATATAGTAGCTTTTTGAAAACTCTCTGGGTTTCTGATTTGTTTCAATTAAAGCATATTTTTGGGGTGGGGGAGATTAGGGCCCTTGAGTAACATCACCTGAACTGGGATTTATAATTCATGAAGAAGTGTTTCCCAGCACCCATTTCCTCTGTGTGTTAGCAACGGTTAATACTCCCCTTGACTTTCAGAATGTTATTCTAGTTGATTTTGATTTGACAATATATTATGAAATTTGAAAGTAGGCTTCGTTTTCAGACCATTGGACATAAATTATGTAATATGCGTGATTATGACTTTTATAAATAGCATACCATGAGTGTGCTAGGTACATTCTATGCTGGCCATGCTGCAGATTTTACAGAGCTATGACATAATGGTATTTTTTATTATGCTCAGATTAAAAATTAGTTTTTCACCTCTCCATTTTTTTTCAGAGTGACCTTCCCCAGCTCCAGAAAAATCTATAGTTATTTATACGAGGTGCCTAACACTCATTCATCTCAAGTGCTTCAGTCTTTGGTTTATTTCATGCACTGTGCCTTCAAAATGAAATTTTTAAAAGGGACTTTAAACAAAGTTGAATCATAGTTTTAAAAAGTCAATCTGTGTAATTTATGTGAAATCTAACTGTAATGAGGTCCTTTCTGTTTTTTATATGTAAACAGATCTACTAATCCTGTATAAAAGTTATTTTATGATGTTTGTCTTTCTTTGTGTTTTGTCTCATAATCTCATCTCAAAAGCAATAGACCAGGAAAAGTTATTGTTCCAGTTTGAAACTTTATATTTAGCCTTTCTACCTATACTCGGAGAAAAATAGCACCAGGCTAGGAATACAGAGTGTTACCTGTAGAGTGTGTCTGTCTCAAAGTGACTCAAAAGAAAACTGTTTCTGAAATAATTACATCGTATAGCCACATTTCTTTGTTTGTAGCTCAGCTGGACTGATGCATGTCTCATCATTCCACAATGAACATCACAAAACTGGTCATTGAAAAGTTTATGTACCCGTTTTAAACTTGCTTGTTGAATATCTGATCGTTTTTACAGATGAGCTCAGTTAGAATTTGCCTTGGCATTTTTTGGCATAGTGGAGATGAATTCATTTTGCAATAATTTGTTGAAACCACTGCCGTAATAAGAATTGGGAATGCAAAGTTATATAAGAAACGTGGGCTCTCCTGACAAGGAACTCATAGTCCAGACCAGAGGAACAGAAATGGAAGTCACCTTTATTTCTATAGTGACTGGTTTCTCTAAAAAGAAAGTCTGCTCTAGAGGAAGTGCAGCACAGAGATCTGAGCATGGACTTTGGAGCTGAACGAATCTATGATTGATTCTTGGCTCCATGAGGAGTAAAAGCTATTGTGTAGGTCTTCATCTTATTCTACTTGCAGTAGAATGCCTATGACTCTATGGTATTTGGTGCATACCTCGGATAAATACATTATTATTTATGACCCACAATTTAAAAGCAATTAAATCAGCATATAAAGTCCAATTTTAACTTTAACATAATTTCCATCTTACATTAAGCAGTGGAATGTTAAAACATGTTTTGGGGGGTTTTGTGGTTTTGGGGTTTTTTTTTGGCATTTTAGCTGGAGTTAAATGTAATCCTATTCTCTACTACTGTGGAAAGAAATGTAGACAGACAAGCAAGAACTGGAGTACAAAGGCGTTCAAGCATGTGGAAAATAAAAGCAGGTGGAGAGACTTTAAATGAAACTTACAAAGAGATTGCAAATTAAATAGAAATTGTCATGGATTATATTCTGCAGTTGTCACTGAGGTTGAGCCAAAGTGAAGGGGTCGTGGAGAAGATTTAAATTGCTAGTTCTGAACCACTACTAATTCTAAGTTAACCCAACATTTATAATTATTATTGTCACTTATGTGTTGTATGGTTTCTAGCAGAGTGTTTCAGAATCAAACAGGCTTTTGATTTTGTGCTGGAAAGATAAGAGGTGCCTAGAGAACTGATAGGGAATGGGACAGATGGGGAGTGGACTGATAATGGTAATGGAATTGGACAGTTGCTAGATTTTTTAAAAATAATTTTGAAATAGTTTTTGATTTATGAAAAAGTTACAAAGATAATGAGTTGGCTGCTGAGTTTTTATTTGAAGAATGTGGGTGTTGGGAAGGCAAAAGAGGAAGGACTGTATATACAGTTTCCTATTCAGGAGACTAGAATGGAACACGTTTGAAAGGAACTGGGGGTAGGAACTATGTCTAGAACCGAGCCAGGTATGCACAGCCTAGGTGGTCCAGGAGTCAAGCCGTATAGCACTACTTCTAGGGGACTGAGTTAAACTCGGATTCTCGGTGGAAGGTATCACCATCCTAGATTTGGAGAACTCACAATTTTTCAAGGGTAATTACCAAATACACAGATAACCAAGCTTGTAGAGAAATGCAACACCACCAGTAAGAAAGCAGAAAAAGTTCTACACCAGTTTTAGAGGTTGACATTGTGAAACAACTGTAAAACAAATATATTTACTGTTTTCAGAGAAAGATAAGTTTGAGACTGTCACAGAAAACTATAAAATAATAGAGCTTTTAGAAATGAAAGTACAGAAACTGAATTGAAATGGATCGTTGTAATGGCAGATTGGGCAGAGAAGCAGTGAACCAAGTGGACAGATCCATAGAAAATCTTATGCAGCACAAAGACTAAAAGGTGGAAAATACAAAGGAGAGAGTAAAAATGTGGATTTAACATAAGACTAATACATGTTGATAATAGTTAATATAAACTCAGTTCATCCAGGCAATAAAACATAAGCATCCACACAGACACATCAGTGAAACTGCTGAGCACTAAAGACAGAAAAAAAGTGAAGAAAGTAGTGAGAAAGAAAAGAATTTAAGCTCAAAGAATTAGCCATTGTAAGAGGTTAGACTCACTCCCAACAATGGAAACTAGAGCACAGGGAAATTATATTTTGAAAGTGCTGGGGAAACACTCTATAACTTCCAACACAATTCTATATTGAACATATCTTTCAAGAATGGAGGTGAACTTCCAGGTAGCTGAAAACAGTGGTGGCAACCTAAGCTACCTGTCTCCCAATGTTTCTTTGCAAAAATAATGCTAAAGAAGGGAAAGATACCTATCCAGAAATCCCACTTACCATAACCTGAAGTAAGAGAATTCTGAAACGTCAACCTGATCGAATAAAATGAGAAGAATCCCTGAGTCTCTGCTTGCTCTCTCATGCCTCCTCCAGCCCCCTTCCAGTGCGAAGCTTTGTGGAGGGAAGGGAAGCAGAGGTAAACTGCAAGACACACAGAAGAAGGATGCCAGAGAAAGGGCCTGAAGTTGGCTTGAAACTCCACCTTACGTCTGAATGGTCTAAAAATCGCATCCATGCAGATCAGAGCACAAAGCTCTGGGACCTCAAAGTGAGCGCGATTTAAAGAGGCAGGCATGACTTCAAGGGGCAGTCTTTGAAACAGCTTCTAGTGAAGGAAAACCCTGAAAAAGAATGGAGAAGCACCCTTTGACTCTTAGGTGAGAAAAGAGAAAAGAAAAAGAGGACATTTTAGAGTCACAAGATAGAACTGCACAACTGGAATGCTTACAATTCCTCCCTACCATCAAAACAAAAACCCCACTCAAGCACCCAAACTTGGCTATACTGACAGAAGAGATCGCAGCCACAAACACTGAAAATAGAAATAAAATAAGGAAGAAACAAATTTGATACTAGTGGGAGATATGATTGTGTACGTGAAAAATACAAAATAATCTACAGGTGAATTAGAAATAATAAGATAATTTAGTTCTACTTCCAGCTATGAGAACAGAAAGATCTTCCCTTAAGAACAAGTAGAAAGGCTGGATTAAAAAAAAAAAAAAAAACTGTTTGAAGGATTGGGGATCTACTAAGATAATGTCTAATAGAGTCTAGATCCTAGAGCAAAGGGAGTTCAGGGGTGAATATAATAGTAAAGTTTTCACCTTGAAGCATTTGTTGATTCATAAGAGGTGACAGAGGGAGACACCTAGCAGCGGACTGGCGAGGCAAGAAGCAGAGAAGACAAGCAGAAGCTTCAGGCGGTATCAGTGAGTCAGGGGACAATGAATTCAGCACCTACCAAGGAAGAGGGCACTGGTCAACAGACTTTCAGTTACGACACTTAAGTGACTACACATTAGAAATAAGGGCTCATCAGAAACAGACTAATTTGTACAAAAATACCGTTCCACTTGGCCTTAGTCCCACCCCATACTAGAGTAAGCCGATGTGCCCCTACCTGAACTGCCTGCAAGTAGCAGTGAACTGCCTCTGGAGGAAGGTATCGTCTGAAGCCTCAAATAAGTGCTACAAATTTTAACCTATAATGTACAGCATCCAATCAAAAGTTACTCTTATTTTCAAAAGGCAGGATCAGATAATGAAAGAACAAGAAAAAGAAACAGGAAGAGTCCCATGGGACTTACAGATTTTTCAGTTATCAGTCAGAAACCTTAATGGTGATGAATAAATTCAAGAAAGTAGAAGACAAGATGAAGAATTTTAGCAGAGAATTAAAATCTATTGAAAATTAAATGGCAGTTTTTGATTCTGGACAAAATGGAATAGATGTATTTCTGTTCCTTCTACTAAGCACAGCAGAAGACATGAATTATATATAAAACGATAAGACTCAGAATGGTGGAGAGAAGGCAGAACAGCTAGAGACCTCAGGATCCAAGAAATGACAGTGGTGAGTTCCCTAGGTTGTCTTTTTGCTTCATATATCCCGTAATGGGTACTGGAGAAGCTGGCAACCCAGAAATGCCAAAGTGTGCAGATTTAACAAAAAAAAAAAACCAATAACAACAAAGAAAAGACTTCCCTCTCCAAAGAAGCAGAAAAGGGGCAGCCTACCACAGCAGAATACTTTTAGACAATTGCATTACTCCAGTCCAGTTCTCAGGGGGGCGGGGGGCGGGGAACACTGAGGCCAGCAAAATCGCTGCCAGCAAAGGCTGAGTGGGGACATACACTTCCATGCTCACCTGGCTGTAATGAAGGCACTCCTTCCCACCCCCTGGGTCAGGTGTCAAAGAAGGCCAAGTGAGGCGCCAGGACTTCCACCATCGCACAGGGGTAATGAGGCCTCCTGCTATGGTGTCAGTGCAGGCCACGTGGGAAGCAGTAACAAGGCACCCCTACTCCTGGAATATCAAGAGGCCAAGGAAAAGACTAAACTTGCACCCCTACCTGATAGTAACAAGGCAGTTTCCCATCTCCCCTACCAGCACACTATCAGAGAAGACCTGCCAAAATGGAGATTTAAATAAGATCCAGAGATCTGACCTAAAATATCCAGGATACAATTTTTTAAATCACTCATTAAACCAAGAACCCAGAAAATTTCAACTTGAGTGGAAACAGATAACAGATGCCAACATCAAGATGACACAGACCACCGTGGCTGGTGTGGCTCAGCGGATTGAGCAACCAGCCTGCAAACCACAAAGTCACTGGTTCAATTCCCAGTCAGGGCACATGCCTGGGTTTCAGGCCAGGTCCCTGGATGGGGGTACATGAGAGGCAACCACACATTGTGTCTCTCCCTCTCTTTCTTCCTCCCTTCCCCTTTCTCTAAAAATAAATAAATAAAATCTTTTTTTTAAAAAAAGACAAAACTATGGAAATGACCAATCTGAACAAGAGAAAAATAGGAAAAACTTAGTAGAGCCTCGGGGATATGTAAGACTTTAACAAATGATCTAGCATTCATGTTATTGGAGTCCCAGGAGAAAAGAGGAAAGAATATAGGGCAGAATAAGTATTAGAAGAAATGATGGCTGAAAATTTCCCAAATTTGGCAAAACATAAATCTAAGATTCAAGAAGCTGAACAAACCCCAAACAGGATAAAACCAAAGAAATCTACACTGAGACACATCATAATCAACTTTCTGAAAACTAAAGAAAAAGTTTTGAAAGTGGTAAGAAAGGAAAGATGCCTTAGTTATAGTAGTAAAACAACTCGAACAGCCAATGTCTCAGCCAGAAACTGTGGAGGTCAAGAGGAATTGTCACATTTGTCAAGTGCTGAAAAAAGAAGTTGTCAACCCCAGATTCTATATCCAGCAACAGTATCTTTCAGGAATGATGGGAAAATCAAGACATTCTAAGTGAAGAAAAACTAATAGAATTTGTCTCCAGCTGACCTATTCTTTAAAAAATGGCTAAAGGAAGTCCTTGAAACAGAAAGAAGAAATCTTGGAACATCAGGAAGACAGAAAGAAAACTAGAAAGTAATATATGGGTAAAACAGTCGGCTTTCTTTCTCCTTTTGAATTCTAGAAATTATGTTTGACAGTGGAAACAAAAATTATAACATCTGATGTACTTCTCAATGAATGTAGTGGATTTATTAAAGACAATTACAGATGGGAGTGGGTAAAGGGACAAGTGTGATTTAAATGCCTTTATAGGAGGTAAGGTTTCTCCATTTCGCTGGAACTGGTAAAACGCGGACACAAGTCGACTGGGCTAATTTATGAATCTGTAAAGGGTAGGTTCGCACAGCAGATTTTAATAGGTTGTGAGTCTGGATGAGGCACATGGAAGCAGTTAGCACACACTTTCCAGATTTGGTGGCTGGAGAGGAAAGATAGCTGGGCCTCTACCTACTGCAGACAGGAGAAGGCGACCACTGGAGAAGAGCACGTAAGTCAGATCTTGGGATAATTGGCCACACACGTAGGTCGGATGAAGAGTCGGCCTTGGGAAGAAAAGAGCCTCTGGCTTTAAGAGCAAGAGGCTGCTCCTGAAGCTACGCATCGCAAGACGGTGTGGGCAACAGGGAGTCGTGTCCTAGGATGACTTTCTTCTCAGCCAGGTAGGCTCTGCTGAGAGAGGGAAATTAGCCGAGCTCAGAGCGACGATGAAATGATGCGATGATGAACATCTGGAGTGCAGAGGACGGATATGAGAACCAGAAAGACAAGGAGCGTCCGGCGTCAAGCCTGACTCGGCCTCGCTCCTCAAAAGGTGGGAAATGATGAGTACACCACCAGGTGGCAGTGTCTGTGGAAGCTCCTGTATCCCATCGGCCCTGGCGCCAGGGCGGAAGAAGGCACGGGGATGACTCTCTGGCTTCACCGCCTCTACTCTCCTATCCCGACTGACGTTGGACAACAAAGATGGCGGCAGGAACCAGCAATTATTGGGAAGGTAAGGGCGAGGCCTTCGAGCGGGTCTCGCTCAAGGGCTGATGAGGACGGGACTTGGGCGAGGTAGCAAAGGAAAGGGCCTGGAGTCCGGAGCTGCCGAGCTGAGGAGCAGGGCTCTCTAGTGGGAGCCAGGGGGCCTGGGGGCGGAGGAAACGGACCGGTTTGGGGCAGGGGGCTGACCTGGGAGGCAGCGGGAGCTGGGGCAGGGGTTGGACAGCGAGGACTGAGTAGGAATGGAAAGGAAGACGGCCCGAGTTGCCGGAGGGGAACTAGGTTGAGAGGGTAACGGAAAAGGGGCTTGAGTGTTGGGCGAGAATATCCCGAGCCCGGGAGACCGGAGGAGTCAGCGCCTTAGACAATTGAGTAGGAAACGGGAAAGGAGGAACTTGTTGTTCCGGTCCGTCGAAAGAAAGTTGTAGGAGCGCAGTGTCTCCTACTCCGTCCCCTTGGCTGCTTCAGGTTGGGACTTCGGGGGTTTGATGGTAGAGAAAATAACTTTATCCTCTGCTCCGGAGATCCGTTTTGTTAAACAGAGAAAGTTGAGAGAACTAGTGTGGTATGTAATTACTGCATTTGCTATACCTCTTCCACCAAGTACGTTTATTTAATTCCTAAAAATATGGTCGGGTAGAGTGGGTTCATGTAGAACTCATCTCCTGGACCATGATGGTAACGGAGAGAAGGCTCACCTTTTTCTTTCAAGTGTGTCTGTTTGCTTTGCTGCAACGTAGAAACTGCTGTCCAAGTCCTTTCTTCCTTTTTAACCTGTTTCCTGGAAGCCTCCGCAAATAACAGTATTGTCACTGTCAGCCTCTGGGTCTAAGATACTTAATTCTAAGTTCATCCATACTTGCTTGTCATACTTGCAAAATACTTTTATTGATGTTTTCTATGGGCGAAGACAGTAGCTACAGAGAAGTGGGCTTATTGTTTAAAACATATTAAAAATGACTATTTCAAATGTGTCATTTGAAATATGTCAGTACTAGCCAGAAAATATTTTTAAGTTATGTAGAAGTGGCTATTGGTATCTTTAATACCAGTGATTAGGCTGTAGTTTTTGGAAGCACCATGCTGTAATAATTATAGCAGCTTATTATTGTCAACCTGCTCTGTGCCAGATGCTTTAAACTTGTAGTTTCTAATGCATAGAAAATCCTTAAAAGTAGAGGTTTAAAAAACAAAAAGCTGGGATTCATAGGTTAAATAGATTGTCAATAAATCTCTGAGCCACTTCTCAGAATCCCATAACTTTAGGCTCAGTTGAGTTTCTGAGATTTGGTTTCTGGGAAAATATACTCTACTGTTTTATGCTGCTTCCTACCTCTGGTTGCTGATAAGTAATATTGAAATAATATTTCGTATTCATTGTTACTGAAAGGTGAGATCCTTAGGTGATTCTTCCTATGTTTCAGCCCTTTGGTTTTGACCTCCACTTTACCATGAATGAGATTACTTGTATCTAGATGGAGGTCTTTGGGCTGTGACTTCTCCACTCAACACCTTAGATGGGAACTATATCAATTTCTCTGCTAGCTTGTTTGTTTCTGTTCTTTTAGTACATATGCTGTTATTTTTGTCATAATTACATTCGACCTTGTTAGTAGCAATTGTCTTTGTTAATTTTGGCCTCCAAATTTGAGTAAGCTTATTGAAAGACAACTTTTTAAAAATTTTTGTCAATGATTTTTTTTCTTTATGCTCAATTACTAAATCATTCTATTATTACGAATTCCATTAGCCTAATAAAGTTTTGGAACATAAAGAGATAGGAAAATCCATGTCAAAAACAGTGATGGCTTCTTTTTTATAAAGTTAGACAGTAAATTGATAAAATCCTGGTTATAAGCCATAGTCAGTTTCTTTGTTATTTGTATTTTGTTGTTTTCCCCTAAATTACAAAATGTATTTATTGCTATTGAAATAATTTCAGGGATGTTAGAACATCATTTGTTGTTTAGCTGTGTTTGGGATGAAGCTAAAAATTTGTATCTCTCCATCCCTGCCCACCTAAAGTTTAAAATAAGTGGCAGTTTGCTTTGTTGGGCACATCTCTGGTTTCTTCCTTTTAAAATTGTTCTTTATTGAACTTAGATCAGTATATGATCATTTTCATAGTTTGTTTCTTCAGAACAGTTTTGTGAGTTTTATGTTTACTGATAGACTTTTTATGACTAATGGTTTGCTTTTATAATTTTGTTAAAGATCTCAGGAAACAGGCTCGACAGTTGGAAAATGAACTTGACCTGAAACTAGTTTCCTTCAGTAAACTGTGTACGAGTTACAGTCACAGCAGTGCCCGAGATGGAAGGCGCGACAGGTATAGGTACTACCAGATTCTCTCTTATGCCTTAAACTATATAATGTTTTTAAAAGCATTAAAAAATACACTAAAATGTATAACTCTGAATTTGTTCTACTGGTAAATTTGGTATTTTATTTTTTATGTTATTTTTTGTTTGTTTTTAGTGATTTATAAAAATTCTTAGTTCTTGAGACTAGGGTTTATTTGGGAACCTTGGGCAAGGATTGTGACACTGGGCGGGGGGGGCGTGGAATGCTGAGGGTTAAGAATGAGTGTGTGTCCAGGCCAGTCAGTTCAAGGAAATGCAGTTGACTTTTCCACACTGTATTTCTTATATCTTCTGGTTGCTAAATGGATGTGAGGAACTACCCAAATGCCAAGTATATGTACTGCTATTCTGGCATTTTAGAATGAATCTAATATAGCATATATGCTCGGTATTAATCATCCAAGCTGTTTTTAATTTTGGTTCTTTTATGAGGAACCAGTATACTACTATATTGAACATGTAGAAGATGGTTTTTTTTTTTAAATTGAGGTAGACAGGTTAATTACATTATATAAGCTTCAGGTGTACAGCATTATAATTCAATATCTGTGCACAGTAGTGTGTTTATGAAAAGTCTAATTTGCATCCATCACCATACATTTGTCCCCCTTTACCCATGCTTGCCCTCCTTCTACTCTCCTTCCCCTCTGGTAACCACCCATCTGTTGTCTGTATCTTTGAGTTTGTTTTTGTTTGTTGGTTTGGGTTTTTTTGTTTTTTATTCCACATATAAGTGAAATCATATGGTTTTTGTACTTGTCCATCTGATTTATTTCACTTAGCCTGTTGTCACAAATGGCAGTAATCTTATCTTTTTCATGGCTGAGTAGTAGTCCATTGCATATATACCACATCTTTATAAATTCATTCACTGACAGACACTTAGATTATTTCCATATCTTGGCAATTGTGAATAATGCTGCAGTGAACATAGGGGTGCATATATCTTTGCAAATTAGTGTTTTTATATTCTTCAGATCAATACCCAGAAGACGAACTGCTGCATCATGTGGTAGTTCTGTTGGAAAATGTATTCTTATCTTTGAATCATAGGCTCACTTCAGACCATTCACTTGTTTAAAAAAATATTGGGCCCTGGCTGGTGTGGCTTAGTGGATTGAGTGCTGGCCTGGGAACCAAAAGGTCACCAATTCAATTCCCAGTCAGGGCATGTGCCTAGGTTGCAGGCCAGGTCCTCAGTTGGGGGCGTGTGAAAGGCAACCTATCGATGTATCTCTCAAACATCGGTGTTTCTCTCCCTCCCTTTCCCCTCTCAAACAAACAAACAAACAAACAAACAAATGCTACTGATGTCACATAGCTTTAATTGCACTACATTGCTTTGGGATCACCTTTACTTAGCAAGTATTGTAAAAGAACGAGGAATGTTCTTTTCTAAGTCAATTTATTTTATCCCTGGAAAGCATATTTCCTGAATCTAAGTCTCTCACTTGCCTATACCAGTGATTATACAATTTTAAAACTCCAAATAAAATAGTTCAGAGATACAATTACATGATGTATTTTCTGTGTTCTCTGTGCTTCATGAACTTAATGCTTTTGTGACTCCTTTAAAGGAAAAACTGTGTTGAAAACATTCCTTAAGAAATTTTGCAAAAAACTGGGACTACGTGGAATTACTTCAGCCTAACTGTCCCCTTCAGTAAGAAACCTAAGGCCATGAAGTTGAAGGTCCAATTTGCGTTCTGAGTATTTTGTTTGTTGTCCAGGTGGAAAGCATGTCTCAGTGAATAAACTCAGTGATAACCAGAATTTTTCTTTCTGGGGTAATTTTTTTACTTCCTGTATTTTGAGAACTTAATGGCCTGTGAATCATCACATACCTATAAAATGAATTAAATTTAACTGAATTTTAGTATTATGGAGAATGGCTTTATGACCATTTCCCTGGACTCACAAACTCTCCTGAGAATGGTGAATGTAGAGATTGCCTCCTCATTCACTCATCAGTATTTGGTGATCATCTACTGGGTGCCAAGCAGTATTTTAGGAGCTAGGTGTGTAGATGAGTAAGACATAGACAGTTTCCCTCCTCATGAAGCTTACATTTATTGGCCAATTTTTCTTTTTTCATGTATCTTATAGTAGAAGATTTGTATTAGTAGTATACAGAGAATTTTCTCCAGGCACACTCAAAGATTAACTTCAGAACCTTGGGTTGGCTCTGACACATAATAAAAAACTAGATATTTTTATATATTTTAAGGCAAATAAATTAAAATGATTCAAGAAATAAAAATTTGGACCTAGTTAAACATCTTAAAATAAAAATCCTTCTTATTAGCTACTTGTAGCTGTTTCACTGCTTGTTATTGTTACTGTAGAAGGTATTGGAGAAGGAAAATAGTCATGGCTAAGGTACTTGTTTGATGTTGAACTGAGGCCCGAATCCGTTTTTATTTGCCGTGCATACACGTAATCACTGTCGCAGGGCAGGACAGAGTCTTCAGTGAGATCGCAGAGCATAGTTATTGCCTGGGTATTTATTATCTGTGTTCATTATAACTAAGATTAGTATTAAACTGCTCATAATACATACCACTTGGGGGACCTCATGAAGGGTGGAGGTTTTTCAGAAGAGGCAAAAGAAACTTTCAGGTAGTGGTTTTAGAATTTGAATCTGCCAAACATAAATTTCACTTGTAAAAAGATTTTTTTTTTTTACTGACCATTCAGATTTTAAAAGACAGTTCACACATTTTTTCAAAACAAAACTGAAACAATTGCATAATATAAGTGGAAATGTAGAGGGTTGCTGCTAAAACTTACTTGTTGGACAAAGCTATCTATATTAGACTTAAAGCCAGTTCCTGGTTATTAATAACTAGCTTTCCAATCTGTAGATCATTTAAATCTTAATTTTATTTCTTCTTGGTAAGAGTCAAGGGAAGAAGAGAGAACTTAATATAAGGTCTAGGCAACCATAATTGCTTTGGGGTAAAAATTAAAAGATTATTTCTGACAAATCCCATAGCATAATTTATAATACATTTTATGGCTCCTCTTACATGCTGTACTACATAGTTCTACACTTTTATTTCAGATGATTTGTTCTTTTAGATTCAGCATTTAATTGAGCACTGCCATAGCTTAAGTTACTTTCATTTGGGAAACAGTAAACAAGCTTTTGGAATTTCTTTACATTATTATGATTGACTGTATTAAAGCTTGGGAAAATCTTACATTCAATTATATTTTATATAGTGAGTTTAATATCTAGGGCATGTGTGATCTTTATAGGAAAACTTCTATAAAAATTTTAGTTTCTTAAGAAATAGAATGTCTCATTTTCCACTTGACCTCTTTAAGAGTAATTACCCTATTATTTTAAGTATGTTTTAAAGGATTAGGTTCAAGTAATGGATTCTCTTTATTTGAACTTCTCTTTAGTTCTGACACAACACCCCTTTTAAATGGATCAAGTCAAGACAGGATGTTTGAAACAATGGCAATTGAGATTGAACAGCTTTTGGCAAGGGTAAGCTCTCCTAGTAAATGGCTGTTTTGCTAATAACTGTGTACTTGTTAGATATGGTACTGGATTATATTAATGCAGACATGTTTATAGAAGTCATCTTTCATTCAAGATGTGTGCTTCCCAGGCCCTTTGAGTTTTGATGACAGCCATTACCAGATCCTGTGAGGGTTATTTTAGCTTTTATGTATATTTGGTGGAAATACTGAGTTCTTGCCTCCTATCTTCTGGTTTTGGGTTTGTTTTTTACTGTTAGCCAAAGGGCAAATAGGCAAATAATTTACTTCTATCTCTTTATAGTGCTTCCTAAAATATTTTTTATATATTTTTTCTTTCTTCCTTTTTTTTTAGCTTACAGGAATAAATGATAAAATGGCAGAATATACCAACAGCGCAGGTGTCCCCTCCCTGAACGCAGCTCTGATGCACACACTGCAGCGACATAGAGACATCCTGCAGGTAATGCGCTGGGCTTGAGGTTTTCACGTTGGTACAGGGTTTCTTAAATCCCCCAAAAGAAAGTGTGCCCATGTATTTAAGATAACAAAGGGGAAAATCCTCTGAGAGGGAAAATGCCATACTATAGAAGTTTGTCTTGTTTCAATTTTTTCGATGTTATAAAATTCTGAGAATGTTTAATAACTAATATCTCTTGCTTTTTGCCTGCTAAAATTGAATAATATTCATCAGTAGGTAAATATTCCGTGGGGAACCTTGCTAACCAACTGTAACTGTGAAAATAGCCAGTGGTCATGCATAGGTAATAATATGGTGGTTTAGAGTATACTTTCATTAGGCTTCAAAAATAACATGGAAGAGGAGTAATTTACTAGATTTAGTACATTGTTTGAAAAAATACTAAGTGTAACAAAATGAACTAAAAGATTTATATGGGCCTGGCTGGTGTGGTGCAGTGGATTGAGTACCGGACTGCAAAGCACAGGGTCACTTGTTTGATTCCCAGTCATTGCACGAGCCTGGGTTGCAGGCCAGGTCCCCAGTAGGGGGCACACAAGAGGCAACCACACATTGATGTTTCTCTTCCTCTCTTTCTCCCTTCCCCTCTCTAAAAATAAATAAATAAAATCTTTAAAAAAACTTATAGTGCTGGCTGGTGTGGCTCAGTGGATTGAGCACTGGCCTGCAAACCAAACAGTCACCAGTTCGATTCCCAGTCAGGGCACATGGCTGGGTTGCAGGCCAGGTCTCTAGTGGGTGGTACACAAGAGTCAACCACACATTCTTGTTTCTTTTTCTCCTTCCCTTTTCCTCTCTCTAAAATAAATAAATAAAATCTTTTCTAAAAAATTATATATGAGCTGTTAATATATAGTATACAAATAGGAAGGCAAATCTTTTTAATATTGAAAAATTCAGCAACCATTTCTAATTTTAAAAACTCATGTTAAAAATAGGAATAGAAGGCCCTGACTAATGTGGCTCAGTTGGTTGGTGATTGTTCTACAAAGTGAAAGGTCGCCAGTTCAATTCCTGGTCAGGGCAAATGTCTGTGGGTTTCAGGTTTGGGCCCTAGTCAGGCACGTTGAGAGGCAACTGATTGATGTTTCTCTCCCACATTAGTGTTTCTCTCCCTTTCTTTTCCCCTCCCTTCCCCTCTCTCTAATAAATTAACAAATAGGAACAGGATACTTCAGTTGCCTAATGCAAAAAAGAGTATATCAGATTAAAAGCTAGCATCATGCTTAATGATAACACCCTTAAAGCATTCCCATTAAAGAAAAAAAGGAAAGAATACCCAATATCACCATGATGCTTAACATTGTTTTGGAAGTTCTTTATGTACAATTAGATGGTAAAAAGAAACAAGATAATGGAAGAGACAAAATTTGTACTATCACTAATACAACCAAAACTAACTAAAAAAATATTAGAAACAAATTCAGTGAGATGGTAGATCAATAAATTAATATATAAAAGCAAGTGGTTTTTCTCATACAAACAATAACCTTTTAGAAAATACAGTGAAAGAAACTATAAAATCCTTATGTATACATTTAATAAGAATGTGTAGGATTTGTGTGTATGAAACTCTCCAGAGGGATGCAAAAGGTTTACTCTGCTTTCAGATGGGAAGATTTTTCTCTAAAATAGCCTATAAATTGAATGTCTTCCCAATGAAAATAACAGGTTTTTTAATTTATTTCCATTTTTTAATTAGAAAAATGACAGAGTTTATTTGGAATTATAGACATACAAGAATAACCAAGAAAAAACATGAAAAAAATTAAGATAAGTAGTAAAGTATGCTTAATTCTACCAGATATTAAACCTGTGAAGAAGGTAGAATAATTAAGAGTTTTATTCTAGAGAAAAAGAAATCAGTGGAACAGAATAGAGTTAATTATAGACTGAAATATGCATGGAAATTTAGTTTTACTCTAAAGGTAGTATTTTAAATCAGTGGGAAAGAGAAGGATTATAAAATAAATAGAAGCTGTAACCATTGATTCATTGTTGGGTAGAGGGGAACCAAACCTCAAATTCTGTCTCATTTCTTCCATCCAGAATAAATTCAAAATGGGTCAAAGATTTATATGTAGAAAAAGAAACCATAAAAGGTCAGAATAAAGCATTTTGGGTAGTAAAGGGCTTTCTACACAAGACCTAATACCAGAAACTATAGCAAATAACTAATTTGTTTAATATACAGAGAAATAAGAGAAAGATAACCTAGTATGAAAATGGACAAAGTGTATGAACTTGTGTACAGAAAATGAGCAGCCAAAACCATAAAAAGATGTTCAACTGCATTCTCAAATAAAAATAGACAAATCAAAATGAGACATGATTTTTCACCTATCAAATTAGCAAATGTTGAAACATTTGTAACGTATTATTGGTGAGAGTGTAGAAAAATGGACATTTCATCTATTTTGCTGGGAACACAATAAGTGCAGTCTAATTTAAATGTAAGATTCTTTGATCCAATTATGCTGCTAGGCATTTACTCTTTAAATACAGTTTAATAAGAGAGTTCAATAAAATATATAAGAATGTTTATTGTGACATTTTTTAATAGCAAATAAAGCAACTAAAATGTTCAGTAGGCAGTTTATCAAATTATGAGAGTCATAAAGTAGAATTCTATATAGCTATTAAAAACAATGTAGATATCTATTTGCCAATATGGAAAGATGACTTGATATTTTATGATGAACTACAGGAAAACAAATGTACAGCAGAACATAGCATGCTTTCTTCAGAATAAATGAGCTTGTATATGCAAAAACATATTTCCTGAAAGAAAATTAAAGTGATAATTATGTTATAAACTGTGGCGCAGGATGTTTTTGCTTTTATTCCTTTTGGTGCTCTTTTGGTATTTTCCCTATGTTCAGGTATTATTTTTGTTTTTTAAAGGGTCAGTAGGGACTTTTAGGGGGATGGATTATGAGTTTCATCTTTTTGTACTTCTCTGATTTCTAAAAAGTAATGGGTACACCTTAATAGCTTTAAAATACAGTAGTAGGAAAAGGAAAGGAAAACATTTAAAGTTTATTTTGTTCTTTACAATTCTCTTGGTTCTGTTCTTCCTTTGATTGGTTTAATAATTAAGTTTCTGTGGGAGATCCAAAAGGGTGAAATTTGAAAATAAGCCTGTTGGGTGCACGGATGATTAGAAAGAGCCCCTTAAGTTTTATCGTAGGCTGTTTGAAGTCATTTTATCTTGATTATTTTTTACTTTACAGCTCTGTCCCATTAAGACAGGGCACTAGAAGATACGAAGGACAGTGATTTAGTGGCGCTGTTACCCTGCCACTGAATTGTTTTCATTTTAAAGAAGTTGGTCACTTAAGAAAAGTGATGATATTATTTTTTACCTCTTGGCAGTTTGATTTCTTACAACGCAGTTTTCTTGACAGAAGTTGATAATATGATGACAATGCAAAACTAGCTCCATAAGATGAAAATATACAATTAACTTACACTGAGACTGGATATTGATTTATTGCAGGATTATACACATGAATTCCATAAAACCAAAGCAAACTTTACGGCAATACGGGAAAGGGAGAATCTCATGGGATCAGTACGAAAGGATATTGAGTAAGTTACCTTTTATGTTGTTTTATAAAATGTTTATTCAGATATACATTTAGGCTATACCCATGATTAACAGCAAAATTGGGTAGCAATAAAAATTGAGAATCATAGTTTAGATTTCACGGTTTCTAATTCCATTTTACTGTTCTTTAAACATTGCTGGTACAATATGGCCCTAGTCTACTTGCTGGTCTTAACTGCAGCTTCCTCTGGTTTGACCATTGGCTCCTGTCAGCCTGGCTTTCCTGTATTAATTCAAAGTCCAACTTAGATGCTACCTTCAGGAGTTGTTCTCTGAGCTGCTACCACCCACCATAAGAACTATAATATCACCAGTAACTGAAGCTCTCTGGTTTTCTTCCTGATTACCACCTACCCCTCTACCCTCTCTCTTGCCCCTACTATTATATATTCAGGTAACTATTAAAGTAGCTTTTGCTTTTCTGGAATCTGAAATATCTGTTTCTTCCAGATTTTGCACAAACTTACAGCCTTATGTAAAATTATTTATGGACTCCCAATATTTTTATGCTGGTTTCAGTTCATAATTTTAAAGATTCGTTCTTTTCTTACATTCTTTTACTTCACCTTCAGTAATATATGCTAACATTTCGTACACATTTCTGACATTTTTTCACAACTGAGCACAGCTGACAGGGCTGAATCCATTGGGCATCCTGTTAAAGCTGAAGACTTCCCACTTTCGGACCATCTGTCCAGGCCCTTCATTGCCTCACACAGCACTGACGTCTCACAAACTGCGATGCGCCTCCCCACGTCATGAACCGATGTGAATCTGGTGCGCTCTGAGACACATTTCCCTCGAGACCCTTTAGTTTTTTGTGACAGTAAGACAGTTTTGTAGCAGAAATAACTGAATATTCATTGTATTCAAAACTTTTGTTCAAAACTCTCACCCAAGATTATCCAGCCATCAAAGTTATGTTTCTTCCTCCAGAAATTATGTTGGAAAAATAATTTCTACTGTTTGTCTCTGTTTTTATAGTTTTTTATGTTTAGTCATATGTACTTTGTGTAACATGGGAGTAAAAAAACTAAGCATTTTTGCCATAATTAGGAACTTTGTAATACTTTTAGTTCTCAGGAACATATAAAGCTTTTGTTTAAGTTCTGTACATTCTATTTACATATACCTCTTAAGGAATGCGTTGAGGACCAGTGTAGGGGACAGCCTCTAATATACAGGCATTTAGCTTTCCCATAGTTTGTGGAAATGACTAGAAGAAAGCACACTGTAACAACTTGCTTTCTCAAGGATGGTCATAAAAGAAACATGTTCGCCTATTCATTAAACTATTTCTCAATTGCCAACCACGAGTAAGACACTACGTCAGTCATCGTAAAGATAAAAATGAGAAGACCAACTTGACCCTCTAGGAATTTATAATCTAGGTGTTAAGAGTGTAGTAAGGCACATTCTCAAATTAATATAATGTGAAACAGACTACAGTTAGTTAGATGAGATATAGTAATAAGTGACATTTTAAAGTTTTTTGCAATGATCACTTTTTTAGTTTCATATAATCTTTTGGTATTTATAGAAACTCTTCTGTTTTAGAAAACTAGATATAAAGAGACTTATCTAAGGTTGTTAACTGGCTAGTAAGTGATGGAATACAGATTTAAATCCAAACCATCAGTCTTCCAAGTCCAGAGTGCTCTTACTTAAGACATTCTGCTTTTCCTGGGGTTTTCTTTCCCACCGTGCTTTGCACTTTCGCACAGCCTCTCAGCCTGTATTTGAGTTTTAGCAACATGACCCTCTTTTGTCTTCCTCTTTTGTAACTGCAGTATATGTGCAGTTACTTGAATTTTTTATTTTGTTCTTGATACTTTATTGTAAATAAAGAACAGAAACATGGAAGTTTTGATAGTAATGGTACAAGGCATTTCCTTGTCAATGTTAATGTGCTTAAGACCAAGACAGAAATCCTGAGGAGTGCCAAAATTGGCGGGTCTGTAGCTCCATTTCAGTGCTCCTGAGGCTGCAGGTGATGGACCTCATGCACCATTGTGAAGGGACCATTCCGCTTCAGCAGCTTTTCTATCCCGCGTGCTGTGCAGTAATCCACCCAAAGTTTTACACTCCGCTGGGAGAAAATAAAGGTGTAGGAGATAATGGACAGAAAGGAAAAGATTTTTGTTTGTTTAAGAATATTGGGTTATTTTGGTGAAAAAAGTAATAAACTCTTAGGCCTCAATTAAAGAGAGGCATTCATATTTATTTATATTAGATGTCACTTTTAAAAGGAGATGAAAAGGAATATGCATTTTAATTGCTCATTTGAAACTGAAACTATGGAGAGGCTTAATTTGTCTACTTTGGATATTACCAAAGTCAGTTAATCTTTTTTTTAGCAGTGTCTGCCAAACATGTTGTTAAATTTTCTCTATTTTCTTCTAGATCATATAAAAGTGGGTCTGGAGTAAACAACAGAAGAACTGAACTATTTTTGAAAGAACACGAGCACCTTCGAAAGTAGGTATTACTGAATGTATGCATACTATGTAGTTTCCTACACTTATTCATGTACTTGTATAAGAAATTTTATGGTGTTTATTACAGTAAGTGCTCTATCAGTGCTAATTTGTTTAATTCTTCAAATTGACCCTGCTCAGTAGAAATGGAATTGCAGCTGTTCCAGCCATAATTAGGAAAGATATGCTGTCAATATAAAAAATCTACATTCACATCACTTGTTACTTGAAACATGTCTTTTATTGCCTGTATTTTTTCTTTAGCAAGTCTATTGTTCTAATACTTTTGTTTACGTCCATAGGTTAATAATCATAATAATGGTAATAATACTGATGCCTTAATGTTTAAATTGCCAGATACCACTTACATATGTCAAGAAGCATTATAGCCCTGGCTTGTGTAGCTCAGTGGATTGAGCTTGGCCTGTGAACCAAAGGGTCGCTGGTTTGATTCCCAGTCAGGGCACACGCCTGGGTTGCAGGCCAGGTCCCCAGTAGAGGGTGCACGAGAAGCAACCACACATTGATGTTTCCCTCCCTGTCTTTCTCCCTCCCTTTCCCTCTAGAAATAAAGAAATAAAATCTTAAAAAAAGAAGCCTTATAAAGAGTAATTAGCCACCCATCAAAACCAAAGAAAATATCTTATTTTCTAAGAATTCAAAAGAAAATGTCTAAAAACTTGGATAAACTATATATATATCTTATTGATTGATTGATGAAAGTCACCATATTCTGTCCCTGCTTCATCTATTTTTTTTCTTTGATATGTACTGATTTCTTTAATTATTTTCTCTGTGTTTTGTCATGGCAGTTAAGGATCAGAAAATTATGTACCTCTGTGAGCTTGGCCCCTGAGCATTTGAACTGCTAGTATCCATGATAGTTCAGTGTTGATGTTATGAATTATGTCGAGATTTGGTGCTGAATGTCATAAATTAATCATGTTTTTATGAGCTTAATGTACTGTTCACTTTATCTTTTTTAAAGATTACCACTTTAATTATAAACTGTTGAAATCAGAACATGGAAAGATCAAGACCTTTTTAGAAGTCTGGGTGCTTCTAGTGGAACCTAGTGAAACAGTGTTTAGTGTTCTTCCTTAATCTGCTGAATACTGTGAACTGGCACAGGGGGGCAGTCTTTCCTAGAGTATGTTTGTTTTATAGTTATTCATAGCGTCAGTTTATTTTGTATTTGATAAAGAATTTTTGCATTACATTTAAAAGTGTATTAATATATTGTTGGGGTACAGACTGACTGATTTAAGGGATAAGATTCTCCAGTAGCATAGAATAAGGATTAGATTGTGTCAGTGTTTTTATATTTATTGCCTCAAAAAAATTAAACAGATGTAGTGGTTTAATTACTTTAAGAATGATTTGTTATTGAAAAGATATGCCAGAGTAAGTATATGAATTAATATCTATTTCTTTATTTCAGAACACATTATTATAAACTTTATATGAAAATTTGTAATTTGGCATTTATTTTAATAATTCAAAGAAAACCCTTTAGGAGTTTAATACTGTCCACTTTACAGGAAAAAAGTACAATTCAGGGAGTCACATCTTAAATAGTTTATTCACAGTTACAAAAATGACAGGAGAATTAGAAACCAGAAAGGTATTTTCTATTTTTGTTTCTCAATTTTATATATGACATACTTTACTCATTTTCAACATTCTTGTGAAAGATTTTGTATGTGCTCATTTTGTACTTAGAGAAACAGGCAGGATGAAGTTGGATGGAATATGAATTAATGAATTTGAGAAGTTGTTAAGACTAAAAACAGGGACTTAGCCCTGGCCAGGTGGCTCAGTTGGTTGGAGTGTCACCCCATACACCAAAAGGTTGCGGGTTGGACCCCGGTCAAGGCGCGTACCTAGGTTGTGAATTCAATCACTGGTCAGGGCATGTATGGGAGGCAACTGATCAATGTTTCTCTCTCATATCTATCTATCTCTCTGTCTCTCTCTCTCTCTCTCATCAATGAACATATCCTTGGATGAGGAGTTTTTTAAAAATGGTTTCACTTTTTATTTTGTGATTTTAGCTGAATTTCCCTGAGGTCACACGACTAATGAATTCAAACTCAGATCCTCTGGTTGTGTTGCTTCTGCAATACTGCACTGCCTCTCAAAGATGATTCTATGGTGTCTACTTCACAGAGTTGCCAAGTTAATGCATGTAAAAGGCTTAGTAAACTGTGAGGCATTTCTGTATAAAGCAGAACATAATAAGGGGTATAAGAGTAAGAAAAACATAGCCCTGGCTGGTGTGGCCCAGTGAGTTGAGCACTGGCCTGCAAACCAAGTGGTTTCCTGTTCGATTCCCAGTCAGTGCCCATGCCTGCGTTGCAGGCCTCAGTTGGGGGCAAGCAAGAGGCAGCCACACATTGATGTTTCTCTCTCTCTCCTTCACTTCCCCGTCTAAAAATAAATAAATAAAATCTTTTAAAGAGTAAGAAAAACATGCTAAAGGAGAAAACCTTTTGCTGTATATACACTGTCAATTTACACTTAGAATTTGAAATACTTTTGATGTCAGAATAATCTTCATGAAATGAAATTCTAATTGTATTAATAGACTATGACCATATTTTAAAAATATGAGACCCGATTACCGTAATTCAGTGACCTTTTGAAGGAGTGATTTTTATCACAGAAATCTTCGGTATAATTGTATGTACAGGGTGGGGCAAAAGTACCAGTAGGTTTCAAGTTGTGATTGGTGAAACACAGAGTTTATTCTTGTATTATTATTGTATTATTTTCCATATAAGCAACTGTGAACCCTCTTTTGCCTCACCCTGTATATTATTTAATAAATATATGATTCATTTAAACACTGGTCATATAACATCTGTGAGTGAGGTAACATAGTAAACTCTCAGCATTCAGAATCTGACTTAAGCTTTCTTAACTATTTATGAACCCTATGGTATAGTTTTGTTGAGATACAAGCTCGAATGTTAGGCGTCTTAAAGCTGGCATTGGGGAAGTCAGTTGGCTGATGAGTGCATCTGACCTGTCCGGACGACAGCATTTGCACTTCAGCCTTACTTCTACCTTCATATTTGCTGCTCGTCGTTATTCACCTGGCAGCTACAATAAAATGGTTTATATGCATGCATACACATACTCTGTTGCTCTGTGAAACACTCCAAGGAAAAAGTGCAGTTTATAAAGGTAATGAGAGTGAGGTGATCCTAAGAAAACGGTGCTTTTAAGTAGAAAAGTGGGAAGTAAATGGAAGAAACTAATAGTAATAGTAGTAGTAGCCATAAAATATGCAAAGAATTTGAGATCCCTTCCATACAGCAGGTCATTTGTGTAATAGAGAATTGCATTTTCAGCCTATGAGAACTTGTTGCATTTGATTATTTCACTGTATATCTATCATTCCATTCATGAATTGTTTTAAAATTATATAGTCAAAGCTCCATGTGTCTTAGGTAGTGCAATTGTCTGCCATACTGAAATAACAAATTAATATTATTCTGAATATAACTTTGCTTATGTTTATATTCATTTGATAATGTCCAGTTTTACAAAGTGGGAATGATATAGTTAGGAGCTTTTATATAGAACTCATTTTCCTTCACTTGGAGCTGTATTGAAATGAAATTCATCTTCATTTGGTACATGGCGTTCTTAAACAGTAAAACTTGAGTCGCAGGTGCTGTGCTGTACTGAGGAATTTTCTCTCCCCAGATGTGTTACCTGCAAAGGATACATTCCAAGACTCCCATGGATAGAACCGAACCCTATATAGCCTATGTTTTTTCCTGTACCTACCTAATATAAAGTTTAATTTATAAATTAGGCACAGAAAGAGATTAACCGCAGCAACTACTAATAGAACGATTATAAGAGTATACTGTAATAAAAGTTATGTGTGGTCACTCATTTCAGGGGTCCCTGCTGAAGTCTTTGTACAGGCTCAGTGCTTTCTGGTGCAGCACATTGTCATCATTTGCAACAACTTTTCTGTTCATGTCTTCCACCCGCAAATGTAGTGCCTTTTCCACCTTAACTCTTATGCACTGTGGCTTAACTTATTCAGTGTGAAGTGTAACAGCAAAACCAACATGAATTTCTTTTTTCCTTCTTCACAATTCCACAAATAGAAGAGTTGTTCTTAACCACAGATCTTAGCAGTACAGAACTTGAGCATACAATTTTTTTCTTCGTTAAATTGAGAACTTTCACATTTTCACTTAAGGGAAGCACTTTACGGCTTCCCTTTGGTCTATCTGAATTGCCAGCATCACTACTCTTGCACTCTGGGGCCATCACTAAGTGAAGTAAGGTTGACTTGAGCACCAGCACTGCAGGACTGCAACAGCCGATTGGATAACCAGAGCGGCGGCTAAGAGACTGACGGTGGGGGCACCCACAGCGTGGACACGCTGGACGGAGATGACGCACACCCCAGGGCAGACAGAGCAGGACGGTGCAAGATTTCATCATGCTGTTTAGACAGCACACAATTTAAAACCTAAGAATTGTTTATTTCTGGAATTTTCCATTTAATATTTTTGGACAGTGGTTGACCATGGGCAACTGAAGCCACAAAAAGTGAAATCATGGATAAGGGAGACTACTATACGTACCCTCCCCACCCCCATGGAAATTTATAAGGGTTATTTCAGCATTAACTCTTGATTACTATTTTATTACTTCAATAAGTATCTCATTTATTGGTTCATTTAAGTATTTAATGAGTGTCTCCTGTGAGCTAGGTATTGTACTAGACTCTAGGGAATCAAAGATGAATCAGACTCAGTGTCTTACCCACGGGAACTCATCTGGTTAGAGAAATAAATGTATAATTAAGCTATCCTGTGAAATATTATATTTTTAAAAGAATTAAATGAGATAATGTATATGGAAAAACTTAACTTTTGCAAAATTAAGATTTTTTCCCTAGCTTATATTACAATGTCTGACATAGCTTAAATGCTTGTTACATTCTTGAAAGAGTTGACGAATAGCAAAGAGCCATGAAAACATAACATTATAAAGAGGAATTAGTTCAGCCTGGATGTATAGATGAGATGAGGAAGGCTTCACAAAGGATGTGACTTTTGAGCTGGACTTTGAAATATAAGCAGTTTACCTTGAGAATCGGGAAAGGGGGTCGCAAAGAAAAAGAGACGCTATGAGACATTAAAGTGCTTTAATCTGTGTCAGCCATACATCAGTAGGCTTACACAGTTTACAAGGTACTTCTGTGTACGTTAACTCTGGACGACTCCATGACAACTCATGACAACTCCATGAGGCACGTTCATACAGCCACGTGCTCGAGCCTTGGCTAAAACTCAGGTTCTGGGGTATAAGAAAGAGTAACTAGTTACTTTATTTATAATTTCATGAATGTTATGGTTGATAATACTGTTGAATTTCTGTGATTATATTTGCTAAAGAATTGTGAAAGAAACATGCATATAATGAAAAATATTGAATATTTATGTAAGCAGATTAACTTATATTGATATACAAGTTCTTTTTTAGAGGTTTCAGCAAAAATTAGAAAATACTTAGCATTTCATAGATTTTTTATGATTCGGGTAGTTCTTAAGGGTTTTTAATTGTTCTTATACCATTTATGTAAAGAACAGCAGATGGCAATGTGATTCCCCACATTGTTCTTAAGCTTTCTGCTTCTGTTACAGTTGAACAAATTTGTTGACATCAAACATTTATTTGCACCAAAATGTTTGGTTAAAATACTTTGCTGAGGGAAAAAAGAAACAAATATTTCTTCCCCACTTCAACTCGATTTCCTGTTGTGTGCATGTTGTACGTAACCGAGACCGTGCGGCATTGTTGAAAGAATACACACACAGATCAGCAGGCGTAGTAGACAGCCCAGAGGGCGGACCACCCAGAGTCAAAGACAAGTAATAGGAGGAAAGATAGTCTTTTCAACACATGGTGTAGATTTCCACTTTCATCTTTATTTTTCTGTGTTTTCCAAATGTTATCTGTAAAATAAAAATCTGTTAGCACTCAAACAGGTTTTCGTATCCTACAACAGTTTAATTACATCCTGTTAACAGACCTTAGGGTCTCTGGTGAGCTGTAAGTGAAAGAGCGGTTCACCACAGTGCTTGGTGTAAATGATTGATTAGTTGATGCTAACTTCATCAGTTGCAATTTACAAAGGGATCGATTTAAAATTTGTATTATGTATTTGTTTGTTTTCTCAGTTACTTGCTCACGCATTTACTTGTTATTTACTTAATCACCTACTCTTAAATTTTAAAAGAAGATTCCATTTCGGTGCTATCTAAGTGATTTGTTCTGTAAGTGGTGGGTATCACACTAGTTGCAAGTGTGTGTGTGTGTGTGTGTGTGTGTGTGTGTGTGTGTGTGTGTATTCCTTTCATATACATAAACGTATATATATATTCCTATTAACAAGTAGGTCTTATTATCATTGCCATTTTACAGATGAGAAAAATGTAAAATATTTAATATATTTTAATATAATTTAATTTAATAATATTTAATATATTTTAATATAATTATTTCACCATTGTAAATGTAAACAGAACTCAGCAGCATAACAACCATTATTCCTCACAAATGGGGGTGCATCTTATAGTCCGAAAACCCCTACTTGGTAGGCCCAGCATTCACATAGCCACACACAGTTTGGCTTTTAATCCTTCCATCATCTTTGACATTTTTGAAATTCTTAATCATAGGATGTATATAAGATATTTGTGACATTTTTGAAGCTCCTCTTTGTTCCCTGATTCATACAGTAAATTATATTTCCTGGTCCACTGTTTTATCATGAAACTCAACCTATTAGTTTATAGAATGGATGTAGAATTTAGTTATTTGTTTATTTTTTAAGTGTATTTTATTGATTATGCTATTACAGTGTTCCCAATTTCTCCCTGTGTCCCCCCTCTACCCCCCAACCCTCCAAGTGGTCGTACATATAGTTTTTTGAGTTCTCTGTTTCCTATACCATTTTTAATCTCTCCCTATCTATTTTATGCCTAATTATGCTTCTTCTTCCCTGTACCTTCCCCCCCATTCCTCCCTTCCCCCTCCCTGCTGAAAACCCTCCATGTGATGTCCATTTCTCTGATTCTGTTCCTGTTCTAATTGTTTGCTTAGTTTTTGTTTTCATTGTTTGTCTTTTAGGTTCATTTGTTGATAGTTGTGAGTTTGTTGTCATTTTACTGTTCATATTTTTTATCTTCTTTTTCTTAGATAAGTCCCTTTAACATTTTTTATAATAATGGCTTGACAGTGATGAATTTCTTTAACTTGACCTTATCTGGGAAGCCTTTATTTGCCCTTCCATTCTAAATGAAAGCTTTGCTGGATAGAGCAATCTTGGATGTATGTCCTTGCCTTTCATGACTTCAAATACTTCTTTCTAGCCCCTTCTTGCCTGCAAGGTTTCTTTTGAGAAATCAGCTGATGGGAATTCCTTTGTAGGTAACTCTCTCCTTTCCTGTTGCTGCTTTTAAGAGTCTCTCTTTATATTTAATCTTGGGTAACTTAACGATGATGTGCCTTGGTGTGTTCCTCCTTGGGTCCAACTTCTTTGGGACTCTGTAGGCTTCCTGGACTTCCTGGAAATCTGTTTCCTTCTCCAGATTGGGAGAGTTTTCCTTCATTGTTTTTTCAAATATGTTTTCAGTTTCTTGCTGCTGTTCTTCTCCTTCTGGCACCCCTGTAATTTGGATATTGGAATGTTTCACGTTGTCCCAGAGATTCCTCAGCCTCTCTTCATTTTTTTAAATGCTTGTTTCTTCACTCTGTTCTAGTTGGATGTTTATTTCTTCCTTTTGTTCCAAATTGTTGCTTTGAGTCCTGGTTTCCTTCATGTCACTGTTGGTTCCCTGAATATTTTGCTTTATTTCATTTTGGGTATCTTTCATCTGTTTTTTTCATTTTTCAACTCAATCACTTCAGTAAGCACTCAGTCCAGTCGGTCCAAGCTCAGTCAGGTCTGTGAGCATTTTGGTTACCAGGGCTTTAAATTCTCCATCAGATAAGTTGGCTACCTCCTCATCGCTTATCTCTGTTTCTGAAGCTTTGCTCTGTTCTTTCATTTGGGCCGTATTTCTTTGTCTTGGCACACCAGTCTGGTTTTTCTGTTTGACTATTTCTTTAATTCCTTGGTTGTCGGAGTTCCATGCAGTGTGATTTTCTGGCACTTCTGGTTGTTTATTGCTTTTAGATTGGTTGTTATCCTCCTTTTGGTTATGCGAGGAAGTGAAGGGTTTCTTCTACACCTCCATCTTGGCTGGAACTCTTCTGTTTGTTTATTCTTGAAGTGATAGCTATATAGCTTTCAGGGTTACATTATAATTTGACATATGTATATATGTGAGAGTGCTCACCACCAGAATCCTAGTTTCTGTCCGTCTCCATCTATTTGACCCCCTTTAGCCATTTCACCCCACCCCTTTCTCCTCTGGTAACTCCAGTCTCTTGTCCACATGCATGAGTGTTTTTGTTTTATTTTGTTTAGAAATTCTTTTGAAAAGAAGCATTTGGGGAAATATACAGGTGTTTATTTGAGTGCCTACTGTGCACCATGCACTGTGCCGAGTGGATCCAAATACCTGGGCGTTTCCCCTACTTTCTGTTGGAAAGGTGCCCGTTTACCAAAGTTAGCAACCAAAACCTCCCTGAAACGGTTTTGTGGGGGAGTTTCTTTTATTCCAGAGTGTGATGCATAGAGGCAGACACTTTACAGGTCAAGGGAGCACTTGGTCTTTATTCAGATTCTGAAGTGTGATAAGCTGAGATTTGGTTTGGTTTCCAAAAAAAGGAAGGAACTTTAAGGTGTAAATAATTACTACTTATGGGCATCAGAACTGTATTTGCCTGTCCTGTCTGAACAAGTTGGTTGTAATTCTTAAGCTTAGAATAGGCAATAGTGACAACTTTTGAGCTATCTAGATTAAAGAAGTTTCATTTATTTATGCTGACATTAAAACTGTTCTGATTTTAAGCTTCTCTGTTAAAGAAATAGGTTTAAGCCAACAAATAAAAATAAGATGAAAATTATATATGTGGATAAATTAAACATATTTCAAATTCTAGAATCTTCTTCAGATGCTTTCAGGAGTCTGGGTGTTCTGTTTAATAAATGACTAGAAAATTAATCTACCTAGCAAATGTAGAAAAATTAAGTATAAGTCTTAAATGTGCTTTTAATAATTCCAGAATTTGAATTTCTTTTTATTGCAGCTCAGATCGTCTGATAGAAGAGACAATAAGGTAGGAATAATTTTTTGCTTTACTTTATTGTAGTTTTTTTTGTTTGTATATAAATGAACAAATCAGGTTAACCCTATAATTAGAGTTGAAGTTAATTCACCCCCCTTAAAGATGAGACTTTAATAACATCATAATGTATTTTTACTGTATCTTTCCCGTAAAAGAGACATTTGAAGCCCAAAATATTTGTTTCCAGAAATACTAGAATTAGGCTATTTTACCTATGTTGATTTTTCTGATTAATTTATATTCAGTTTTTTCAGCCTCCATCTTTTTATTCTCATTTTTTAATGGAAAACAATCTTAAACATGTGATTTGGTAAATGTCTTATTTATACCATTTATGTAGACTTGGTTTGAATAGTTGTAGAAAATCTGCACAGGTAATATCTAGTATTTTCTGTAATAACATTCAAGTAATTTGTTGCTTTAGGAAGGGACATTTATTTTTTGGTTTGAACTGCTTAATTCTCTAGGTTTAACAAATTTTTAAATACCTATTTTATGACCGTAAGAAAGTAAGTTAGCTAGGTGTGGTCTCTGCACTTTAGAATTCAGTGATGTCTGAAGTGTTGTTTTTCAGGAAAAGTAGATTGGCACACATGGCAGCAAGAACACTGGTGATCTTACTGTAGGCCCGGTGTGGCGCTCAAGTGCTTTGCCTGCTTCGTTTTATTTAATCTCCTCAGTAACCTATGGGATAGATACTGATCAATTAGACATCTATCTCTGAAACAAAAAGAAATTAAGATAAGTGATATACTTCTGGCCACATGACTAATAAGTAGTATTGGAGAATCTGAGTCTGTCTAACTCAGCGCCAGGGCTCTATCTAAACCACTGCTGCACTGACCGTCTTGTAGAACGAGCACACGCTTTGGAGTGTGATTTGCTTTGAACCCTGGCTGCGCTATTATTAGACCTCTGTTCTTGAGTAAATTACCTCCATTTTATTATGTGTTTAAAAACATGGGATTGATGGGAATACCTACCCTAAAAGATTGTTGTGAAGATTAAAGATAGTATGAGTCAAGTGGCTGGTGCAGTGCCTGGCCAGTATTAGGTAATCTGTAAATGGTAGTTTATAATATTAATACATTCTTTTTACTTTTTATTTGATAGCATTTCAGATTTCACAAGACTTCCAGTAGTACAAAGGATTCCCATACACCCTTTACTAGGAAATAAGTTGCAGAAATGATGCCTGTTTACCCCTAAATAGTTCAGTGTTTATAGCCTACGTATTCATCTCGTATATTGATATGGACTCGTGCATTCTTATTTTATTCAATGGGTTTTAATGTTTCTGTTATTTAATAGTAATCTTAATAAATTATAGTCTTTTATAATACACAGTTTTACATCTCAGATTTTGTTTAAATTCCGTGCACTTGGGTTTTCCATCTGAACTTAGCTTTTACAGAGTTGCCTGCTTGTCAGCTGGAGGATCTCCTTGTGACGCTTCCTTCCCTTTCGTCAGCACACAAAGTCAGATCCTATTTTGCCACAGATTTTTAAAGTTTCCCTATAGCCCTTTTCCTTTTTTTCTTCTTTTTATTTCCTCCTCTTTCTGTCTGATCTTCTAGGGCCAGGCTGCCTTCATTAAGCTTTTAAATTCAATGCAGGCCTATTTAAAAGTTGGTATGTGAGTAAAAAAATTTGGAGTGCCTCATAGGATAGGAACATTTGAGAACCATTGAAGCACTGCTACTATTATTTTGATTAAAAAATAAAAAGTGTCATCAGAAGGTCTTTTATTTCACTAGTAAGTACCCTTTGTGTCAAAATATGATAGGTATCACTTTAAATTTCACTGAATATAAAGCTAGTTATGATTACTTATGGACGATAATATTACTTACGGATGATTTTTAAGTGTCAAATAATTTTTACATATTCTATATGTAAAAATTCACTTTTTTCTTTTGGAGATAAATTTTAAAAGTGCACAACTTAATGTAAACTTTAGCATCAATTTATTGAAAATTATATTTTAATATTTATATATTCTTTAGCTTTAACTGTATCACTGGTATTGTCTTTTGTTGAAAAAATATGTGTCTGAGTAGTTTACAAAACAGGTAAGAAAGTTGAAGTTCCAGTAAGCACATCAGTGATTTATCATCTTAAAAGCATTATATATTATTTGGAGCCTATGTTTTGCCTCTTAGTATTTGGCCCTTGAAATATCAACAGCCCAGATTCCACTCAGCTTGACTCCAGATAATGATACGAGATGGGAAAGTGTGTCTGGGTATACTTTGTGTGGTACTGGGAGTCGTGCGTATTCGACAAGAGAATAACATAATGTATGGTGATGATACCCATTCTCCAAGGAGTACAAAGTGCTTTGCAGAAATTATTTTTTAATCTTCTCTATCTACCTCTGAGTCAAAGTGCATGGGAGTTGGTAATAGTTTCAGTTTAAAAAACAGGCATAAAATGATTCAAAGATTGGCCTCAAATTACTCAGCCCAGTTTTGAATTCTGTTACTTTATGCAAGACCATAAGGTCAATTTTGAAATATCCTGTAAAGTAAATTTATTTTAAAACAACCACATTTTAAATATATCACATGCTGTCATAGATATACACTTAAACTGCAAAAGATGAATAAGAACTAATGACATACAGGACATTTTTAGTTTGACTCTTACTGTACTTTTTGTTTTTTGGGATCTAAAATTCAATATATTATAAAGTTGACATTGCCTGCTTCCTTCTTCTCTAATCTTGTTCTCTGAGCCTGGCAGTGCTGCTCTGGTATGGGGATGTTCTTCACCGTTATCCTAAACTGATTTCCTGAATTGGATCACCTGTTTCTTGGATTTAGCGTCTTCCATCTTCTTAGTTTATTCCCTTACTATGCTGGACCGTGTCCTTTAGTAGGCTCCTGAGAGAGAACAGGAGGTAAATTTTATGGACTTTTCTCACACTCACCTCTAAAAATGTCTCTGTTCTACCCATGCTCTGGTTCATTGTTTAGCTAAGGTATAGAACTCTAGGTTGGAAATCATTTTGAATTTTTGAAGGCGTTGTTTCCAGTATTGCTTTTCAAGTCCAATGTCAATTAAAATTTCTGGTCCTTGTATATGATAAGCTTTTTTCTTTCTGAAAGTTTTTGGGATCATCCCTTTTCCCCTGTATTTTTGTTTGTCTTTAACCATATCATGATGAGCTTAGTATGCACCTTTTTCAGTCTGTTGTACTAGGCTTTTAGTAGGCTCCTATAATCTGGAAACTCATCTTCAGTTCTTTTTCTTACCTTTTTTCTGTTTCCACTTACCAGTTTTTCTGCTTTCTGAGAGGTTTACTCAAATGGTTGATTTTAGAGTTTCCTGAGCTTCGTTCATTGCCTCTATTTCCTCAGACTCTTCTGTTTGCTGGTTGGTTTCTTTAGATCTCTGCCCTTTTTGTTAGCAGCTCTCCTCAAGTATCTGGTGATTCTTGGCCCTTGGTTCATATTGAACGGTGAGGCTCCAAAATCCAGTGATTGGAAGCCCATTCTGGGTGCCGGGTGGTGGGACTTGCTGAGTGCTAGGCCTCACAGCAGGCGGTCAGGAAGGACCTGGCTGATTCCTTAAAAATGTCAGCACCTCCGGTCTCTTCTCCTGAAAGGGGAGGCAGTCATCTGACTGTGCGGTTTGGGGGAGGTACCTTAGGGTCTGACGATTCTTTGTACAATTTGCATTTTTAGCCCTGTTCCACACTTCTGCCCTCAGATACACCTGGTCCCGTGCATTCTTGAGCTTTTGTAGGCTCCAGAGAAAACCTTTATTAATCATTATTTGACTCATAGTGGTACTGAGGTGAGTAACAGTAGTAGATTTGGTGCTGGTGATGTTACATTTCTTAATCAGGTGGAATTCGTCTAATTTTCTTTATTAGGTATTTATATATTATGAAAGTGCAATGTTCTCATTGTGACGATTTAAACAATTCTGTAAACACACAAGGTTCATCTCTGGGTGGTGCCCCTCCATTTCTTCCCCTGACATACCCTGTGTGAACTGACTGCCATGTATCTGATGCCTTTCTTACTGTCCTATAAATATACACAAAAATTTTTGTTTCCTAAAATAAAAAGAAAGACTCATACTTACACATTCTGTGGATTGCTTTAATCATTTAGTATATCACAAACATCCCTCCAGGTTAATAGAATTAATCCCAAGTCATTGTTTTGAATAACCAAATATTATGTCATATGGTTGTACCATAATCTACTAAACCATTCCAGTGTTACTTCCAATGTTTTTGTCTTTTACTATTCCAGACAGGGCTTTTCTTTGTTCTGTTTTTTACTCTTTCAAATAATGTTTCAATAAATATCCATTTATATATCTTCTTATATATTTTTGTTTCTTCTTTGCCTTCTCAAATCTGGAAATTTCAGTTTTGATTCATTTGTTATTTGCTTATAGTTCTCTCTCTAGCATTTTTCTGCAATAGGATACCAAGTCTTGCCAGTCCAAAAATGTGTCCTGCCAGTCCCGGATACATCAGGCTGTTAGAGACCCTGTAGCAATGACGTACCAGGCAGTAGTGGGTGGCCCAGCAGTTTTTCCTCCCAGCAGCTGCGAGTCACACCAGCTGGAAGACCGTGAACTCTCTGCGTACAGGTCTCCCGGGTGTACGTGGTAGTCCTTGTCCAGCTTCAGGGACGGGGCGCAGTTCAGTCGGTCACTGCAGCCCTGTGTCTTCCCCTGCCCGGGCTCCTCAGAATCGAAATGAAATGTAGGTCTTTGCCTCAGGCTGGAAGAACAATCTAGTCTGCCCTGCCATCAGTTCCCTGGTTCTGCCCTCATTTGAGAGAGTGTAGCGGGGTAGCCCTCCCTGGCTTTCTTCCCTTGGAAGTCTCAGGAGAACTTCGGACCTCAGAGGGACTGCCACAGCACTCTGCCTTTGCTCTTGCATTCCTGTGGGGGGTAATTGGGCCACAGATGCGGTCACGAATTTCTGTCCTGACCTTTGTCTTCCAGAATCTCTTCTGAAGCAACAGGCTTTTTTTTTTTTCTTTTAAATGTTTCAGATATTTTCAGAATTACTCAAGAATGTTCTATTTCCTGTTGCTTTTTTAAAAAAATGCTACTAAATGTATTGAGGTGATATTAGTTAATAGGGTCATATAGGTTTCAAGTGTACATTTCTGTGGCACATGATATGTGTATTGCATTGTGTGCCCACCCCCTAAAGTCAAATAATCTTCTGTCACTATATAATTGCCCCTTGTACCCTTTACTACCCTCCACTCCCCTTCCTTCTGGTAACCACCATACTGTTGCTGTCTGTGTCCACAAGTTTCAGTTTTATGTCCCACATATGAATAAAATCATATGGTTCATAGCTTTTTCTGACTAAATTATTTCACACTGACTTATTCCATGCTTATCCTTAGCATGATATTCTCAAGGTCTCTCCATGTTGTCACAGGTGGCAGTATTTCATCTTTTCTTATGGCTGAGTAGTATTCCATTGTATACATGATACCTTATCTTCTTTGTCCAGTCCTCTGTCTAAGGACACGTTGGTTGTCTCCATGTCTTAGACACCGTGAATAACGCTGCAGTGAACATAGGGGTGCATACACCTTTGCGAATACGTGTATTCAAGTGTTTCAGGTACATAACCCAAAAGAGGGATTGCTGGGTCATGCAGTAACTTTATTTTTAGGGTTTTTTCTTAAGATTGTATTTGTTTACTTTTAGAGAGAGGAAAAGGGAGGGAGAGAAACATCAACGCTAGAGAGAGGCACCGACCGGTTGCCTCTCCTAGGTGCCGCTCTTGTAGGCATCTTGTAGACCAGAGACCCATCACAGCAACCCAGGTGTGTGCCCTGACCAGGAATCGAACCAGCAACCTCTCACTGTGTGGGATGACACCCAACCAGCTGAGCCACCCTGGTCAGGGCTCCATTTTTAGTTTTTTGAGGAACCACCATACTGTTTTCCATAGTGGCTGTACCAGTTTGCATTCCCACCAGCAGTGAGTGAGGATTCTCTCTCTCCACAGCCTCCCCAACACTTGTTATTACTTGTCTTGTTGGTAATAGCCATTCTAGCAGCTGTGAGATGGTATCTCATGGTAATTTTGATTTGTATCTCCCTAATAACTAGTGAAGTTGAACATCTTTTCATGTATCTGATGGCCACTTGTATGTCTTTGGAGAGGTGTCTGTTCAGGTCCTCTGCCCATGTTTTAATTGGATTGTTTGTTTGGTGTTGAATTGTATGAGTTCTTTATATATTTTGGATATTAACCCCTTGTTGGAGTTGTTGTTTACAAATATTGTCTCCCATTCATTGGTGGCCTTTTTGTTTTGTTGTCAGTTTGTTTTGCTGTGCAGAAGCTTTTTAGTTTCATATAGTCCCGTTCATTTATTTTTGCCTTCACTTCCCTTGCCTTTGGGGTCACATTCATAAAATCTTCTCTATGACCCAGGTCCGTAAATTTAGTATCTATGTCTTCCTCTCTGTGCTTTATTGTTTCAGATCTTCTATTTAGGTCTTTGACCCATTTTGAATTAATTTTTGTGCAAGGGGACAAACTGTAATCTAGTTTCATTCTTTTGCATGTGGCTTTCCAGTTCTTTCAGCACCATTTATTAAAGAGACTTTCTCTTCTCCGTTGTGTGTTTCTGGCTCCTTTGTCAAAAATCATTTGCCCACATACCTGTGGTTGCATTTCAGGGCTCTCAGTTCTGTTCCATTGGTCTGTGTGTCTGCTCTGTCAGCACCATGGTGTGCGTTGCCTGAGAAGGTGGATACTGACCCTGCCCTATAGAATTTTACTGTCTGGGGAGAGAAGACTGTTGAAAGTTAATAATCTTGCCATTGATAGCAAAAAGATATTAACTGGGATTCTTTTTTAAAAGAATATTAGCCCTGGCTGGTGCAGCTCAGTGGATTGAGCGCGGGCCTGCGAACCAGAAGATCGTGGTTCGATTCCCAGTCAGGGCACATGCCTGAGTTGCAGGCCAGTTCCCAGCAGGGGAAACATGAGAGACAACCACACATAGATACTTCTCTCACTCTCTCCTTCCCTTCCCCTCTAAAGATAAAATAAATAAAATCTTTATTTAAAAAAAAGAATATTAAAGTAGTTACATGGAAGAGACTATACTCTGCAGTGACTTCTTTCTTTCTCTCTCAAATTGCTTAATGACCTTTGTCACCTGGCTTAGAAATCCAGCATAATGTTGCATTCGTGTCCTAAAATCTGCTTGGTTGATTCTCAAGTAGACTTTTGGAACATGATCTTTTCATAAATTGAGGGCTGGTTGTACATACATTTTGTGATATGTCACACTTTTGGTTCTATTTTTATGATTGTAATTCCCTATTTCCCCTTCAACAGTTTTTCCTGATTAAGGATATTGCAGTAGCTGGCCCCTTTTTTAACCATTTTAAGAAGCTCTTACATATGTGATTTGTCTGTTACTGCCTTATTTCATTTGTTACTTTGGCAGGGGACACAGGAAATGGCTTACTGCCTTCCCAAACGGATACCAGAGGATAGGAATGGGGATGTAGTGGTCATTTAGAAAAAGGACAATGGGAAAGTGACTTGGGAAGTGATTTTTTTTTTTCCTGCCCAGTGCTTTTCAAGATGATGTTGTTCACCTTAGTCTACTGTTCACTTGTAAGGGTACAGTGGATCCATGTAGGAGCATCTTAAATGCCAATTTAATTAACTTCTCTTTTTCTCTCTTGCAGCATTGCTATGGCAACAAAAGAAAATATGACTTCACAGAGAGGAATGTTGAAGTCGATTCAGAGCAAAATGAACACTTTGGCCAGTATCCTTTTTGTAAGTTTGAAATCTGTGGCTGTTATGCGGAGAAATAATCTGAGTGTGTGCTTTCCTCTCACAGGGCCCCCTGCCCCCCAGGGGGCATCAGCAGTGGCAGAGGCCATCACTGATCACATAATACAGATGCACCCTGCACCCCACTTTGTGAAAGTGCATGCTGTTTAGTGCCATTTCTAAAAGATTGCATACCAGGAGTTTATTATTACCAGGTTGCAAAAAAAATTATAAATGTAAACTTCCAAATGGTGCACAAAACTATTTTACTCTTCAAAAGCTCTCATACCATTGTTAGAACTCCACAGTATACATTATTCTTACCTAAGCATCATAAATTATATGCTTTTTCTTTTTTCAATTTGGAGAATAAGTCAGTGGCAGATGCTTAAAGGGGAAAGAAGGAGACAGACATGGCATAGAAGAGTTGTAACTGCTTGCAGAGTATTTCATTGTGACTTGCTGCGTACAGGCTGAACTGTAGATTCACTGCCTGTTCATTGCGACCACTACCGTAATTCCTCCCCTTCCCAAGTTAGGCTGCTATTGTGGACGCCTCTGAGAAACCCATAGGGGCACCTGATAAGCCTGTGGCTCTGAAATGTTTCGTTTACCAAGAAATCAAGCCTTTTGGAGGGAAAAAAGTTCCCTTCCCTAGTTACTAAGTGGGAAAGGACCAACATAATTTTCAAAAGTGTAGTATCTTCTCATCTTGGATAATTTAAAGTCTCTCTTAGTTTGATACCTTAGTTGCTTAGGGGAAAGAATATTCTGAAGTGTGTTGGTGTTTTTCAGTTTTTTTGTGAATTTTTTTCTGAAACCACACATCCAAAATCATTTATATTTTATGTAGGGCTATACAGTTTACAGAATACTGTTCTATACATTATCTCATTTTATTATTATCACAAATTACAATCTTTTCAAAAGAACATGTGTTAGAAAAATCAAATAAAATGGGTGTAAGTTAGTCAGGACCCCGTAGAGAGGCAGTAGTAGAAACCGAATGCAGACTGACTGAAGGGAGAAAGGGAAGGAATTAATTTATTCCTATATCTGTAAAATCCGGGGGTAGAATAAGGCATGGCTGGATTCAGGGCCTCGGATTTTATTATCAAGAATCTGTTCTTCCTCTCTCTGCTCCTGCTACCTACTCCATCTCTTACTTCTGTTCTCCCGTGTGTTGGCCTCATTTTCAGGCAGGCCTTCTCACAGTGATAGAGATGACCATAAAAGTCACCTCCTGCCAGGTCAGAATTCCCCATGGGAAAAGGGTGTCTTTTCCAACAGCTGTGGAAAATGTCCCAAGAGGACTGTGGTTGACCCCCAGCTTGAGTCACTGCCTATTCCTAGCCCGGTCACTGGCCACAGGGAGCGCTCTTCCTGGCCAGGCCTGAGGCTGAATGTGTGCCTGGCGGCTGAGGACAAGTGCAGCTCCATCCTGTTACATGGACTGAGCTAGATTATTTTAGGAGGTGGGGGAGAGGTTCCCTGAAGGTAAACTGGACAGAAATGTGTCCCCTGTAGACAGGGTTTTCTAATGCCAAGAGTTCTCACACTTCCCCTAAACAGAGTGTTAATCCTTCTTTTACCAAGCAAGGAAAGACTAAGCATTTGCTCTATATGAGATTTGTACCTTGTAAAAGTTTTTGCCTGTTTCTTTATGCTTCTCGCTCTTCTATATCTTAAGGAATATTTCTGCAAATTATTCTTCTCTCATTACTTAATTCAAAAAGCACATTCATGCCTATAGTATATAAAACTCTATTCTAGACGCACAGGGAAATTTAACATTAGAAGAAAACGTGGTCCTAGTCACGCAGTATGTAGAACCTGCAAGTATACAAATGTCGTCCCTGCTGGGAGTCAGTTCGTTGCAGGAAAACACAGTGGGGCTTCACAGGGAATAGGGGTCATTGCTGCTCCTAGTGTCCCAGGTGATTTTGTTGGTGGTTTCTCTGACCTTGATACAATACCTGTTATAAACAGCAAGGGTGTACCTCAGATGTATAGTCAGAAACCAGATAAAACACAATATAGGATGTAATTTGGTCTACGACACACAAACTACTAAGAGTACGAAGACAGTTTAAAATACTAAGGAAAATACTGTTATAACTGCTATAAAATTCCTAAAGTTGAAACTTCCCTCTTTTTTCTTTTAATATGTTCCCCAAATAGGACAACTAAAGCAGTTCAATCTACTTTCGTACCATTTCCTGCCTACCGATGCAAAGTAAATTAAGTTTTAAAATTAACGGTGCCTGATTGTACAGACCGTAGAGTTGGTTCCCACCAATTGCCTGAATTCCAGGGAGCTCATCACCGTGTGGGGAGAGGAATAGCAGGCTTCGAAACCCTCTGGCAAAACTTGTCGGTCTCCTGAGAGAAGGGATAGAGAGAGAGAGAGGGAGAGAGGGAGGGAGAGCGCACGCGCGCGGAGGAGGAGGAGAGGGAGAGAGAAGGAGCCCTGGGATGGAGTGTGGGGGTTGGGCATGGCTGCACATACACCTCTCTGCCCTGCAGGGTCCTCTGTTTCTGACCACCTGGCCTGAAGCCTAGCAGTAATCCCTTAATGCATGGTAGCTGTCATTATTATTATTTTCTTCTTCCCCTTTCTCTATTGATTTTTTAATTCAGACTTGTGTGCTGCTGCGCACTGTGACACTTGGATTTATCAGGGGCCTGGGCGTCTCCAGTTCAGGCATGCGTGTTTGCTAAAGACTGCACTCCCTCAGTGCGACTTTCTTCCTGTTACTTACTGTTTCTGGAATCTCCTGATCTCCATTTGTATGATTTCTGTGACTTTTCACTACAGAAGCTTCCAAATATGACCTTAATAAAGATTTCCCAAAGATCGTTTTCCTGCTGTGAACAGCCTGATCCAGCGAATCAACCTTAGGAAGCGGCGAGACTCACTCATCCTGGGCGGTGTTGTTGGTGTCTGTACCATCCTGTTGCTGCTGTATGCTTTCCATTGACGGGACGTCTCCAGGGACTCGCAACAGCTGCCACTTTGGGGCTCTGATCTGGAATGAGGAAAAGTAGGAAGGAGACATCGACTGTCCTGATAATTAGTCAGACCAGCAGGATTATTCAGGACTGATGCTGCTGGATCTGTGACAGGGTCAGGTTGAGCGGAAGCCACAGTTTTTCTGTGCTGTTTTTTCTAACACACACTTCCTTCTGTTTTTAGTTTAAAAAAAAAGAAATGAGAAAAAGTTTTGCATTGCTTTTGTCTCCCCCAGAGGTAAGTAAACCAATCAGAAAGAGAGCGTCTGTGCTTCAGTGATATTGTTGAAGGTTGATGACAAGCCAGGTCCTAGAGCTGACTGACTCCTCAGAAAACCAGGTCTCTCTGTATCCAAAGACTGCTCTCCTTTTAGCTGCCAGATTGGGTTGTGAATAAAAACAGTTCTTGTCCTTTTATTTAATACTCATGATGAAAAATCACAAGTCATTTCTTGATAAATTTCTATTCTGTGTCTTAAACTCTTTTGGTATTCAAGGAAAATTACATTTTTCACAGATTCTTTGAGATGCTGACAGGCCAACTCTCCGAGGTGAGGTGGTCTGAAATGAGAAACACTGCAAAAACGCATTTTTCTTTCTTTTTTTTAAATCATGTGTACGCTGGGGTTAACTTGCTGGAAAAATACCAGGAATGACAGGCTGTTTTTTTAAGGAGTCAATTTTGGTTTTGATTTTTTGTTTATTTCCTCAGTTGGGATAATTTTTGCTACTATGAGAAAATGAAATCTTAGTTCTACCAGGACAGAAGAAACTGCTAGCCAGTGTCTGTCGGTGCCCCCAGCCACTCCTCGTCAAGTTGAGGGTAGCACAGATGGCTGCGAGAGGGGACTGCGCAGTCCTCAGTGAGATCTAGTGGTGAACAGGCCACCAGGAAAGAGATTGATTGAGGGGTCACCGTTCAGATAATTCCCTTTGTAAATGCTCTACCGTTTGTGAGCAAATGTTTTAAAAATTACCGCCTGATGTAACAGGAACTGTGTTCTGTGAAAATTGCTTCATTCCAAGTGTGTTGAGCTTTTCCAAACATCCAGAGAATGGTTTTGCTGTTGAAGATGCGTGTGACAGAATCTGTCTCTGTTTGCGCCTGTCTTCTGTTACCATCCCTCTGCAGTGACAAGACTGTAAACCACCCACCAAAATTCTTTTCAAGTTTAATCATTTCTCAGTCTCTGTACATTCATTACTAGTCTAACCAAACTACCACAGGTAGTTTGAAGACTTCCAATATCTACACTCCTCACCAAGAAAGAAGGCTGATTTTCACCATTGGAATCTAGTATAGTATTTACAGCATTGGCTTCAGACTGTGCCACTGGGAATAAAAGGATGTTAACATGTAGTTCTTAACCACGTTTTAATGTGTCGATGGACTTGCTATATAGGCTGGTGGGTAGACTAGCCCATGGTCTGATACAGAGACAGGCTTTTCATTCTGGTGTCAAAGTTTTATTATATTCTGGGTATGAAAGGCGTTTGATAAGTTTTTTTTAACTATGGGTTTTATTTTTCTAAATATGGGTTGATTGATCAGTAGTTGATTGGTGATGCCCTTAAAAGAGAGTTGAAGTTTTCCCAATGTGAGCCTTCAAGGATCGGGGAAGTCCATTTATTAAATTCTCTGTTGGGAAGACAAAACTTTTCTCCCTGACACTTTATTATCTTTGATTTTTCAAAGGGCCTTGATTGGTGGTTGTACCTCAGCTAGAATTTATGGGACTTTGGTTGCTATATAGTTGGCATTTATAAAATCTGAAGTACCATAAATAAAATTATTTATTTAATTATACTACCAGTCTTTTTTACTGGTCTGATTACTTGGTGCATTCATTGAAGCTGATTGTGTGATAGTAAAACTAGAACCCGAGCTAATCTAGCTTGCTGCAGCTAAGCAAGCGGACACTTCTGATGACTGATGAGCTTTTCCAGTAGGGTTCTGCTTAAATGAAGTAGTAGAAATTGTGTTGGTTATTTTCTTTACGAAGATAAAGAAACCAGTTCCTCCAAGGAAGCCGAGGAAGCGTGCTGTCGGTGTGAGTGTCAGACCGGTCTGACTGAGCTCCCGGGGCTGTAGCCCACGGTGAGGTGACCGGGGTCCAACGCAGGTCAGTGAGGACCACGCTCGTCCTTTCCACGTGTGGGCCCCTTGTTTGAGAGAGAAAACCTAGAGCTCGGACTGGAAGCGTGCCGCTTCCTGGTGGTCTCCATTTGGATCCCAGGTAGCTGATCTGCGAAGTCTTTCGGTTCCATTTCACTTAACTTTTTTAATCATTTTGGTTTTTCTCTTCTGTTTTGCTGGCTCGGGAGCCAAGCGTAAGCTACTCTCATAGCTGTCAGAGTGAAGGAATTTTCTGTTCCTAGTTCCAAACGTTGCCTCAGGGGACGTGGTCTCCCCCAGCCATTGTCTCATTTAATGATCACTCCTTTGGGGATCTTTTTTGTAACCACTCAAAATCTTCCATTTCACAAAAAGTGTGGAAACCCATGGCAACATAAAGGCAGAAAATTCTAAAAGGTATACTTCTGAGATTTTGTTTTAATGTATGCTGGTAACTTTAATAAAAATTGTGAATCTGTTACTGAAGTTCAAGCCGAAATATCCAAGTGCTTTAGTCACCCCGTCTCCACGTTCTTTTTTATTCTGTTAGATGCTGAGGGATTCCCTGCAACCTGCTTTGCTCACCCTTTGTTTGTCTGTTAGAAAAGGGCTTTCCTTCTCCACTATCCGCTCTCCTTTGTACCAAAATTCCCTTTACAGAGAAGGCCGTTTTCCAGACCGCCCCGTGCTCAGACCAGCACGGCAGTCAGCTCCCAAGCGTGGAGACAGTGATGAGAGACATCATGAGGGCACGTTTTGTACCTAGAACCAAATATCTTTACTTTGGTTCTTTCCTGTTGGATGCTGAATACATCTGAATAGAAAAATGGACATACTTGAGCCTTTCGGCCTCTATGGAATTGAGGCACCTTGGACTTACATTCCCACCATTAATTTTCTATTTCACTGCTAATAATCTCAACTTGGTGAAAAGGACTTTAAAGAACTGGACTGGCCTTTTTGGTTTCTAATACTTTATGTTTGATCATTAGCCAGATATGATTTCTTGGAAATTGGGTTTTCTAACTTGCAATATTAAGCTAATAAGGATAAATGGCCATGGCTACTGTTACACTAGCCATGTAACTAAAATGTAACTAAAGAACAAGTAGATTCTACTCAGAAAAAAGGGTTGCATCCCGTTCTCCTTTTGAGTTACAGGTGGTTTAGCCTGGTCTCCGAAAGATGCACAACTTTATTTACATCATGATCTTTGTATACTAATCTTTGTTACTCCTTTACAAATCTTCACATCCTTAAGTTTTATAGAGGAAAAGAAAATGAGGAAGGAACAAGTGACTCTTTTTAATCTTCACTGAAGATGTTTATTGATTTTTTTTTTTTTTTTTTTTTTTTTTTTTTTGAGAGAGAGAGAGAGAAACATCAATCAGTTCCCATACATGCCCCAACTGGGGACAAACCCACAACCTGGTTATGTGCCCAGATTGGGAGTCGAACCTGCAGCCTTTTGGTGTAGGGGACAACGCTCCAGCTGAGCCGTCTGGCCAGGATGGAACAAGTAACTCAATGTTAATTGGGTAAGAAGCTGAGACAAAGCTGGGCCATGTTTTGAGAGATCTTTCTCATTTTCTTTATATGCAAGGTCTCACTTTAGTATCAAAGTATTTGCATTTATTGTCGTCCTGTTAGCTCTTAAGGAGGGAAATCAATTCCAATCACACTTTGCCATGATGGAAGATGTTTTCTCATGAAAAATGCCAATATAGGTTTTTAAAAATCTATTCCAAATGCACTTTCTAGTTTTTTGCTTTTAAAATGGCTTCTTGGAACCAGTTTAATTGTATTTGTATTTAATTTTCTCATCTAAATGTGCATTTTCTGACTGTATAGAAGCTTTGTTATGTAATTTAATAATAAATTAGAAACCTAAATGGTTGCGGCTATGGTTATTTGGAATAGTACCATCAAGGCAGTTTTGGGTAGTGAATATGAAGTCTTTGGTTTTGGTAAGTATTTCTCATGAGGTCCCAAGACTCAGGGTGAAACAGTACAGGTACTGAAAATCCATCACCTTTTATTCCAAAACATGAATATTCCACTAATATAACTCAAGAAGTGAAGAAGAAATCTCTTGTCAAAATGAAACTTCAAAAGGTATGGTGAGAATGTAAAATTTAGAATTTAGTAAGAAAAATGTTCCGGCCCTCTCTAAATAATTATTTTTTCCCTATAGATCAGGACAGGGCTCTCCACCCCACCAGAGAATTAGAAAATTACCCATTTCCTCTCACCTTTCCAAATGTCCTTAGGTCTTCTGGAGCCTTTTTTAAAATAATGGTATGATTGAGATATAATTCACCCTTTTAAAATGTACCAATGGGTTTTAGTATATTGTGCAAACAGCGCCACTAACTTCACAACATTTCGTCAACAACAACAACAACAACAAAAAAAAAAACCCTGTCCCCATTAGCAGTGACTTTCCATCGCTCCTGCATCCTTTTCATCTGACCACCTGTCCTCCCTCTCCTGCCACCCCCATAGCTTTTCCCTCCTGTCCCCTCACACAGCGCCTGAAGTGCCACCTCTTCCCTGGGGTTTTTTTTTTTTTTGTGGCTGCCTCCTATGTACCTAGCCCTGTGCCTGCACACCTCCAAGTAGACCTGCGTAGAACCCAACACCACCTACTGAGGTAGCCTCCTGTTCTTAGAAGGGAACAAGCCCATAAGGATTTCGAGTAATTTTGCTCAAAAAATTGATTTTGAGTAATTTGCTCAAAATCAGATTGAACAGTAAAGCAAGGATTTGAATCCTGAGGGCCCTTTGATGCCAACAAATCTTGTGATAGTTCCATTAATGCATTTTAAGTCGTGCTGTATGGTTAGGAGAGAAGCTATAAAAGAAGCACCAATTTTGCTTGCTTAAAGGCCATACATTTAGAATATTTAAAGCTCTGTGTCTTGATTATTTTCAAGGAAGGCTAACTACTAGACAAATGCTTAATAAAAAGGACTGATTTGTAAATCACTTTATAAGAACTAATGCAATCAGTTAGTAGAAAATGTTTTTTCTAGTGGCTTTACTTTAAACCAAACTTCCGGCCCAACTCTGTGTACCTTCCAGTTTAGAACTGCAGAGACCTTCATAGAGACAGTGGCCCAAGCACCGCAGCCCAGGTCCTCAGTCAGTGCCACTCACGCTAGGGCAGTGGTGTGGGTCCCTCCCGGGTGGAAGGGCTTCAACAGGCTGCCGCCCTTACTGAACCCAGCCTTTCTTTGGGAAAGGATCTGAGGCTCTGCCCCATCGTGCCTTGTCTGGCATCAGAGGTGCCTAGAAGTAAGAACGGGTGGCTGGAGAATCTCACTGAAGTTACTTGCTATCAGGACATTTTCTCTAATTTCTCTAAAGCAAAAGCCAGGCGAAGATGCAGATTTGCTGGCTGAGCTGGAGCAGGAGGATGGAGGCACTTTAGCCGGATGCCTTCCGCTCCACTTGGCTAAGCTTCCCCCCTTGGCAGGGCTGCCCAACTTGCAAAGCTCTTTATTACTTACTCTCTGAAGACGCTTAAAAGCTAAGAAGATTGGGTGCTGAAAGTCTAGCTTTCTGCTTAGAGGAATCCAGCAATCCCTTGGCAGTGTTCTCCTCACCCTTGTAAAATTACCTTGTAATTTGTTACCCTGATCTGTGCGTGCCCTGATCATCTTCCCTCCTTTGAGATACAAAGCTCTTACGGAACAGTCACTTTCTCTTAATTAGTATACATCTTTTGGATATTTTCAAACATCTGATTGGTCCTTTGCTAATGAAATTGCTTACAGCTTCAGGGGGAGCAGGGAAAAAGGTCTGGTAGCTTCTTGTAAGTCAGTGCCAAAATGTATTGTTTGAATATCATTTCCCCCAAAGTGACAAGTCATCTCTAAATGCATGCAGCACTTAATTCTTACAATTCCCCCTCTTGTGGATGATATGCTGAGAATGTGGCATTTTGCATTTTTTCATCCTGAAATAAGCACTCAGTCCTCTCCATTTCCTTATGTCCCACGTTGCTTGTCCCACAGCTGGGTCCCTGTGGTTCGTTACTGGGCCTGTGTGTAACCGCCAGCCCCTGACCTGGGTGCCCCACCTCTCATCTGACCCTCTCAACCCGCTCTGCACGTAGCTGTGTGGTGTATCTTCCTAAACAACGTCCAACCCCTCGCTGCCCTGCACGAGGATGCCTGGCAGCTCCTGATTACCTATGCCAGTGCGCTGCAGTGAGTTACCGCATGGAAGCCTTGGCCGGCGCGTTGCTTCCTTCACACATGCATAGGTGCATGTGTGTGTACGTGCATGCTCCACACATACAAACAACAAAATCCTGTTCACTTAGTGAGGTGGGATTGTCCTTTTCAGATGAGAAATAAGCCCAGGAGATCAAAGCACAGCAGGTCCTCAAGTAACGTCATTTTGTTCAATGTTGCTTCATTATAACTTTGATGGATGCCATAGCAAGTTAACTCTTTAATATCAATTAGCCTATAGTAAAATTGGTTTGGTTATACATCATTTGCTTAAAGTCACAATGTAGCAACATGAAGTGAGGACTCACTGTACTCCTGATAGCTACCAGCTGTCCTTTGCTGGACCAGAATTTCCTTGCCCCCATGAACTGCGGTCAGCGGTGAAAAGATGAGGCTTGGAGTCCAAAGTCCTACATTCTGGTGCTGAGTCTGCTACTTTTAGGCCGTGGGCAATCACTAAATCACTCATCTGCAAAATGGACTCTAGCAACTTGATGCAGTTGTAGAAATCAAATTGAATAAAAGATTACAACGGTGTGTAATTCCTCAGAATGTTCTCAATAAGTAATGTAGGAGCGGGGGTTTCCATTAAGAATGCAAGTCCCTGGAGAGCCAGGGCAGGGATCCGTTCATCTTTGATCCTGAGCAATACGATGAATTTTATGCCGAAACCATCATGTAACTCTAAATTCAGAGCCCCCATCGTGCTGAACTTAGCAAAAAAAAAAATCTTGGTCACAATTGAATCTCCTTCCCTTTGCCTCTTGGGTTGTACAAAGCTCCCAGAAGTCTTTAACAGACCCAAACATTTGGGACAGGAGCTCAATCCACACCGGATGCCACTGATACACTCCCTATCTGAGCCCATGTCCTCCTTGAAGCCACTGGCTGCTCTGCTTCTGTGTCACCCTTGGGCACAGGGATCTTAGCCAAGGAGCTCCTGGGCCAGGGATTCGGCCTCCCTAGTACCCCTCGCCCCACAGCCACTCCCTGAGGTGCTGCCACTCCCAGGAGCCCTCCAGGAACTGGGACACTAACCAGCAGGGAACAAGGCAGCAGCTGACACCAGCGACCCCCTCACTTCCTACTGCCTCCCAGTCAGTCTCCCTCATCCTCCCCAGGAAACTCCTCACAGCTCCCTCGGGTCTCCCCACCTTCCTCCCTCACCTTCCAGGATGAGCCCCAACTCTCAGAATGTTGCAGTCTCCTTTGTGAGGGTGGGGAGCTGAAGGAATGAGGTGTTAAATCCCTCAGTAACTCCTCCCTGTGATGGTTTTCTCAGTACTTGGCACATAGTAGGCATTTCTGGTTGCTGAATAAACAGAGGAAGGAATAAAATAATGACACAAACATTAAACACTCATTTGCTTGTTTATAAGCTTGGAACCCCAATCCCAGAGATGGTCCCATCCCATGTCCTGTTGTCTCCATAGGGTCAGGGTGGGCAGGTTGGGGGGGAGGTGCCTCCCACAGCACCACGTGCTTTGCCCATCCAGGGGTCTCAACTGGGGCCAACTTTGCCCCTCCCAGGGACATTTAGCAAGGCCTGGAGATATCTTTGGTTGTCCCAACAGGTGGGCAGGGTGAGGTGGTTTCTACTGGCTGTTAGTAGGTAGAGGCCAGAGACGCTGTTAAATGTCCTGCAAAACAAAGGACAGCCCCAAACATACATCAGCAGTGCCAAGGCTGAGGGACCGCTCAAACAGCATTAATATGGAAGCTGAAAAGTCCCTCCCAGGATGGGCATCGCTCACCTGGGTCCCGCACCACCAGTTCCTCCTTCCTCCCTCGCCTGGCTCCAGCTGCTTAGGACGACGAAGCCAGCACGCACCGTCCTCACTGCCCTTGCCCTGCCTTTCCCTTCCTGCCTCCCCGGGCACTTCTCCCCAGAACACACGTCCGCACCATCCCAAGTGACTTGTCATCACCAGGCCTTTGTAAATTCCCTCCTTTGAATGGCGTCTTCAAAGCTGGCCTGTGAAATGCTTCCTCCTTGCTTTCAAACGCCCTGCCTGTGAGGAGTAACTGCTTAGCGCGGGAGCTCCTCTGGGGGTGAGGAAGTGTGTCGGAACTGCACAGAGGTGGTGGTTGCATAACAATGTGAAAGTACTAAATGCCGCAGAATTGTGCACTTTAAAGGGATTAATTTTATGTAATGTGAATTTCACCTCAATTTTTTAGAAAAAAACAAAAAGGACTACCTAAATGGCCTTTCTTCCGGGAAGACTTCCTGACCTGCCCCTCCTCCTTGCCTCCTATTTTCCTCTGTGCTCCCACACCCCTGTCAGTGAACATCATAGGTGCTCCGCAGTTACAGGGGCCTCTAGTAACCTAGGGGGGCAGTCACCTAGAGGGGAAGTCAAGGGGAAGGATGCACTTGCCCTGCGTTGAAGTGCAGCGCTTGCAACACTCGGGGAGTGAGTGTCTGGCAGATGCTGTGGCTCCTCATCACCTGCCGCCCCCCTGTTTTCAGGCAGTCCAGCCCTTCCTTTTCCTTCTCCTTAGATCAGTCGGGAAGAGGGGCACCACGGGACAGGGTGCCTGATTTCCCATGATCGTCCCGGTACAGGGCTACTGCCAAAGAGAGCTTGGAGACAAGGAGGGCTTGCAAACCGGGCCGCACTGTCAGCTCATAGGAGACGATCAGCAAGGAAATCCCACTTCGAGGAACTCAGCTGCTTGGCTGTTCCTTTAATCTGCCCCTGGACGGTCTCTTCCACTTCAAGCAGCAGGACTTGAGCCACTGAGAAAATGGGGCAGTGACATAGTATCTATCAAGATCATAAATTTGTAGAACCTTTGACTCATCAATTCCACTTTTAAAAAATTTATCTTATAGGTGTAAAAAGACATATGTAAAGACGTTCACAGCAGCACTGACTATAAGAGAAAGACTATAAGTAGCCTAAATGCCCCGCAGAAGGGGGATGGCTAATTAAGTTATGTATGTTTATATCATGGAATACTATTCAGTTGTTAAAAAGAAGGTAATTTACCATGGGCAGATAATGGAAACCTCTCCAAGATATGTTGTTAAGTGGGGAAAGTGATATGCATGTGTCACATACACATATATATGTTTTTTAAAGCAGGTTTATGGACATACAATAAGCTCCATATATTTAAAGGGAACAGTTTGCTCACTGTAATCAAGACAATGAATATATTCATCATCCTCCAAATTTTCCTTGTGCCCCTCTGTGAGTCTCCTCCTGCAACCCCTTCCCACCCCCTCACCCCAAGCAACCACTGCTCTGCTTTCTATCACTCTAGATTAGTGTGAATTTTCTAAAGTTTTATATAAATGGCATCATACAACATGTACTCTTTTGGAGTGGGTCTGGCTCCTTTCACTTAGCACAATTATTTTGAGATTTATGCAAGTTGTTGTGCGTACCAATAGACCATCCTTTTTTATTGCTGAATAGTGTTCCATCGTCTGAATGTACACAATTTGCCCAACCACTTCTCTGTTGTTGGACATTTGGGTTGTTCCCAGACCGGGGACCATTACAAACAAAGTTGTTATGAACGTTCATGTCCATATCTACGTACAAACATACATTTCCTTTTCTCTTAGATAAATACATAAGCGCGGAATGACTGAATCGATTGGCAAGTGTGTGTGTGTTTAACCTTTTAAGGACTTACCAAGTTGTTTTCCAAAGTCTACCATTTTACAATTTAGTCTATGGGAGTTCCTGTTTAGTCACATCCTCCTCAACATTTGGTATGTCTTTGAAGTTGTAGCTACTCTCATAGGTGTATAGTGATGTCTCACTGTGGTTTTAATTTGCATTTCCCTAATAACTAATGATGTTGAGCACCTGTCATGTGTTTGTCACCTATGTATGAGGTCTGTCCAGAAAAACTGTAGCCGTTGTTAATACAACGAGAACAGTTTGCATAACACCAATGTAACCCGGCACCCAAAGAGAGTGGACTGGAATGCACGTGCGTGAACAGTGATGACTTCACTGTACTAGTCAGTGGGGGCAGCAGACACCATTGAGTGAGCGTGTGTACTGCTGGGCCATCCCATTCAAAATGACTGAGCGAGTAAAGCAACGAATCTGCATCAAAGTTTGCGTTAAGCTTGAACATTTCTCCTCAGATACTATTCAGATGATTCAGAAGGCCACAGCTATGGGCAGATGGTAATTGGCAGCTTCATCACAACAACATTCCACTCCTGCATCATGTCTTGTGCAGAATTTTTTGGTGAAACCTCAAATCACCCAGGTAACTCGGCCCTCCTATAGCCCAGATTTGGTGCCCTGAAACTTCTGGCTTTTCCCAAAACTAAAATCATCTTTCAAAGGGATGAGATTTCAGACCTTCAGTGAGATTCAGGAAAATACGATGGGGCAGCTGATGGCAATTGGGAGAACTATGTAAAGTCCCAAGGTGCCTACTATGAAGGGGACTGAGGTGTCATTGTCCATGTACAATGGTGCTTGTATCTTGTATCTTCTTCAATAAATGTCTCTATTTTCATATTATATCATTGGATACCTTCTAGACAGGCTTCATATATCTTTTTTGGTGAAATGTCAAAATATTTTCCCCATTTTAAGCATAGAATATTGGTAAATGACAAGAGGATGGTATGGGTGGTTACCTTTGGGAATGAGCAGACTTGGAGGTCATAGATGAAAAGGACTCTTAATTTCTCACCCTGCATATACTGCATTTTTAATTGTTTAAATTACAGTTTTAAAAAAGAGAAATGGACTACTTTGAAAAACGTCAGTATTGAAAGCATGCTTTTAACGGATGGATGGAGACTGTTCTGTTTAGCCAAGAGCACTTCAGAAACTCTGCACCGGTAGGAAATTGGAGCACTGAACCATTAATGGAACTGTGAGCATTTTACATCGCACCATATTGAATCATTTATGGTCGTGCACGAGTGGTGATGATGATGTCTAAGCTATGGCTCCTCGAAGACCCCATCAAACATGATGTGGTGTTTATGTTTAAGTGAATACTATCCCAGCTTTCTAATTTCCTCCCTCTTCCCTGCTGAAGGCGACCTATGGAAAGAGAACCCAAGAGTAGCTCTCCCAGCTCGTCCATGATAAGAGGTTTGGTAAAGTTTGCTTCTCACAGCCTGCTTTCTGCTTGGAGCCATGCTTCCCACCTGGGACATGACTTAGGTTTGTGGGTGTGTTGCAGACCCTGAGTATGTAAGTGCTTTATCCAAGTTCATGTGCTTTTAGGAAAGCAATGGTGAATTAACAAGAAGTACTTTATCTTCTAAGACCTCTTTGTGACTCTATTCTGGTTCTGCTCTTTGATCCAACCCACTAATCAGTTCATAAAAATTTCACATAAATAAAATTTATTTCCTAGACTGGCTGGGTTCTATCTGATTAAAATTTAACTCTAAAGAAACATAGGCATTTGCCTTAAAGAAGTGTTTTATTCCAGGGAAAGGTCTATATATTATTGTCTTTATTTGAATGTCTTTGATTATTCTATGGAATTTTACTTCAGCCTAAAACTCTCCATACCCTTCTGCTGAGAATGTCAAATTCTTATGGATCAATTCACTGGTTCAAGATCTAAGCTTTTTTGTTACTTTCTTCCTGACAAAATTAATGTGTGTTTATTGGAGAAATAAGGATCAAATAGAAGAATACAAGGAAAATAAAAATTACCTATTTCCTCAACATTCGATGAGAGTGGCTATTAACACTTGGGATGTTTTTTCATTTTAAAATATCTAAACACTGACACGCAGGTTTAAAAATGGGGCTGCTTACTATCTTGTGACCAGGTGATTCCGTGCAGCACAGCATCGCCGCCTCCCAGCCATTAAATTTTCATATGCAGCGTACTTTGCAGCGGCTGTGTTGAATTTCGTTATGCAGACACCCAACTCCTGATCGTTCAATTGTACAAGTATAACCAACACCCTATTTTTAAACTATAAAGTGCTTTCCAATTTTTATCCCATTATAAGCAACACTTGGTTTTTCTTTTTAAAAATCCTCACAGCAGGATACGTCTGCCAACTCCCAGGCTACCATGATGTCTGAAGCCTCTTTGTTTCTCTCTCTTTCTGTGCGTGTATATTTGTTTTCTAATGGGACCCAGTTGAGCCCCCCAGTTTGCCACAAGGAATATCTAGGCTCCTTCTTACAGATTTAAGAAGGGAGCCCAAGAAGGATGATGCTAGAGAGGAGAGCGTAGCCCTCACCCACTGAAGGTGGCCCAGGAGTAGTTTTCATGGAAGCACTGCTGAGGGGGAAACTAAATGACCTCCCCTGAATGGTTCCTTTTAAAACCCTAAGTCTCATGGTCCCCAAGTGCTGTCTATTCTTTGAAACATTCTACCTCCTACGTGTTGATTTATGACTACAGTCATGCTCAATCCTTGTTGCACATTAGAATCACCTGGGCAAGAGGGGTTTACTGATATATGTATGCCGTATCTACCCCCAAGAACTTTTGATCCAGCTGGACTCGGGCGCGGAATTTGTTGTAAAGTTCTCACGTGATTCCAGCTCGCCGGTCAGAGGCCAGAACCTGTGCTTCAAGACTTTTCTCATCCTCCAGCTGGGCTTGAGTCGCTGGCCTTGGTGCTGAATCTGCTCTCAAGGTGTCCCCACTTCCCATTGGGCTCTGCCAAAGTCACAAGCAGCAGTTTCAAAAATGCTGATGCATGGAGGAAGCAATATCCTAGCTCACTCCGAGTGATTAGGCGGAAAGATCAGCATTTCACTGCAGCTGTGTCCACCTCCCCAGACAGCCAATTAGCTGCAGAGACAGCAGACACTGCCTAACAGAGCTCTTCCAGGGATGAGCTTTTAATGCCCAAAAGAACATTATGTAGCTAAACAACACTATATTTGCATCAAACAAAAGCATCTTGCTTTAGGTTACAGTATTCGGTTCCTGGAGACAGAGGGGTTTGCCTCGGACCTGGAACTCTGGCAGCACCTGGAGAGGAAGGAGGAGCCTGCCTGGCATTCTGGGGACGCAGCCAGCTACGGAGGAAGAAGCATTAGACCCACAGTCAGAAGATGTGGGTTTGAATTTCTACTTTGCCTAGCAGCATTACCTTGCAATTAATCCAGCGGGTGGTCAATTCCTTCTCTATAGAACAGCCATAAAGATGACAACCATAATAACGCTCTAATTATGTTGTCACTATGTGACATGATGCTCGTAAGTATATCAACAAAATCAGGGATGCAGAGCTGACTGCTAGAAAAGAGATTTGTGTATTTGTGCTAATGGTCTGAAACCAGGCCTCCTCTTATGCCTCCTTAGTGCCCCCTCTTGCTGATGTGAGGGAGCAGCGAACACTCAAGGGGGGGCTCACCGCCACCTTCAACTGTGATAAAGGCGGCGAAAAGGAGGAAACGTTCTGGTGAGGTACGTTCTGGTGGTGCTAGGGGACAGGCAGGTGGGGCCCAGCAATCAGTGGTTCAACAGGCCCTGCGGGTGATTGGGATGCACACCAACGTCTGAAAACCACTGCTCTAGAGAACTCCATTGAATGGAGACCCACGTTCTACTTAGCCGTTCTGCTATAGGTGGTTAATTTTTTTTTAAGTTTTGAACTATTACAAATTATGCTGCTCTGAACATTCTTGAACATGAGTTTTGGGACACATATGTACACTTTTGTTGGTTACATACCTAGGAGTAGTACAGTTGGATTATAGGTTATGCATGTGTTCGGCATTAGTATATACTGTCAAAGAGGTTTCCAAAATAATTGTACCAATTTCCTTTCCCATCAGCAGTGTATTCCAGTTCCTCTACATCCTCACCAACATCCTACGGCCTGAATTTGCATTCCTCTGGTGACTAATGAGGTTCAGTGTTTGTATATGCTCAGTCTCTGTGAGGATATTCTTTATATAGCACCCCTCAAGGTTTTGCACATTAAACATGTGCAAAACATGCGCAATTAAACATTGAATTCTTTTTCCAATTAATTTTGCCATTATTGAATAAATACATTACAAATATACCCTCGCATTCTGTGGCATGTCTTTTTACTTTCTTAATGGTGGTTTCGATGAATAGTTCTTCATTTTAATGTAACCCAATTTATCAATTTTTTCCACTATAGTTAGTTTTTTTTTTTTTAAGTTTAAAATATGCTTGTTGGTTTTAGAGAGAGAGGAAGGAAGAGAGAGAGGAAAAAACATCATTATGAGAGAGAAACATCAATTGGTTGCTCAAATCAATTGTTTTGAGGTACAAACATCAATTGGTTGTACCTCACCTGGGGACTGAACCCGCAGCCTAGGTATGTGCCCTGACCAGGGACTGAATCCACAACCATTTGGTGCATGGTAAGACAGTCCAACTAACTGAGGCACACCGGCCAGGGCTACAGTTGATTATTTTGTATCCTGTTAAGAAATCTTTGCCTACCCCATGGTCAGGAAGATATTCTGCAGTATTTTTTTCTAGAAGCTGTATTATTTTACTTTTCTTATTTATTTATTTATTTATTTACCTATTTATTTAAAGATTTTTAGAGAGAGTAAGGGAAGGAGAAATAAAGGGAGAGAAACATCAATGTGTGGTTGACTCTTGAGCAGCCCCCACTGGGGACCTGGCCTGCAACCCAGGCCTGTGCCCTGACTAGGAATCAAACCAGTGACCATTTGGTTTGCGGGCCAGGACTCAACCACTGAACCACACCATCAGGGGCCACTTTTCATATTTAGAACTGTAATTATTCTGCAGTTGATTACTATGCATGACATGAGGTATCAAGATCCATCTCCCATATGGATGTGCAGTTGATCCAGCACCATTTATTGAAAAGGTCATCCTTTGCTCACTGCATTGGTGTGCAAACTTTGTCAAGATACAGTGAACATATATGAGTGGACTTCATTCTGCTCCATTGGCCTATATTTGCTATCTTGAGTCAATACCACCCTATCTTAATCACTGAACGTTATAATAAGTCTGATAGCATAATTCCTGCAGCTTTGTTCTTTTCCTCAAAATTGCCTTCACTATTTTTGATCTTTTGCATTTTTATATAAATTTCAGAATCACTTTGTCAGCTGCCACAAAAAGCCTGCTGGATTTTGATTGATATTACACTGAATATATAGATTGGAAGAAAATTAACAACTTTACAACACCGAAACTTTGAATGTACATGGTATTTCCCTCCATTTATTTAGGGCTTGTTAATGTTTTAGTGTCTTTTACTGGCAGATCCTAATGTCTGTCTGGTTACTGTCCATGTGAACAGAACCCGGTTCCCTGAACATCCTCCCTACTATTGGAGACAATGAGCAGGATGTACAACTGCAGGCTTACCCCTCACACGCATCAGGGCAGCTACTATAAAAAAGAAAAGAACAGACTTCCGGCCAAGATGGAGGCATAGGCAGATGCACTGTGCCTCTTCTCACAACCAAAATTAAGGACAACAAAGATTTAGAAACAAGAAAACAACCAGAACTCAGAAAATCAAACTGTTTGGAAGTCCAACAACGATTCATCCAGACCGGCAAGAGGGGCGGAGTCGCGGCAAGAAAAAGCGGAGGTGTGGACGGGCATGCAGGCAGCAGCGGCTGGCAGCCCCCAGGTGCACAGGCGGCGACTAGCAGACCCCGGGCACGGGGTGGCAACTGTGCAGAACCAGTGAGGCCGCACAAGGCGGCTGGCTGACCGGGTGGTCCCACATTCACGCGCAGATAATCCAGGCAAAGGGGAAGCGGTGAAAGGAACTGGAATCTGAGAGTGAGTAAAGCAACCGCCATTATCTCCTCTCAGACCCCGCCCCCACATACAGCATCACTACCCAGCGACTGGGCTGTCCTGCCCTCGGGAACACCTGAGGCTCCACCCCTTACCACGTAACAGCCGCAACTAGACAAAACAAACAAACAAACAAAAAAAAACCCAGAAATGAAAATGGCTCAAACCAGAGAACAAATCAAAGCCCCAGAGCCAATTTATCTAAGCGATGAAGAA